>OZ010573.1:134536609-134556609 GCA_963932145.1 Acanthosepion lycidas | reverse complement strand
CTAAAGGTTAAAAAGATGATTCCGTTGTAACAGCTCAGTATATATTCCAGTTCATAATATACTCAGGTCGGCATATCGACTTGGTGTAATTGGTAGCAAGGTCGTTTCGCTAGAACAGTTACGCCTAAGTAGTGAGTTCTATTCTCGTGGTACCCCATATTGTTGGTGTGACACTATTTACGTCGCTAGAAATAAAGAAGAAAAAAAGAAAGGCGAGAATTAAATTTAGGTGATAAGAAGCCATCACGAAAAGGAGACTAAGCAGTGTTATTTTTCTGACAAGCAAAATTGGTAAGACTTTTATTTCCATTGTCGAGAAAAGTAAAACAGAGAAATTAATCTGATTGATGTTACGGGGCGGAGAGTAAGATATGTCCAATCTGCCCATGGCAATGGTAAAGTGAATTTTCAAGTTGGAGAAGGTACCTCCCGCAGAAATCTAAAGAGATAAAAATAAAAATTAATTAAGCACGCACTGTCCGAGAAAAACAAAAGTGTCCGCTGACCACCATGAAGGAAAGGTTAAGCCTTCGTCTATATGCAGAATATCATTGAGAGGAGCATCTGTTTATCGTCAGTGACCCTGGGTTTCACGCTTTTGAGATCGTCAGACAAACTGACGATCGCAAAAGCGTGAAAGCCAGGGTCACAAACTCACATCAATCCAAATATGTTAACTCTGTCTCTGATATTGATCTCTTTATAATAGGTAGTGCGCATATAATATATAAATAATAATAATAATATATATATATATATATATATATATATATATATATATATATATATATATATATATATATATATATATATATATATATATATATATATTCTGTATTCTTTACATTTCATGAAACAACAACATTTCTTTTTCATTTTGGGTGAAATTATTTATGCTAAATAATTTCACTGCCATATAGGAAATTAGATCTTACATACAAGTTCAATATTTTCCTATGTATTAATACTTTGTTTAATTGTTGGAAGGCATTTTTTCAATATACATATATTACTTCAGGTTACTTAGTAACAAATTTTGAAGTCTGTAACTACATTACCAATTAGTAATTTTTTTTATATCATAAAGATTTTAACGTCGCCTATACGTAATCCGCCTCATGGATTTTCTTTTAACGATGATAACCAATCATACTGACAGTTAATAATTAATCCTTTCTTATATTTTTCTTTTATTAAGTTGTCTAATAATTCTCTCAGTTTCCTGTTTGATTTTGCCATAAACATAACAATATCTGCAATTATTATATTAAATCAAATATGTGGTGCAGTTCAATTTGTATTACAATGAATTATTCATACAAAAAGTAGATTATTAAAGTTAATGTTATAAAATGGCGATGTCCCTTAGCAAACAAAATTTTAAAGGTGCATTAGCCTACAAATCACTCGATGAATGTTATAATAGTTTTTAAATATTATAAGCTGTATAAGGTCTTCTTTAAGACGCAAGTCCTTTCAAATGTACATTCAGTCACCTTCAGACATGGAAATTATTTTGATTTTGGTAAAATTCAGTTAGCATCCAAGACGAAAGAAATAAATGTGTATGGAAATATGTTTGTTTTTTTTTTAATGCCTTTTTCTAACTTTAGTAATCTACTTTTTTGTATGAATAATTCATTGTGATTTATTATATTGTAAATATTGTTCACTGATAATATATCTGGTTAGCTCTTCTACTTTTATTTATATTCTGTAACACTCTAACTCTACTGGTTCTTGGGCATTTTACAGGGTGAATGAATATCATTGTAAAAAAACATATAATCTGGTTTATGTTTTGTAATATTTCATTGACTAGAATATATATATATATATATATATATATATATATATATAATTATTTATTTAAAAAAAAAATTATAACATAAATATGTTATAAAATCACTACAAAAATAGCCATTTTGTTTCAACACCCCCGGTGTCTTATCAAGTGATGACGTTGAATGTAAAATAAATGGTTATATATATATATATATATATATATATATATATATATATATATAACAGAGAATGTCTTTGTGTGTCTGTCTGTCTGTGTGATACCTTTTCACTCGAGATCCATCCAACCGATTTTGCCCAACCTTGGCACATATATTGTACAATGTAAGAAATAGGTTATTAGCGTAAGAAAGCGATAATTTTTAGAATATCTATCAGCGATAAAGCCGATTAAATATCGATAAATTTAACTTTTTTCCTCCGTTCAAGTTCGATATGTAGGTTACTAACATAATGACGATACCTCACTTTTAATTCTACGCCACTGCGTTTAGCGAAAAACCGCGAAAAGAAAAGTGAAATTTCAACACAAATTTTAACTAAAAACTCCCTCAGTTTTCCAGCAATCTATTACAAACTTCACTTAATTGTAGCGAAGAATAAGTTGGTTGTTTAATAGTCTTTTAACTTGATAAATGAGTTCACCCATATAGTGAAAACCCACGTAAATAACGAAAAATGGCGATTTTTTTGTAGATCCTTCAACCAGTTTTCATCAAAATTAACAATTGCTTTATAGCTGTATCTTCTTTTACATACCTGGTAGCAAACTGACTAATTGAATTTCAAAAACTCCAAAATAATTGTGGTCTGATGTGGGTCTTCATATTACCTGTTTTACCCCTTCATGTCCTCGGGTAACTTCGATTGAATAAATAGAGACTACTTCAGTTATATCAGTAACTATATTAATTCAAAATTTAACGAAAGTACTTTAAAGTAATTGAAGAAGATAGACTCTCTTACATCTAAATATGATGATGTTCTTGCTCCATTCTAATTGAATGCTTTTTCTGATCGACCAGCTGTGTATGGCTGCTAGTAATTTAATAATTTAGAGTTTGAATTACATCTGCAGAAGAAGATATTATTTCTTCATATATTTATTCAAAGACTGACTTACTGATTGATTGCTTTGTTTTTACGGCTCATCAAACTTTTCTGAGTTATTTAAAGCCAAGGCATATTTTAGGTTGTAAGTAGGAAAATATTTTTCATTTTTCATCTTTTGGCGAGTGAATATTCTATTACAATGTTTTGAACAAAACAATAACGGGCGCACACACAGAGACACGCATATATATATATATATATATATATATATATATATATATATATATATATATATAGATAGATAGATAGATAGATAGATAGATAGATAGATAGATAGATAGATATGCAAATACAAGAGATAGATAGATAGATAGATAGATAGATAGATAGATAGATAGATATGCATATACAATAGATAGATAGATAGATAGATAGATAGATAGATAGATAGATAGATAGATAGATAGATAGATAGATAGATCATATGAGCCGTCGAAAATACACAGGGTGTTTGTGGCGGAGATAGATAAATAGAAAATGTACAGTGATGAGATGTGGTTTGCAAGAAATGAGTGTTCGAAAGGAGAAAATCACACCGAGGAAGCCATAAAAATAAATATACCCACATGAGTGAAGGGAGGAGACCATATGATACAGAAATATCGGACAGTAGATTCTTACGTTTGCACATTTTCCGGAAACAGTGTAAAATTAGCGAATTCTATTTGCTGGCAGAACGCAGTGTGTTCTACTTGTCGATCATATCCTTAATATCCTAACAAGTGTGTAGGGACACCCGGTGTCTACAACGCTCGGTTTTCAGTGTCTCACTTTAGCTGACTGTCGCTAAAGGCTCTCGTGGAGCCCCCAGGGTTTGCTGTTGAATTAGGAGCGGTGGAATACGAGAGAAATATTGAGATTTGTGAAGTTTAGAAATGGTATGTGATGATTTGAGCGCCAGCGGGGATGACAAGTTTGATCTACTTTTTCAGGTGAGGAAATCATTAATGAGGCGAATGAGAATGCGCGTTTAAGACCATTTTTGCCGCCATTATTGCAATTTACTTTAAATCCGTCTACTGTTTTGCAATCTCTCTTTCTCAGACACGTATAAAGTATATTAAAGCCTAAAACGAGAAATGAGTCAACTAAGCAACTTGACAAACAGTCCATCAGATATACCTACATCAATACTGATGAAAGCTAAAGACTGGGTTATAGAAAAAAATACGGTATATTTTAAAACATTGTCCTTGCAAATATCTAATTAATGGGCTACGCATACATACTCAAATGTAAAGATTCTATCCATTAGCTAACAACACCTACGATTGCAAATAACTTTACTCTCCTGCATAGCTGTAGAACAGTTTAAAAGTATTCATTTTAATTTAAATATTAGCATATGGTGTCAGAATATGTTAGTAATATAAACATATTAAAAGAAAATCTACATATAGTCTATATTTATTAACTTTGTTAGAGATTATTCTGGTAAAATGGTGTCTGACATGAATAATCGGGTAAAGTGGCGTCTGATATGAAAAAATTATTATTTATTATTTTCAATAAGGAAAGAAATATATATAATATAATATTATCCGTTCTTTGATCGCGTTTAATTTTTTTTTTTGGTTATAAAAGCAGCGGAGCACGACTTGCAGTTTAATGGTAAACAAACTTAACTCCTCCGATGGTAAGTAAAAATATCAGCACATTCGCCATAACATATCATTCACTTTGTCACAATGCCATCTACTCACGCGTGCTTACAGTTGGAAATATGATCGAAGATTGAGTTTGATCACATCATTTTTCGTGCTACTGTTACAATATAAACATGACCGCTCCACAAGTAGTGTACAACAAGGAGGAAAAAAGAACAGTGATCCCATTTATATGGCCGGAAGTTATGCCATTAGCTGAAATTCATCGAAATATTTTAACACAATATGGTGACAGTGGATTACTGCTTATTATTGAGCATACGTGGATGGTGAAGTTTAAAATTGGATGGTCAAGCGTGACACCCGAAAAAGAGCAATGCTCACATCAATCTCCACCACTGAGGCGAACATTCAGCAAGATCGAGAGATAGTAATGGAAAACCGGGGAGTTATCATTGATGAGGTAGCATGTTCTCTGCAGATTTGGATAACCTCTAGTTGTTCCTACGTGGTTCACACTGCTTAGTGATCGGCCATATTTAGACAGTAACAGCAGCAAGAAAACCAGCGCGATGAAACTAGAAAATTTGGTCACATGACGTCCATCTTCACTTGTTCCCCCATATCTGCGCCCTTTTCCCAAACTACCATTATCCAATATATTTATTTGCAATTTAGAACAGGGTAATTTTTAAGGAACAAATCTAGTTTTCCGTCATTACTGTGTAATGTATAATACCCTTATTGTGTGGTCCATGTCTAGGAACTTACGCTAAACTCAGCATAGAAACACAGAACTTATTTGGTCGGCCCAAATGTTCCTTGCATCTTTTATTCAATGTAGATGCTGAAGAAACAAAAGTAAATATTTTCAATGAGAAAGGCTGGAAACGTTTGCTGCTAACAGTATATAGATGAATATATGTAATATTTTGGCAAAAAATATGTTTATGAAATTAAAACGAGATAAATTAGTATAAATATTATTAAAATTTAGAAAACATATTCTAAAATGCTTTAAAGAGCTGTAATTTTTCCAATGATAATATATATTTGCAGTAAAAATATTAAACAGAATTATCTCCCCTGTTTAAATGTAAAATAAAGTGCGAAAATAATTATTTTTGCATTAGTAATATTATATATGAAAAATTATTTTTGAATTCATTTAATCAGTATAGAATCATTTTATGAAACTGTTGTTTTTTATAATAAATTTTACATACCGCTATATATCTAAATTAATTATATCTTATTTATTGCTGTATATGAATCTACTTTGTATGGATTCGGAATAGCTTGAAATATCTTAGCATTTATGATAGAATAAATTGGAGGGATCAATTTTCTTGGCTTTTCACTTCTATTATCGATGCGATGTTAATATCCCTTCTTAAACTTGAAATTAAAGAAAAGTTTCACAAAGTATTTTTTTATTGAGTAATTTAATCAAAATCTTCCACTTTAGATAATCTCCACTCTGAATGCAACTGGAGTCAGAATAAGTATTAGACAGTAAAAATATAAAATATAAAGGCAAGTAAAGTTCTTAAAAATTATTTTATCGTTGGCGAACATATTTGTAAATTCAATTTAGGCTCCGTTGCGCTATAACCAGATTTTCCTGCAGCGACATTCACAGTTTATCGTTAAAACTGTTAAATCGTCCCTTGACTGTTTTAGACCGGAAACATAGTTATCTTCCGATAAGAGATATTTGGCATTTATGTATATCAAGGCACTAATAATATGGAATGAAGTATGTTACCTTAAACTGCCATTACCTTTGCAATAAACCGATTTAAACGTGAACTAATGGTCAGAAAGTTAATCAGATTCACTGTGTTATTAAGTAGCGGTTTCGATTCACATTGGATGCGACGTACTTGAAATTTTAGCGCTATTTTAAAGCAGAGCTTATAAAGTAATATCTGGAAAATATCTATGTAAATCATTATCTATGATTTAGTGAATTAAAAACTAATTAATTTTTAATGCAGTAAATCCCGTGTATAGTCGTGTATATTACGGGTTTCATGATCAGTTTTTTTTCGTTTTATTTTTTATTTTTTATTTTTTTTACGCAGAAATTTGGTGTTACTCTTTAAACAAGTTATTTTTTGAAAAAAAGTTAAAAATCATTGATTTTTAGTGACTGGTTGCACTACATACTGGCAATATGTTTCTGGTAGGCTTAAAATTCATGCAAAAAAAAAATCAGGGGTTACACTATATATGAAGTCAGTTTATACACGAGTTGTGGCGAACGCGTGTCGCTACAAGCAGCCACTGGATTGCGTGCAGACATTTTTATCAACACCAAGTTACATCGGAGTTTTCTCCAGTAAGTTTAAGATTAGCACCCGCGCTCAGTTCGCATTAAAAATTTCCAGAATGCTTACATTTAGGTGTAATTGTACATGCTTCATTCGAATCTGGTTTGATAAATTTGATAAAATCTACAGTTTTGGAGTTATCGATAGTAAAATTTCAGATTCATTCGCGTCCTTGGCGGCAGCCATTACTCGTGTTGTTTGCATGCATTTACTGCGGAAAGCTAGGCGCTGAAGAACGTAGTTAACGGCTTTTTTTTAAACTGATCTTTCTCGTCTCAACTTGTCTCAATTACTGCACAAGGACTGTATTGTGGGCGCAAGAATCAAGACAACTGAATATTCCAATCAAAGATATACCGCAGCGAATGTATAAAAACAACGCCGGTAATGGCTGACTGCGAATAAATCCGAAGTTTTACTGTTGATAACTCCGAAAGGGTAGATTGTATCAACTTTATCAAGCCAGATTCGAATGAAGCATTTACAATTACACCTAACTGTAAGTATTCTGGAAATTTTTTATACGAACTGAGCGCTGGTGCTAAATTGCAAACTGACCCAGCTTGGCATGTCTAAATATCGCCAGCTCTGCATCTGGTTAATATCCGGGTATTTGCAAGATGCCTCATGCCAATAAAAGCAACGAGAAAACCAAGTCAGTAAAATTCGGTGTCTTGTGAAGTAGGTCCCGTGGGCATTTTGTTCCGAAAGTTGCTATAGTTGCTGAGTCATTGTTATTTTTGTTACTTTCCGTCATTTCTTCCCTCTGCCTATTACCTTAATAGCTGCTAGGTGTTGGGAAAAAGAGTAACCAACTTACCTTCAGGTCTAGAAGAGGAGCGAGGAGGAGAAGTAAAGGAAAAAAAAAAGAATACTTGACTTCCTTGTGATCGTTTATTTTATTTTATTTATTTTTTTATCTTTTTATTTTTTATTTTTTTGCAAATTTGGGGCATCATGTGACATATTGAGTGTCACATGACACATTTTGCTATCTTATGAAAAGCAACCTTATTGCTGCAATTTTTGATGCATTTTCCATTGGAGTTACTACATTTACCTTTACAGTGGTTTTTCTAACTAGGAAAACTTACCTTGACCCGAAATCCTACCCTAGGTCGTAACCGTCAATATTTTGCAATTTTCTAATCTTGAACCTTTAAAATAGTATATTTTCTTTTTCATTCTGTCAATTAGCGGGGTTGGACCGAAGTAATAGATTGTTGCTTTTGGGGTTCGTTACCCTTTAACTACTAAGGTCGTATTCCTTTAACATCCTATAGCATTCGCCATTGAGGGATTTTTTAAAACAGGAGAGCAATGGGTTCGGTATTAAGTCCTGATCAGGCAGCTCGGCTTCAGTAACATTCCCACTACCGAAAGGTTGCCTCTTTGGGTTTTTTTTTTCTATAAATACATTCATGGTCATTGTTCGGATGAGCTTTTATCTATGGCACATGGAAGTTTTGAATTTGAGCGCAGTATTTGACTGGCGACGAGATCTCATTAACTTGCAGTTGACCTGGCTGGATGTAACTGTACATTCTATACTAACAGTTTCTTTTCTCGTTCGTGGAACTCCCTTTCGGCTCCTTGCTTTCTAGCCAACTTTAATCTGCAAAAATTTAAATTTAATATCAATCGCTATCTACTGTCCTCCTCATTGCTCTTTCATCTTCCCGCTTATTATTAATGTTTCTGTTTCTAATTCGTCCATGCCATTTAATCCCTTGTGTCTTAGTATGTTTACTGCCTTGCCTGGGGGGATACCGATTTAATAAATGGTATCGAGGAAAAAGATTTTGGATTAAATCTTGAATATAGTTTTCATAAAAAAATAAGTGTTCCCATCAAGGAAATTTGTAGCATAAAAAATAGTAAGTCGTTAAAAGATCGGTGAATATCGTGGATGGAGTACCAAAATCCTTTCCTGTGTTCTTCCTGTGTGCAGTTTTCCGTTATCAAGGAGGGGAAAGTGCCATTTCCGTACAAAAACTAAGGTATGTTAAAGGCGTCTTCGCAAGATTTATAGGTATGATGTTATATTTATCATATCATTTCGCTGCTCAAAATGAAATTGCTTATGACGAAACTTGACCCACTAAATATTTGTTAAAATTGATATATTTGTAAGAAATGATAATAATTCCACTTATTGTCTGCAGAGATTGCCCGAGAGGTGCTGTGAGTGTCCTCGATTCTATTTCCCAACACGTGATCAAATGACCACATATTTTTCGAAGATTCCCGAAGTCAGGCGAAGAGGTTTCCGCTGCTCGCTTTATTGACTGCTGGGGGAATATCTAGTTTGAGAGACTATGCAAACATTTATTCAGCGCTTTAAAGAAGGCGACCTATGAACCAGAAAATTAAAATTCGAAATAATTATGTCGTAACAATCAGAAAAAAATGTCGTTTCTCGTAGTATAATAGAAAGTTCGTCTTGCAGAACATTACTAATAAGTTTCATCCTCGTTGACTGCCTCGTACCTGTGGCTATGAGTCAAAATTAACCTTAAAGAAAAATTATGAAACGTCTCGAGTTGGCATAATGGTTAGTGATCTGGTCGGCCTAAACATTACTAGTCAGTACTGCATTTGTTAGGAAAGAAGTGTCACAGAAATGGGGTTTTAGTTTGTTCAGGCAGTAGTTTATTTTTCAAACCGGGATGAGATAAAAATCTTAAGTTCAAAATCAAGACTAATACCTCTAATTTTGTATTAATCTGTCACAAACAACTATAGAAAGATAATCGTACATTTCTCTAAATTTGTAGAGTTTTCTCCTTTCTTTCTTTTTTTTCTTTTTTTTTTTCTTGTAATTTTCATTTATTTAAATTTCAGTTACTTTTTCGTCGACTTCGCCTTCGGGTTTTAGCTTACATTTATTCAAATCCCTTCATGTGAATGCTGAAACCACTATTATTATTATTATTATTATTATTATTATTATTATTATTATTATTATTATTATTATTAAAGTAGATTGTATAAACCTACAAAACAACCCATAGAAGGCATTAACACCTTTCTGCCATATTTTGACTGCTTTTATGTCTATGACCGCAACTGACTCGAACAAAATGTCTGAGGAATTTTTCTCCTTTTTAGTTTAAATTCCTGAATACTAAAACAATATAAAAATAAGCAAAATCTAAGAAAATTATTTTCCGAATGATATTTAAAACACAATGAGTCCCTTTTCATATGCTTTTGGCAATATATTCCAGATATTAAATATCAATTTTCGACATAACTTACATTATACTTATCAAAGCAGGTGATTTATACCTAGTTTGTAGTTTTGGGAATGGTGAATAAAATTGTGGCACTTTAAATATCGCTAAAATATTAGTTTGGTGCAAAAATAATATCGTTTTTTGACGTATTTTTTAACGTCAAAAAACGATATTATTTTTGCACCAACCTAATAATTCAAAATGAGTTAAATGCACAATGTAATCTCTTTTCTGGAAATTTGTCTCTTCTGAAAATTTGTCTCTTCTGGAAATTTGGCTCTTCAGTGTAGAATAAGATTTCTAGATTTAAACCCCTGTATTTTTTAAAATTAGAAATGAGGAAGATTTTGTTTGAATCTCCCTCAGAATTACAAATAACACAATAAAATTCCATAGCAGAAAATCATTCAGATTTATCAAAAACCACAAATGTCGGTTTAGCTCTGTTTGGCAAGCCCACAGCGATAAACATGTCGATATAAATAAAACTTCAGATCGCATAATTTGTGAGAAATTATGAGACAAATGAATGCTATTTGAAATATTTATTTCATTTTAGACTTGTTTTCTTTTCTGTTTTCATTTCATGTTTGCCTGATACATCCGAGATATAATGTCTGAGACATCGACAAAATTCAAAGATTTTAATTAAATATCTGACATTGATTTTTAAAATATCGAAAAATCTGAAGGAACATAATTTTATACTTTTAGAAAGAAAATTCAGCCAATAGTCTCCTCTAAAATAATATTTAGCATAAATCTATCTATCTATCTATCTATCTATCTATCTATCTATCTATTTGTCTATCTATCTATCAATCACTTTATATATATATATATATATATTTATATATATAGATATTTATATATATATATATATATATATATATATATATATATATATATATATATATATATATATATATATCAGTAAAAGTAGACACATGTACACAAGCACATAGGCACACATACACAAACACATATGTGAGTGTTTGTGTGTGTCATTTCAAAAATTTTGTTTTCCCTCAAATTATTGATCTGTATATTTTAAATGATTAACGGATGTTTCTATGACATTGATATGTGTATGTGGTTATTTTTTTTTTGTAAATGCTCGGAATGGTATGAAGTAGATTTGACATAAAGACAACTCAACACAAGGAGTAAACTGTCGGTGTGAAAGAATTGCGTTTCGCCATTACCTGTATGTGGAAGATTTTGCCCTGAAAAGATGAACATATATAGATATTATCGCTGTTCGAACACAGGACACAGATTCATATTCGTTGTCTCTTTCCCTCGGTTAGTATTAATATTTCTCGGGAGATTGGAATTATCCTGTAATTTCAGATGCCTTTTTATCAGTATTTCTTTTTTGTTTCAATTTTCGTAATAACTTATTCGTCGCTCACGTGCTCCGTCCATAATATTTTTAGTACTCATTTTTTTTTTTTTACAACAAAAATTCCCTCTGTCTTAATAGCTTCTTTAGTTTTCGGAAGTCATCATTATTGTATGTATATATATATATATATATATATATATATATATATATATATATATATATATATATATATATATATATATATATATCTGTGTGTAAGTAGAGAATTAAGGTAAAACCAAGCGGCAATAGTCTGTTTCATGTTTGAACGTAATCTTGTCATGTGCGTTGATATTAGCGCAACTGCATCTTATATATACTTGATGCTTACCTGTTATCACCCAAATGATAACCGTTAGTTTAATGCATGAAAAACGATGATGCACCTTTGTCCAGCACATATAGATAGTCGTGCCAAAACACAACGCACATGGACTGTATATTGCGTTCAAGCATGAAACGGGCTGTTGCCGCTTTGTGTTGACGTTAGTGTCTTCTTTCATATGTACATGCGCTCTGTCTCTGATATTTAGTACTCATATGCATAAATATAGCATTTCTTAAACCATATCTTTATTATAATATATATATATATATATATATATATATATATATATATATATATATATATATATATATATATATATGATATGCTCCTGAAAATCTATTTCTGTTGAGCTCTCTGGGGAGGAAGTGTGGGTTTGTAAACAGTGACTATTACGGCTAATAATGCAAGACTCTTCTGTAAATCCAATCGAGTTCTCTCAGTCACTGCGTGCTTATCTAAAAATAAATACGCTTCAATTCACATTTATCCAGCGGCTTAGTGGTATGATCCCCGAATGACGCCAATTCCGTCGGGTTTCGATTTTAGCTAGAGGCAATATATATGTGTGTGTATCGTTGGTGCTGAATAAACACGAATGTGGTTAAGGAGACGCGTCAACACAGGTAGCCTAGCAGCATACACAAACGAGTGATTTGGGAAACGAGTAACCTTCCATTACATACACACACAGACACAGATTTTGAATGTATTTTCAATGTATTTCTCCTCTTCGTGCAAATAATCCGAGCTGTTTATGCTAAGCGCTATTATCTTTCATACTGCGGTTAAAAATTTATTTAGTATTTCCTCTGGTCAAATATTTTCTCATTGCTGGTTGTAAATTATGTGGAAATTGTCCAAATGTTTTGCATGTCCGTAAAAAGTAAAAAAATATAATAACTCTTGGCAATGGCTAAAAATATAGCCGAAAGCGCTCGGATATATATATATATATATATATATATATATATATATATATATATATATATATATATATATATGTGTGTGTGTGTGTGTGTGTGTGTGTGTGTGTGTGTAGGTTTGTGTGTCTGTGTGTGTCTGTGTGGAGAGAGGAAGACAGATTAAAGCAGGGTGAGAGAGAAAGGAATCAATATGAATGTGAGAGTCAAGAATAGAGAAACAAGGAAGTGGTCACAAGAGAGAAAAATTTCTTACTAAAGAATAAATGAATATAAGCCTTAATTTATACCCATAGGGTAATGTGGTGTCGATGAAAATATTTACAATTGAAACGGTATTTGAACTTGGGCGTCGTACTGTAAAGAAAGTTGCTATTAACCGAAATGGAAATGAAGGTTCCCATCCATAGTTCTACCAGTGATATTTTGGATTGTGCATATCTTTCCGGTGGCCCGGAAATGAATTTTCCTCATTCCTTTCTGTTGGAGTAAGCATTTTGTATTGCACCCCACTTCGAAAAAAAAAAAAGGAAACCCGAATATCATGTACACACCTGTAGTTAATAACTGTTATTGAATGTATTTCCATTCGTCTTTGTGATATAGAAAAGCTCTTTGAATTCCTTCACCTTTCAAATAATTTCACAGGATTTTACATTTTCAGGAAACAACATTTGTTTCAGATATTTACATAATAACACACAAACTGAAAATAAACTATATATATATATATATATATATATATATATATATATATATATATATATATATATATATATATGAGCTATCATAGGTATTTCCGGTCATGTAAGCTCCAAAAATATTTAATAGAAACATGACGTAATTTTATTCAACATCTGTCGATATCATAGGTGTGACGGCTACATGTCGCTAATAATTTTGAACACCATACCCTTTTCGCTGGGTGTTTGGAATGCAACTCGGCTCGGCTATTTAAGCCGTTTTTGAATTTGAGTTGCCTTTCTACGAAAGATGCCAATCATAGTTCAATATTTCAGACTGTTCCGCTAATTAATCCATAGACAGCGAGAGAATATGTGAATTTATGCGTTTTCCTAGCAGAAATCACAAAGTTGAATGTAACGAAGTCGATTGGAATTCGAACTCGGTTACCCAACTTCTCTTTTCCGAGTCCCTGAGCTTTACACTAAACGCCCATCTTAACCAAGATATTTTCAGTAATATTTCTACAAGGAATAAATTCGACATATATGAAAAAGAAAAAAAAAACGCATCAAAGCAATATAACAGTATAACTCTGGTACAAATTTAACACTACTCTGTAATTGCAAGAATGAAAATAGGTGCTTCCTGTGGTGATAATGTTTAATTACTAATATCTTTAATGAGGTAACTGTGAAATCTAACATTGAAAAATTTATGTCCAACATCTTGCGGTTAATAGGAATAAAGATATTACATTTAAAAATGAAAAGAAAATATGTCAGCAGTAGAAACTTTTCTAAAAATTTAGGAATGTAAAGATAAAGTTAGTAATTATAGTGAAATTAAAAATTTTAGCAACTGTGTACGATGTTTCCAAAAATATTATGGATTAACTAATTATGGATTAACTTATTATGGATTAACTTAAAAAAAATATTTTTAATTTGTTTTGGTTCTCTAACATCTCTTATTCGAAATAAATTAACTAAATTTACGTGATTTTATTTAATCTTTTTCGTCAACATACGGTTTCAGATAGCGGTGTATGGATTTGTTTTCGTGTCTGCATTTGGAAATAAGCTTTGATAATCTTTTTAAATTATGTTTTCCTGAAAATTTGATTATTGCAATTTTCTCCACTGGGCTAATTTAAAAGTGTTTCCAAGTTATTTTTAAGTTAGTCTTCCTTTTCTTATTTTTAAGTTTTTTTTTTTTGTAAGTTTCTGTTTGTATTTTCCACTATCTGTTTTGCAAATATTTTCTTATTAAATACTAACTTTGTGAGAATAGCGTTTGTTCCGAGAGGCATATATATACATTTGTGGATAGAGTTTGAATCCAAATCTCCTTATATTAGGATGTAGCAATACCGAAAATAGAGATAAGTCACATGGATCAAGTATTATTTTAATCGGTGTTTAGATCGGCTTTTTATCAACAACTGCCGACCTACTGGAATGTTCTAGATCCTCCAGATCGAAATGTCTGCTTCTGAACCTAGCAAACTAAGTACTAACATGTAGTTGTAAAGACAAACATCTGCAATAGATTTTTTCTGTCTCTCGACCGCAAGACATGTAGCCAAATCACAGTTCAAACGATAGTACGTCGTAACAGTCCAATAGGCAACGAAGAAACGACAAAATGGGGATCACACATCCAACCTTCACTTCCCACCAGCAAAAACGCGTGTTCGTCCACCAAGCTCAGAAAATTTAAATCCAACATAAGTGAAAAACAACGGCTTTTGCTCACCGAGAGATCTTACTGATTGGTCACGTCATTCAGAGGAGGGAAGAACATTAGCATAGATTCTGGTCCTTAAAGTAGATTTTTGCTAATTACTATTTGGCAATTTTTCATGGCAGATCACACACAAAACACGAAATCTTTTTCGATGTAGCTGATTATCTCTTTCACTACAGAACAAAACTGTCAACTATACTCATAAAAGATATATATTTTTTTATTTTATTTTATAATGCTCTTTTCATTTCTTGAAATAAATAGCTTCAAACGCCGAGTACGAACAACACTGTCACTTTAAACTTAAAGAAATATAAAATTCCAAATCCTCCACACGAATCGTATAGAAAGATGCGTTGAAATAACATATATTCCTCTTTCTTTTTATGCCTCTTGATTCCTTGGGGACTATAGGACCGGAACAACACCTCTCCAATGGATGCGGTTCCCGGCAATCCTCTTCAGCTCGGTCCATGTCGTGCCAGCTGCTTTTATCTCTGTGTGAACACTTCTGCGCCAAATCTGTTTTGGTCGACCCACTTTTCCCTTTACTTGTGGAGTCCATTCAAGGGCCTGCCTGGTGATACTAGAAGCAGGATGGCTGTGTGTGTAGCCATTCCATCTCGATTTCACTTTCTTGATGTCAATCTCGAGTTGGGCTTGTCCCACAGTTCTTGTTGGAGAAGACTTCCGCCCACCTGATACTGATAATGTTCTTGAGATGTCAGTTGGTAAATTTTAGAATGATAAATCTGTCATAAATTTCAGTCAAGTTTTAAACGAAATCAAATGTTCAAACGCATTTTATTGAAACAGATTAAAATCATTTCTTCTAATCCATCATATATACGCATTCATCTATAATGTTTGAATCATGAAAAACAATTGCTATACGTGGTCATTGGACCTGGGAATGCCTTTTATTTTTATATATAATTAATTAATATATATATATATATATATATATATATATATATATATATATATATATATAGGAAATGAATGTATTAAACCGAATAACTAATAATAACATAACAAAATGTCCTTTGCAAATGGAAGAATTTACAGAAGGTTATTTTCATACTGTTAACAGAAAAATACGTCAATTACTCTTACGTGTGGAGTTAACAATATGAAAATAGCGCTCTTTAAATTCTTCCAGTTGCTAAGGACATTTTGTTTTGTTATTATTAATTACTTTGTTTTATAAATTCATTTCGTTTTTGCCTTGAGAAAATCCACATCGGACGAAACGCGTCGGCAACTATTACAGTTTTCCTATTGTCTCTTACATTTATAAATATTGTCTTTGTCTACAGGTAAACTCGGAGAGATTTTTCACACACACACACACACACACACACACACACATACACACATATATATATATATATATATATATATATATATATATATATATATATATATGTTGCGAAGGATGAATTGTCGTCTAAGTTACGCAAAAATGAAAATAAGTTTGACATCTCATTTTAACGGATATATTTGCCAAAATTTCACAAAAATATTTCGAAATAGTAAAGAGTAAATATATTCAATAAAATCGCTATTGGCTTCAACTGCGGCCTCCAAAATTTCCTGCAACTCTTCCGGACGGTATCCTTCTTTAAGTTAGTGAGTACTGTCATGGTCCTAACATTCAGTTCATCTTTGCTTTTACAAGGAATTTTGCTGTTCTCTCGCACTACTACGCCCCACCAAGTGGGTTGCAGTCAGGGGACTTAGTGGCCAGATGTAAGATGCGTTGTGGTCGCAGAAATTTACTGAGAGCCATTACTGGTTTATTCTGCTTGTGTGGCATGGTGCTGAGTCCTGTTACCAGACATATTGTCTTCCAGTAGCCACCCTCTTGACTCAGGCTAGCATTACCTCCTCAAGGCAATTAATGTAGGCCTCCGTGTTGAGTCTGACGCCCTAAGAAAAGATGAATGGAGGCATCACTAGAGATTATTATTAGACGTATCAAACTCTTTCCGAATCCTCTGCACTGTCCTCGGATTAACACACAAACACTGAAATGTTCGTATTGGATAATCTGGTATGAATTCTAAGCAGTACTGATGACTTTTCCAAATTTCTGGCGGAGGGAATTGCGGCATGGTGCTCTTTTTCTCACAAACGGTACGCAACTGACGATACTGTACTGTACAGACGACAATATTAAAAACAAACAACGCGCATGCGCCAAATTATTATATTAAATTTCGATATTTAACAGTAACACTGCCTCATATTTTTAAAATAAAAAAAATGAATTCCTGGAACTCGATAATCATAAACAAACATCTGTTGACAGATATATTGACTTTGTTGCACTGTTACTTCTCAAATATAGAATCTCCCTGAACACAACATGAATGTTAAATAAATGGATTCTGATTTTAATATTAAAACCATTGCTTATCAGGATTATATTAGGTTGGCGCAAAAATAATGACGTAATAATGTCGTTTTTGACGTTAAAAAATACGTCAAAAAACGACATTATTACATCATTGTTTTTTGCACCAAACTAATAGTATCCGGAACTTCCGAATTTATTTATACTGATGAATTTTAAGTATTTATTAAGGTGAAACAACTCGACTCTAGTTGGCATGTAGAAGCACAAAACAAGCAATACAATCCAAAAAGCCCTGAAAATTTGACTTGCTAACAGATGCATACGGCAAATTCATTGTTCGATTTACATATTCCCAGATCAATTAGTTTTGTTTTGTCAAACAATCACACATTTTTTTGATCACTGACTATTACTTTGTCCGCATATTTCTTCACATTCGTTTTATCCTTATTTTCCATTTACTTATTTTCCATTTACTTATTGTCCATTTTCTTTATAAAAAATTTTTCACCTTTTCTTTTCTAACATTTCACAAGCAGGACTGTCAGGATTCACTCTAACCTCTTTTGTATCACTTATTCTTCTCTTCGTTTCAACCAACCACTCACCTTATTATACCTCGGCGAAAATCACTTCTACAAACACACAGACTATACCGACCGTTCTTTTACCCTTAACTTGTACCTATATACCAATAAACAGAAGACCGACCCCACCATCGTAAGAATAAACAACTAAGGTTAGACAGTCAAGGAGGAGGCCATATTTTCTGTACGGTCAATTTTCAATAAAGTTATCGCGGGAACACTATCAACAATATAATTTGCTGAGCAGAAAATTAAAGGTCAAAACAGAAGAAATAGCTGATCGATTAGGTTCCTCTCGATTTTGGCTCATAGAAAATATTGGCCGTGGAATGGACGAAGATACAATTTTACAGTGAGCGTGCGTATTACGTCTGGGAAGAGCGACGCCGACGCTGGGTGTTTAGGGACCATATCTAGTTCCGTAATCTGGGCTACGCAAATTGGTGTTGGCAAATGCTTTCCTTTGTTTGTTGGCTTTCTGTCAGTTTGTCCCTGTTCTGGACGTCGGCTTTGTCGATTCACCGGCCGGAACCAGAGCAATAAAGATAAGACCATCTCCGCCCTCATCGGATGATTCAAAGCAGGGAATTTTCTTTTATAAAGAATTGTCCGCATCTTATTCTTTTTCTCTTGTACCATAATATATTTATTCCGAATCTTTCTTTGTATCTTATTTAATGTCCTTCGTTTCTTCCTTTTCAACTTACTTTATATTACTGTTGCATATTTTTCTTCGTTCCTTTAATATCCTTTGCAATTAATTCTTTGTCATTTTAATTCAATTTTCCTCCATTGCTGCGTAAATAGTCTGATTTTTTATAGTATATTTAATATTCCATTATTTTATAAGGTTGCTTCTCTGTGTCTTTTCTATAAGCACTTTCATGTTCGGATGAGCTCTTTGCTATGACACCTAGACTTCTTGCGCCAAGATCATATCTAATTACAGTTGTGGTCGCTAGATGTAACCATAACGTCTATTCAAACACTTGCTTTTTTTCACACTTCTCGCTTGTGGAAATTCTTTCCGGCTTCATGCTTTTCAGCAAACTTTAATCTGCAAAAATCTAAATAAAATATCAATCTCTATATACAATACTTTTGATTACTCTTTCTTATTCCCGCTCATTATTAATGTTTCTGTTCCTAATTTTTCAACACTCCTTGTGTCATATTGGGTTTGCTGTCGTATATGGGATGATACCGATTAAAAAAAAAAAATGTTGTTTTCTCTTCAAATATCAATCATTTGCAATTGAAATGAAACGAGATAAATATTCATGTATACAATGTACCGGAAGATATGAGACAAATTAGTCTTTATTTTTCTATATATTACATAGAGTATTTATCTATTCTACATATTTAACTGAATATTAATCTATTTAATTTATTATCCAAACTATTAATCTGTCGCATATGTTTTAAAAATCCCCTGTCTCTTCAGGACGTAGACGATTATGGATTTCGACAACGTGCTTTTCTTCATTATCTGGGTATTAGCATGCTTAGCTAGGAAGAATAACTGACATCGTATCGCGTTGTCTTCTTTAGGAGTCAGTACAATTTCAAGAGAGTCCTTCTGTATCACTTTTTAACGCGTAGACGCGGGGAGAATATATATATTCATGCTATTCACATGAGCATTACTATGACGGAGAATGGAACTGACTAGTCTTGAATTTGATCTCGTCTTTCTGATACC
Organism: Acanthosepion lycidas; assembly: GCA_963932145.1. Taxonomy (NCBI): domain Eukaryota; kingdom Metazoa; phylum Mollusca; class Cephalopoda; order Sepiida; family Sepiidae; genus Acanthosepion; species Acanthosepion lycidas. The sequence goes on along the minus strand of OZ010573.1, from coordinate 134,536,789 downwards.
AATTTACAGAAGGATAAAAATTTACACTGTCTTCATATATTAGGTTGATGCAAAAATAATGACGTAATAATGTCGTTTTTTGACGTATTTTTAACGTCAAAAAACGACATTATTACGTCATTATTTTTGCACCAATCTAATACTATTTAATATATCACACAATATAGTGTACATATTAGA
>OZ010573.1:134464109-134531609 GCA_963932145.1 Acanthosepion lycidas | reverse complement strand
TGTATTTGGCTATATGGATATATTCTTATTTTTTTTCAGTTTTCTGTGTAATTTTTTGTCCACCGGATTTCGTCCCCTGCAATGTTTACATATTGAGCTGTCTTTTCTGCTGATAACAATACATTCTGTCTTCTGAATCTTAATTATGTGTCCATTCCTCTGGCTTTCCCGTGATCCCTCAAGGATAATCGTGAATATGGATCTCTATATCTCTCTACGTCTTGTTGCTCTTAACCAACCTTTAATATTTTTTGCTGTCATTCTTTGTTTATTCTCTGTTATCGATTCACACATATTCACCGGGAATGTTGTTCGCTGTTCTCCACTGGGCTTCATTACTTCATTATGCCATGTGAGTGTTAAACTTTCCAATCCCCACTTCATCTAAACTTGTCTCACAAAATGCAACTGTCATTTACTAAATTTAAGTAGAGGTGTTCTCCTAGTATCTGTCTATATTTATGAGATGAGGTATTATGTACACTATTTACATTATTCGGACTATTGTCGTCATCTTTTTTGCCATATTTGTTACAACATTTCGGCCGTTGTACCCTCCGGCCATCTTCATGAAGTTGAAATGTCGAACTGAACCCTTTATTTCGCTCACTGGGGTAGACTGTTCTAGTTCCACGTACCATGTTTAATGGATGTCAGTTATCAGTTATCTCCTGTTAATTCCCCTCTCCAAGTTCTCCACTGCCTTAACCGGGTATTGAACTCACATTCTTTGGGTCCTGTCACTGGATCTAACTAACGCCTTTAACCACTTTGCGCATGGCGACAAAGATGAGGACAATAGTCCGAATAATGTAAATAGTGTGTTCTTCTAGTGGCTCTTTATTTAGAACTTCCTCGTTTCTCACGTGTTGCGTTAATGGAATCTCTATCACGAATCACATCTCTGTTGTTTCGTGTTTCTTCATAATCTGTGAGTAAAATGTCCAGCTTCCATTGCTGTACTTCGGATTGATATAACAGAAGTTCAGCACTTTTGTGGTTTCTAACGGAATTTATTATATCTTCATGTTAGTTTCTCGGAGGCATCTTTTGCTTTCCAAATTCGCCTTCAGATCTTGTTATCATATATTTTGTTGTCTACACAACTTAGATTCGTACATTTCTGTTAAAGGACTCATTCTACAATTCGAAGTTCGCAACTTTGCTGATGATCATATATTCTGCCTTCCTATAGTTATGTAAGTTGTCCACTCATTTCCCCTACTTCTCTTCTCTTGTGAGCATTAAATTTTCTTTCACGTTTTATAATTTTTTAGCAGTGAGATGCTAAAATCTATATCACAGTCATAGTATGCAAACCTAAGTTTATTTTAAAGATCGCTCCATTCAGATTATAAAATTTCGTTATAATTATTTTTTAAAGAAATAAAGCATAAATAATAGTAATTTATTCTGCCATCGTATTTGTTATTAACCATACGATGCAATAAAGTAAATAAGAACAGCGAAGAGTAATAAAATAACTGAGATGTATTTTACTTATACTTTTTAATGTGCAATTTCTCTTCAGAAGGTGAGCGTCCATAGGATTCCACAACTTTCTATCTCTTGCTCTGTTCTCAGAAACTTTTAACTCTTCACTGTATCTATGTGTTCGATCTTTGCCATCCAATCACCCAAACGTATTAGATATGCTATTGGCAGTTACACACCATATTCTCATTCTTTAAATATATCGAGTGTCAAATTCTCCAAGTCCACTTTCCTTATTTTGTATCCCAGTTTCTGTCTAATTTTAGTTATAATAGCTTTCTATTAGGTTGGTGCTAAAACAATGTCGTTTTCTCACATAGTAGCATATGTGAGAAAACGACATTATTTTTGCACCAACCTAATAGCTCCTCTTTTCTTTCAAACTTCCTGATGTCTCACGTGTTGTCTATGGTAGTCTATCGAAACGTATCTCTCTCATTTCGTGTTTGTTCTTCATCTGTAATGAAAATGTCCAGCATCCCCTGGTATAAAGGAGGTTAGATATAAAAGCAGTTCAGCTTATTCTTTATTTCTAACAGAATTTAATATATCTTCATATTTACTTAGTTTCTGGCACATATTGAACATCAGGGCTTACTGATAGAACAAATATCCAAGGAAATCGGTGAGTAACCTACCTGATGAGTTTTACTGAAAGAAGGCTAGAATGGGACGACGTTTAAATAGACTTATTAATGGTACACATCATAGGCACTTGAACTCGTTTCGTTAAATGTATTTAACGACTACAAAGCTAACTTACTACCATCAAAGATAATTTACTACCATCAAAGATAATTTACTACAATCAAAGCTAACTGACTACCATCAAAGCTAATTTACTACCATCAAAGCTAACTTACTAATATCAAAAATAGTTTAATACCATCAAAGCTAACTGAATACCATCATATATAATTTACTACCTTACTATTATCAAAGGTAATCTACTACCATCAAAGCTAACTTACTACCTTCAGTCGACTCATAGGCGTTAAATATACTTTGCTGAGTGTGATCAAATGTTTATTAGTGTGGCGCCATTTTAGAATCTAAGTACTATGTAAGAAAACCGAAACACATGAATAACTTCGTAAATTTAACCCACAGTAAGTATTACTCTATGTGCTGTGACCCTTTAAGACGTGGGTAATCTTCAGCCTTCACAATTTTCTAAAATTTGTTGTTGTTGTTATGAACATGTCCAGTATTAGCAACTACATATCCGGGTTTGATTTCTCTGTATATAACAATAATTTTCTCAAAAATGTTATTTTTCTTAAGTTTAGGAAAGCATAGTTAACTAAGACGGTGCTCCTTTGGATATCTTCGCCACACTTTAAACCGTCTCTGACTAGGACACCCGGATAAGTTACTCTATCTGCTTGTTGTTATGTTTCCAATACGATGCTCACACCTTGGTTACCTCCCCGGTAGCTAACAATATCTCAGCTGATACCGAAATTTTCGAAACAATAGTAATACAATCTACCAGATTTTAAGTAATCTTGATATTCGGACTACAATATATCTAAAAAAGATAATATTTAATCATCCGAAAGTTGACTTGTTTAAGAATTCAATCGAAACAAAGACAAACATTTTAATACTAGGATTCATTATATTATTATATATTTAATAAATAACTTAATTAGGGTTGGTTCTACATTAAATCAATAAACACCGACATTCTGAAGTATTTGTATGATCACCTATAGGAGTCACACTTTTGAATTTATCATAACAGAAATTATTTTACTAGCTACGGTAAATCATGGCAAAAATTGTTTAGAACTGCAGTGAGTAACTTTAAAGAAGAAAGAGTTCCACATCCGAGCTATGTAGGTAGTGATCGCGCAAGTTTATTAGGTATTAATATAAGTGGCATACAAACGGATTTCTCAAACGCAGACAATTTTATAGACGAGGTGTGAATTAATAATTTAATTTAATTGCATTCACTCTCAGAATATGACAAATATATTATTCTTGTACAAATTACATCAGTAGATACATAGATGCAAAAATTAATATGCGCACTGAAATTTGCGCGGACTTAAACAAGCTGATGCAACGCACGCACATAAGTACACACACATACAAATACAGACAAACATATATATATATACACACACACACACTCATATATATATATATATATATATATATAAATGTGTGTGTATGTGTGTGTGAGTTTCTGTGTGTGTGAGTTTGTGTGTGCGTGTTTGTGTGTGTCTATATATATATATATATATATATATATATATATATATATATATATATATATATATTTTCCCATTACCATGTCCATGAGAAGGGTAGAAAATTATTTATCACCAACAAGGCGACATATGAGCTTGTAAAATCTGGAAAATGAAAATTAGCAGCTCTTTTTGCTAGAGTTTTTGAACTCTTCTGTACAGTTCATTCCATAATAGTTTAATGGGAATCAGGTCAGAAATCATAATTTTCAAAATTTTTCTTTCTTTTATTTGCCTCGTGTTAATTTTGACATAATTTAGATGAATGTTTTGGATCAATGTCCTGTTGAAAAGTGAGTTTTTTTCCCAATTATTTTTAAATCGGATGGTATAGCCTTTCTTTTCAAAATTGAATGATATTTTCTTTTTTTTTATGATCCCCTTGACATGAATCAAAATGACAAGCCTCTCTCCCAAAATACCCCAACACACTATAAGAGAACCACAAGTTTCGTTATTCTGTCTTCGTTCCCCGCATTCTTCTTACATACACTTTTAATAAGAAACACTTCGAATTTGTATTCGTCTATCCACAATACATTTTACCTCTCTTTCAATGTTTAGTTATTTTGCATGTTGCCCTTATTCGCATTACTTAACAGGGGTTTCTTGATGTCTATGCACCTCCCCAGTCGATTCCCACTGATCTAATTTGATTTTACACTGATGAGAGTGACACTGGTTGTTTTCGAGCGGAATTAAGTCCAGCTGCAAAATTTGGAGCAGATTTCTTTCTATTTTTTTTATCTCAATAATTAAGTGTTTACCTTCTGCTGCAGTTGCTACTCTTTTTCTGTTGACATTTGCCACAGTTTCAAACTGCGTTTGTAACGAATATTGCAGCACATGTCACAAAATGTTCAACTTCTTGGTAATTTGTCTTTGTTACGTTCTTCGAATGAAATTTTTTTTTTTTTTGGTTTGGTTTGGTTTCATTTCTTTTACGGCATATCAACCTGAATGGATTATTTTTATGCCGACAAACTTTGTTGCTGGTAATATCTTTTTTTTTAAAAGGTATTGCTTGTAATATTTTTTTTCAAAAATATATTTCAGTCATTATTTTTTCCTTCAAAAAATCTATTTCTGGAAATATTTGTTCTTCAAAAATGTATCGCTGGTAATAGTTTTTTTCAAAAATGTATTGTTGGTAATATTTTTTTTCAGATATATATTTCTGATAATAATTTTTTTCTTCAAAAATTTATTGCTGGTAATAATATTTTTTAACCTGTATTTCTGGTATTAAAATCTATTTTTACACTTTCATAGAGTTTTGACCACAGCATGTGGGTTAACTATTTGCCCATAGCTGCGACCCTAAAAGGTGCTACCATCTCGGGTCAGGGTGAAGCTGGGAACACCAGCAATTAAGAGCTGTTTCGACGTTCCTCAAAACCCCTGAGCAATTGCCTTGTTATTGGATATAATTTATCGTCTTACCAAGGAGGCTTTAAGTTTGTGCACTCACTCTAATTATTAGCTGCTTTGGTTTTGCCATTTTATGTAAATTACTTCAAAATTAATAATAATAATATTAAATAGAACAGAATAATAAAAAAAAACTATGAAAAATATTGTAGTAATGGCACATTATTTTTTTCTTCAAATAGAGACATGACAGCGGTATATGATTTGTTTATAAAATTAGTTAATGTTGGGTTAACAATTAGAACGAGTATTAACCTTTAACTTATTTTAAAATGTTGGTAATCTCAAAATATCTAATGAAGGTTTAATGGTGTAAACAAAATATGGTTCTCATACAAAATATTCCTATTTTCACAAAATGTGTTGGAGACAGAAATATCCAAATTCAGAGGTATTGGTCGTAAGAAGAACCTTGAAAAAAATATTAAATTTTAAGTGGTCTTTTGTGACATTAATATGATTGTTTTTAGTGTATTTTAATGCATTTATATTTTAAAAGAATGAATCTAAAACGCCAGAGCTTTATCTACCTCGTGCCCCACTAACATTCCTTAAGTCATGTGTTATGAAGCATTTTTTTAAGCATTAGAGAAGACAAGTTGTACATTTAATATGCTTTTAGATTATATATTGGATCGAATAAATCCACAAATATAGCATGTATTCTCTGCCATACAAACATGTCACTTATTAACATATATTCTATAGGAAAAAAATGTAATTTTGATCAATATATACTTTGAATTTGTCTGTTTTCTTTTAAGTTTTAAATATTTTTGCATCGCTATACACTTTAATAGATATATTTATCTGCAGCATTTTTCTTCAAAGAGATTATTATCTGAATTATGTGGATTTTAAGGAGAGAAAATGGACGAGAATGAAGTCCATTCAGGAATCAGTTCCCAAATAAGATTTCTATCACTGAAAAAAGGCAGTCTCCTTATATTTCACACTGTGTCGTTATCAGCGATATGTCAGCATAAAAGGAATTACTTCCTTGAGACTAATGTTTGAGATATACAGTCCCTCATTTAGTATCGAGTAACAGAAGACAGAGCAACAAAACGGGTTGTGCCGGATATTTGGTGTAATGTCCGGTCAATTTAGTGGTTATTTCCAGGAGGCATTCGTAAAGTAAATGTCAAAGGTCAAGGACAGGGAAAACAGACCTTCCTTTATCTGTAATAATGATATTATATATATATATATATATATATATATATATATATATATATATATATATATATATATATATATATGTATTCCCCCAATATGTATATATGTTTGTGTGTGTATTCCCATATATATATATATATATATATATATATATATATATATATATATATATATATATATATTTTTTTTTTTTCATATATACATATACTTATATATAGATATATATGTATGTATTCCTATATATATATATATATATATATATATATATATATACATACATAGTCTTATATATATATATATATATATATATATATATATACATATACTTATATATATGTAAATATATACATATACTTATATATATATATATATATATATATATATATATATATATATATATATATATATATATATATATATATATATATACATGTACTTATTAGGTTGGTGCAAAAATAATGTCGTTTTCTCACATAAGTTACTATGTGAGAAAACGACATTATTTTTGCACCAACCTTATATATATATATATATATATATATAAATATATATATATATATATTTTGTACAATAAAAATTAAAAAATTAAAATCCTCAGACACACTGGGTTGTAGATTAATATTCTTTCGTTTTTTTATTATTATTCCATTTAGATTCCTCGACTAGTTTCGGCCGAAATGGCCATCATCGGGAGGAGAAATATTTCTCTATATATATATATATATATATATATATATATATATATATATATATATATATATATATATATATATATTATAATAATATTTTTTTGTTTAAAATATGATTCCTTCGCTACATTCCAGTCCATATATATATTGCTTTATCGTTATTTATGGTGAATACTTTTATTTGAGTAGAATCTCCGTTTATTTATTAAACAATATATTTACTTATTTTTTTTCTACCGATCTGAATATTCGAGAAATCTTAGTAAAGAAGAATATGCATTCCTCTAAGGATTTGACTCTGCGTTCACCTGGGCTGAGGTTAGCCTTAATTGATTCGGGCAACGAATAATATTTGCCGCTCAAAAAATATCTGAATTCTGTTTTAAGCGAAATCCTTCTCGTCATAGATTCTTAAAAATTATCATATCTGCTCAAATTCATATCCAAATTGAAAGTTTTCTAAAGAAGTAATTGAGTTTTATTTACGAATCCGACAGATGAGTATGACCTTAGGCTTTATTTTTAGAAGGTTTTCATATTTGAGCAGACCCTCTGTTTATTTATTAAAAATTATAATTAGTTTTTTTCTTTTTTTGTGGGTCTGGAAACTCGAGAATTTTTAAACAGTATATTTATTTCCATAAAAATAACTGTACAATAAATCTCATGTATTCAGTCCCGTAGAGGAAAATTAATAAATATTATCTATAATAAATAAATGTCTTGTCTTCTCAGATAAGTTTGCCCACTAGAAATAACTTTTCATGTGAGATTAATTAAAGAAAATAAAGAACATATATATATATATATATATATATATATATATATATATATATATATTAACATATGGAATCTCACCATGGAGAGCCTGAATGCCATATCACGTGTTGGCCAAAGTGAGTGAATCAAATTGTCAGTGAAAATTGGGTAGAGTGGAATTTGGTGCTTGCACCAACATATCGTGACCGTGCTGGCCTTTTTCAAATTATAGATCAGGCTAGATAGCAACTTCTTCCCAAGAAACTGCAAATAAGGTTTTCTAAACATATAAAGCAGGTGGGGTCTGTGGCATTGGCTATCCTCAAATGACGGTGGCAAGCTATATTATATATATGTGAACGGAAAATAATTTGCGTTAATTTATATTTCTTAGACACTGGTGTTAAGTCATTGAATAGCCATGAATCCTACAAAGAATTAGGTTAAGGTATAGCTTATATTAAACGATCTAAATTTATCTATTGACCATTGATGTCATATAATATCGTTTAATATTGTTTTCTCTACTTGCACCGATTCATATAACAGGCGCTTACATCAATCCGATGTGAAATTACCCAATGCATCGCCAGCTTAAAGTCCTCGTTGCCAATTGGCCGACTGCATTCCCTTTCGAATGTTAAAACCCACCCTAGATAAGGAAATACTATCTGGATGGAAAACTAGGAAAGTAGGACATAATCCCTAGCAATTTATATCATTTTACTAGAGGACAAATCCGGCTTCTGTCTGCCGTATTACCTTTAGTACAGAACATACATTCCCATTGATTTATTAAGATTTGTTCCATATAAGATTTTTTTTATTCGATATCAACTAATCCACAATTTTTGAGATGTCATTAAGTTAACCAAAATAAACTAACCAATATCGTCAAATTGTAAAAGAATTAGGGTTCCTATGATTGAGACCTGAGACCAAAATTTATCCGAAGGATGCCTATAGAACTGTTAGCGTTTAGCGCAAAATGCTTTTGAACAAAGTATAAAAGCCAATGTCATTAAAACTTATCCAAACAAGGTTCTTCACTATATATGTGCCAGAATATATATATATATATATATATATATATTTCATAAAATAAATACCCGAACATCTGAATGCAATTTGTGTAAATTTTGTTTGATATCCAAGTCACTGAAATTGATCTGTATTTTCGCTGAATGCATATAGAATTTAAGGTTTTGGGTGAAGTCCAATAAATGACTTCGTCTTATCAGAAATATAACAACTTGAATTGTTTTCCATGATTCACATGAAGTAATAATCTATCATTTGTTTTAAGATTGCCTTCAATATTGAGAACTGAAAACTAAACGTTAGAATATATATATATATATATATATATATATATATATATATATATATATATATATATATATATATATATAAACATATACATACATATATATATACATATATATATATATATATATACATACATACATATATCGATATCTATACATACATACAGACACACACACACACACATATATATATATATATATATATATATATATATATATATATATATATATATATATATATATGTATGTATATATATATATATATATGTCCTTGATATTAGATAGAAGAATGTTTAACTTACTAGCAAGGGAATTCTATCTGGTAACAAAATTTAGACGTAACCTTCAAAATATTACATATTGCATATCAAATTATAGTGCCGATAACTTAGAAGATAATAAAAAATTCTTATGGATGACACCCATTCTAAACATTATATATATATATATATATATATATATATATATATATATATATTAATTAATCATCTTCACGCCAAGGAATGAAGTTAAGCCACTAAGACACATGAGGCTACTGTGTGTGGAAGAATCTCAAAACAGAAACTTTTCTAAAGAGCAAGTAGAGAAGAAGTGTAATAAGGAATAGAGTATATATCGATTGACATTGCATTAAAATGTTTGACGATTAAATTTCAATGGTAAGCATGGAGTTGTAAGGGAATTCCACAAACGAGAATATACACGGTTAGCATAATATTTAATGTTACATCTAGTCAACTCACTTCTATATAGATGACACTTCGTTACCAGTCTAGTACTTCACTTAAATTCATAAAAATCAATGCTTACACCTCCGCATATATATATATATATATATATATATATATATATATATATATATATATATATATATATATATATATATATATATATACTAGATGTTGCTCAAAATTTATCGTCCAGATCAATAAGCTTTTAAAGATTAATTTGTCTCAGTTTCTGTGTAATATTTCCAGAACTTTTCTGGAGCCCTCATGCGTTTTGAATTCATTTTTTCTCTCAAATAAAATTTGTTTTGTTATTGACGAAGACCTGCGAATGTTTGAAAGGTTATTAATATATTTGGACAAGTTCTGCATAGAGTTGGACGAACCATTCTTTACCTTGAATGAAGAAAACGCAAACTATGTTAAAATCAAATAAAATATCTCCCATATTCAATAAACATTTTCGAGAACGGACATAAAAAAATTACTTACCCCAATATTTTTTCAAACCATTTTCTTCAAAGAAATCCATTTGTTTACACCATCACGCAATGCATTTATTTTTCAACAATACATAAGTCTCAGGAAAGAAAGAAGACACTCGCTTCGCGTGCTCTGATCAAATTCCCTTTTTTATGTAACAGCCGATATAATATTTTTATATTCATATTTATATATTACTCTAGAATCTTCCTGACGAAAATGGCAATCACTCGCAAGATTTCGTGTGATTTTTCATGTAACCTCTTCTTACCATAAACATCAATATTTGTATCTTGTTATGTATAATGATGACTGACCCATTGGTAAAGAAGGTTTTGACGTGTTCAGTTAGATGGAGAATCGATGACTGAATTACAAGAAAAAATATTCATTCACTTGTTTAAATCCAATCATCATTTAACAATTGAAATTATTAGAAGTAACCGTAAGTTCTATTCTATCAGTTTCTTCTCTTGCATTTTTTGCTTGTAGATTTCTCTTCAGGCTTCCTGCTTTCCAGTGAACAAAACGAATTTTTAAAAAATTAAAAAAAAAGTAAATGCATTGTCAATCGTTATTTTCTGTTTTTTTTAATAGCAGTTATTTTATTATTCTCGCTACTTGATAATGTCATCTTTTTTTTTACTCGTAATCTTTCACACTCAGTAAGTCTGCTTCTTAGTGGTCTTTTTGCTTTGTTTGTTGTTAAATGCTTAACAAAAATGTCTAAAATGAATATAGATTGAATCTAACGATATTTAGGACAGTGACACGCATAAGTATTGGATGCATAAGCAATATCTCGTAAAGTTGTTTTAGTTGTATGTGGAAGGAAAATTAAAAACTCATAGTTGAATCCATTTTTGTTATCAAAGTTCAAAATTCCCTATGCAAAATTAGACATGACACTTTTTTCAAATTTCCAATCGAAACTTTGTATTTTAAAATACTTTAAATATTCAAATTTTAGATAGTATTGGAATGTTATCTCTGACCAATCAGAGAAGCACACAATTGTTTACATGATAGTGCTACTAATCATCTGACTCTTTGATGTGCATTCTGCAATTTAAGGATTAACAATGGCAAAAACTAAAGAATTATCCAGAGATATATGAGATAGAATCATTGAACGTCACAAAGGAGGACAAGATTACCGAAAAATTAGCAAATAATTCATCTAGCACTAAGTACAGTAGAAATATAGCGACGGTACAGCAAACCTTCCAAAAAATGGAAGACCGAGAAAAATAAATGAGAGTACCTCAAACCCCTTCATTACTCGTTCTGAAATTAACACTGATCTTGAGGGTGCTGGAATTAATGTAAGTAAGAATACCATAAGTAGAGCTCTATAACTTATAGGTTTTCATTGAAGATCACCAAGAAATGTGCCTTTACTGAAAACCAAACATGTCAAAGACCGATTAAAGTTTGTCGATACTTATGAAAAAAAAGGTATGCAGTTTTGGGAAAAGCTAATCTTGTCGGATAAAAAAGAAAGTTGAACTATTCGGAAGGAACACAGCGTCAAGTGTTTGGCGAAAAAATGGCACTGCCTACAACAAGCAAAATACCATCCCCACAGTTAAGTTTGGGTGTGCTTCCATTATGATATGGGGATGATTTTCATCCAAGGGCACTGGTGAGTTACAAGTTATCCATGATAGAATGAATGGTAGCATGTACAGGGATATTTCTTCAGAAATCTGCAACTTTTTAGGATATGGTCAGAATTCTGTGCTTCAACACGACAATGATCCCAAACATACCGCAAAACTTACAAAGCAATGGTTTGAAAATAATGGTATTATTACTCTCAATTGGCCAAGTCAGTCTCCTGACTTGAATCCAATTGAGAATTTGTGGAATACTTTGAAGGTTAAAGTTCATAAGGGGAATCCACAAAATATCAAGCAATTAGACGAATTATGCAAGGAAGAATGGGGTAATGTAACGGTGGATCAGTGTGGAAATCTTGTGGCCAACACTAGAAAGCGACTGGAAGCAGCGAAACAAAACAGAGGATACACAACAAAATATTAAATTGATGTATCCAATACTTTTGCATAGGGTCATTTTGAACTTTGATAAAAAAAATGGATTCAACCATGAGTTTTTAATGTCCCTTTCACATACAACTAAAACAACTTTACGAGATATCACTTACCAAATATCAGGCAAAATGGCGAACATAAACTAGAGTTATAACAGAAATTAACATGTATCTAATACTTTTGCGTGTCACTGTAGCTGTTGCTAACTTCATAATATTTTACGAGCTGGGCTACGGGTACGAGTGATTTTGAATTCAGAGTTGTTTTTCTTCTAGACTAGACGCCAAGTGTTGCTAAAACGCCTAATTAGTCATTATTAAATTAAGAAAAGACTGACTATAGAGGGAAGAAGAAAGGATAAAAGCTGAGCGGTGATCACGGAAATAAAAAATGGCGATTGATGATCAATTTTCATTTTAGAAGATTGTAGATATCAGGGAAGCAAGGAAAACAGAAGGGAGCTTCACAGGTGGGTAGTACAAGAAAAGAAACTATTGGGTTAGAAGTGGAGGTTACATTTGCCTAATTCAACAGTAAAAGGGAGGGACCTAGATGCCAATCTGGTAGCATGCTTAAAATCAGGTAGTTCGGGCACCAGTGAGAAAAGCTCGTCAGAGTAGTAGCCAAGAAAGTATTAGTAGAAATAACAGAGGGAAGTCATGTGACGTCGGTAAGAAAGAGGATAAGGTTGAGATGCCAAGTAATAATCAATTTCCTTGCAGATACCTCTTTGGATTTTGTCAAGAATTTCCAGATGAGTAGCAGAGGCGGCTGATTAGATATGGCGACAACATTCAATACATGGAAGAATATTAGATTTGTAAATATGCAAGATGGATTTTGATGAGAAAAATCTTCTAGCACGTCACAGTGACCCACATTTCCTTGCAGTAGATACAGCTATTGATTCGATATAGTCTTTCCATTTCAAATCAGTTAAAAACTTGTGGTCAAGAAGGTGCAGTGTGCTGCACTTCATGAGTCTAGCATCAGCCATGGTGGGCAGGAAAGTCTCCACTTGATTTTGAATTCAGAGTTGTTTTTCTCCTATACTAGTTGCCAGCTGTTGCTAAAACAACTAGTTAGTCTTATGATTAAGTTAAGAAATTCATTCATAATTTTCTCAAGTGGGTGTGTAAGTGTGTGTAACTAACTCGGGGCCGGAATTAGAACTGTTCGCCGATTTCTAGCTACGTGACGGTAACCAATACACAACAGGTATAACGAATATTAACATAATCGAAGAGGATGAGAAGACATGTTCTCTCTCACGATAAAACAGAATGAATTGAGAAGTGATCTAAACAGATTGAAAATAAGTAAGCAGTCTTCTTATCTATCCACAAATACGTTAAAGACGAAAATTGATATGTATATACAATAGAAACAACAAAATTATATAATAAAAATGAGTTAAGCTGTTACAAAAAATAAAATGAGAAAGGATAATATATAGAGAGAATAAAATATACTGTACAATCGAGAGAGAATGAAATCCATTGTTCAGATCGAGAGAGAATGAAATACGCTGTTCAGATCGGGAGAGAAGGAAATAAACTGTTCCGATGGGGTGAGCAGGAAATACACTGTTCAGATCAGAAGAGAATGAAATACACTGTTCAGATCGGGAGAGAAGGAAATACATTCTTCAGATCGGGAGAGAAGGAAATACATTCTTCAGATCGGGAGAGAATGAAATACACTGTTCAGATCGGGAGAGAAGAAATTACACTGTTCAGATCGAGAGAGAATGAAATACATTGTTCAGATCGGGAGAGAATGAAATACACTGTTCAGATCGGGAGAAAGGAAATTACACTGTTCAGATCGAGAGAGAATGAAATACGCTGTTCAGATCGGGAGAGAATGAAATACACTGTTCAGATCGAGAGAGAATGAAATATATTGTTCAGATCGGGGGAGAATGAAATACACTGTTCAGATCGAGAGACAATGAAATACACTGTTCAGATCGAGAGAGAATGAAATATATTGTTTAGATCGAGAGGGTATGAAATACACTGTTCAGATCGGGAGAGAATGAAATACATTGTTCATATCAGGTGTGAATGAAATACACTGTTCAGATCGGGAGAAAATGAAATACACTGTTCAGATCGAGGGAGAATGAAATACACTGTTCAGATCAGGAGAGAATGAAATACATTGTTAAGATCGAGGGAGAATGAAATACACTGTTCAGATCGGGAGAGAATGAAATACATTGTTAAGATCGAGGGAGAATGAAATACACTGTTCAGATCAGGAGAGAATGAAATACATTGTTCATATCGGGAGAGAATGAAATACACTGTTCAGATAGGGAGAGAAAGAATTACACTGTTCAGATCGGGAGAGAATGAAATACATTCTTCAGATCGGGAGAGAATGAAATACACTTTTTTTAAATCGGGAGAGAATGAAATACACTGTTCAGATCGGGAGATAATGAAATACATTGTTCAGATCGGAAAGAAGGAAATACACTTTTCAGATCAGGAGAGAATGAAATACATTGTTCAGATCAGGAGAGAAGAATTACACTGTTCAGATCGGCAGAGAATGAAATACACTGTTCAGATCCGGAGAGAATGAAATACATTGTTCAGATCAGGTGTGAATGAAATACACTGTTCAGATCGGGAGAGAATGAAATACATTGTTAAGATCGGGGAGTATGAAATACACTGTTCAGATCAGGAGAGAATGAAATACACTGTTCAGATCGAGAGAGAATGAAATACACTGTTCAGATCGGGAGAGAATAAAAAACACTGTCCAGATCTGGAGAGAATGAAATACACTGTTCAGATCGGGAGATAAGGAATTACACTGTTCCGATCGGGCGAGAAGGAAATACACTGTTCAGATCAGGAGAGAATAAAATACATTGTTCAGTTCGGGGGAGAATGAAATACACTGTTCAGATCAGGAAAGAATTAAATACACTGTTCAGATAGGGAGAGAAGGAAATGCACTGTTCAGATCAGGAGAGAATGAAGTACACTGTTTAGATCGGGACAGAATGAAATACACTGTTCAGATCGGGAGATAAGGGAATACACTGTTCAGATCGGGAGAGAATGAATTACACTGTTCAGATCGGTAGAGAAGGAAATACACTGCTCAGATCTGGTGAGAAGGAAATACACTGTTCAGATCAGGAGAGATTTAAGTACACTGTTCATATCAGGAGAGAATGAAATATGCTCTTCAGATCGGGGGAGAATGAAATATACTTATAGATGCATGTATACATATATTGGTTTAATAAACGCTAATTGTGTATCGATATGCACGCTATTTTTAAATTCAGTTACCAATAGCTGTTAATGATTACCTGATCGATATTTACATGGAAACTTACGGCTTTAGGGGTTTTCTTTGTTTTTTCTATAATTTTATTATATTATTTAGTATTTCATGCACCATATTAACTTACATATTTGGCAATTGCACCAAGGGCGGCAAAAACCTGTCTTAATGACGACAATACGAAGGGGTATCAAGTGCATACTTACAAAATTAGAATGTTGGATATCAAGGAAGGATCATCTCTTCTATTGTTGGGTTATTTTAGATTTCTTAACACACCAGCAAACCGTATGTCACACCATGCGATGAAATATATTTCCCGCTTTGCTTTAAAACTTATTGGTTTTATAGAGAATAATTTTTTGATGGCTATTTTTGGTTTATTCTACTCAATTCTACAGTCGAAGAATGTAAAAATGAACTGAGCATTGTAACTAAAATATTTTTTTTTATAAAATAAGGAAATAAGAAAAGTTAATTATGAATATATTTTATTTAATAAATTCAGAAAAAATTAAGTCACTTTCCATTTACGACAACTGGGTGTAGAAAAATACAGACACGAAATCGTATATTATTTGATAAGATTTAATTTCGGGTGCAAGTTTTTCTCCGTAAGGAAAAGATAAGGCGACGTCCATGTCATAATGGCTTCTGGCATCATATGTAAGTTCAAATCTAACTGACTAATTATCCATTCTTTAGCCATCCTCACAGAATATTTAGCATTCATATATTCTTTGAATAAGTCAATAGTAGATAAGTTCACAAATAGGAGTATATATATTCGCCAATAGAAGTAGATAGTTTCGCTAATAGGAGTAGATAGTTTCGCTAATAGGAGTAGATTGGTTCGCCAATAGGAGTAGATAGGATCGCCAATAGGAGTAGTTCAGTTCGCCAATAGGAGTAGATAGGATCGCTAATAGGAGTATATCAGTTCGCCAATAGGAGTAGATAGTTTCGCCAATAGGAATAGATAGAATCGTCAATAAGAATAGATCAGTTCGCAAATAAGAGTAAAGAGGATCGCCAATAGGAGTTGATCTGATTGCAAATAGGAGTAGATAGGATCGCCAATAGGAGTAGATACGATCGCCAATAGGAGTAGATAGGATCGCCAATATGAGTAGATCAGTTCGCTAATAGAAGTAGATCCGTTCGCCAATAAGAGTAGATTTGTTAGCAAAGAGAAGATGGGTTATCCGATCAAACAGTTCGCACTTCTCCCCGTTTTTTTCAACAGTATAGGTTTATCTCTTGTTCCCTGTTTAGGATTGGATTTCCGGTTCCTTCTAAAATAATTTCCTTCCTTCTCATTCATTTCCAGTAGCCCCTTGCCTCTGACTGATATTATCGCCTTTCATGGGTGAATTGATAAAAAATGACGAAGGTGATAATAACTGTAAACATATTCTTTTTTTTCTTTATTTTATGCATATTTTCCATGCATTGTTTGGAATATAATACTGTGGGTTACTGTTGTCTTTTCCAAGCTTTCTCATTCAAAGCTGTCCCTCTCTTACCACCCAAGACAAACGAGACCAGTCTACTACGTTACTCAACCCACAAATTGAGAAAGCATATATGAATTCACGTTTTCCCGCTGGATTTTACGCGAAAGTTAACGCAACTAACCAAGCCGAAATTAGATCAGGGCTCGCCGAGTAGACGTTCTGCATCGGTAACAGTTATACTCCTGAAATACACTTCATAGAATCTCTTCGCCTAAAATTAAGCCCCACGAGGAAAAGCTACAATAATACGATAATAAATAACCTAAAATTATCAAAGAAATTACGTTTTCACCTATTTAGACATCTACCAATAACGTGCTTGCTATATTTCAAATTATGTTTTTGACCCTTAGGGTTGTCTTTGTTTAGCGGCATATCAAAATAGATGGGTCATGTAATGTCGAAATCCGAATATTTTTTTATATAAGATTTTATTTTATTTTGGTGTATAATACTGGCTTAGTAGTGATACAAGGGTTAATAATTAGCACATAGCTAAGGGCAGAAGAACTGGATTCATAAATTTCCAAAGATTATTTGTCCGTAAGTGTATATAACGAAACCGCTGGAATTGGAACTCTGCTCTCCGATTAACAATTCGGAGTCATTATCTATTTACATCGCCCACACCTCCAAGCGTACATCACCTAGTATTCCTAAGCATAATAATTTTGAAGTAATCATTCTTAGAGTAATATATTATTATCCAAGTGATGATCCATTTGTAGGAAACTATGATGGTTCAAATCTGTGTCTCGACTATCTAAGTTGATAATGGCAAACTGAAGAGATATTTGTTCAATTCTACATTAACTCAATTCATTTTTATATAAAATATGTTGATATTATTCTAATGATATTACTTGTCAAAATAGATAGCAAGCAAAGAGACAGTGTGTGCCTGCCTTTCTCGAAGGTAATAGATTCAAATCAATGTGCGGATAATGAAACAGCGAAATAATTCAAATCACTAGTCAATTAATATACCGGTTGATTTTCTTTCCCTTGGTACGTGGAAAAGGCATGAACCCCTCTTTATTTTGTCATGAGTTAAATATTTAGAGAGAATATATTCTCTCTAGTGATAGACAGTCTATAAAAAAGGTTGATTCTGAATTGAAACCAGATGAGGACATGATACTACTTGATACAATTTGTATTATTGCTATATATTTCTTCCTAAAATTGTGACTGGATTTACACAAGCCTTCACCCATCTAATCAAACCAAATGTTCACAGGATCAAATCATCCTCATTTCCTTCGAATTCCAATGCTGAAGGAGGAAGTTTACTTTTCATAGATTGTGGAATAGACGGTCGAGAGAATGCATCCCCTATCATTTTAACCTCTTCAAGTCTGTGGCCAATTGCGATATAAATGCTCTAAACTTTTTTCCTTTTACATCCATAAAATATTCTTTTCTTGACCCTTATACACCACTTCTTAAAATATTTCCCTTCATTTTTCAAACAAATAGAATAAAAGGAAATGACGTTTCACGAGGGCCTTCTGCCAAAATGAATTGTTCATAACAATTTTGGTTCTCACCTGTCGAGGTGCAAATAAATGCTCTGAAATAACGTTACATGTTTGTCATGAGAAAATTGTTTATGTCCATATGAAAAAAAAATTATGATAAATAATTATTTCTCTCCTCACGGTATTGTGACCACTTTTGAATTAATGCTGTTAACGTTAGAATTTATATATTATTTTCGTTCTCGTTACATTCGTATATATATATATATATATTTATATATATATATATATATATATATATATATATATATATATATATATATATATATATATATATATAGAGAGAGAGAGAGAGAGAGAGAGCGATAACATGGTCAACACACACACACACACACACACACACACACACACACATATATATATATATATATATATATATATATATATATATATATATATATATATATATATATATATATATATATTTAAATTACAAAAAGGATAGAATCTAGGCAGAACTCAATGTCCAGGACAGAGTAATATTAGAATATAAAAGGCTCAAACTCTAATATTCTATGGTTATAATTTATTACATTGTAATTTTAATCCCGATTCAATTCATAAGACCTACCTACTATCAGGCGTAGGTCTAATGAATTGGATCGGGATTACGATTCTAATGTAATAAATTATAAATATAGAATATTAGTGTTTGAACATTTTATATGGTATTATATATATATATATATATATATATATATATATATATGTATGTACTGTGTTTGATTTGATTACGATTATATTATCTTTATAATAGATACTTCTATCTGCCCTTTTCTCATAATTTCAAGCAACCTCATTCAGTGTACCTCTAAACTGAGTGTCTCTCGGGCCATATATTGGTTTTAAAATTGTAAAAGATATTTATTTTAGGTGTCCGCTCCAATCTCTTAAGGCCAGTAGAAAAGTTAAATTGCATTATTTTTCTGAGAAACAGATTTGTTTCGGCATTTCATAATTGATATCATGATCCTTTCTATGATTAGGTTTTTACATTGTTTAAGAAGCAAAGTGAAAATTAATTTTTCCTGCTGATTATAACTTTTATATTCTATCTTATGCCCGCCTGTACATGATTCCTAATCTGACTGTTCAGTAGCTACTCTTGTAATAAACACAAATACACAAATATATATATATATATATATATATATATATATATATATATATATTATGTAATGGACAACGTCCGACAACTACTTTTAAGACATTATTATGTTTATACATACTTTTTATAGATACAAATTTTTAAGCAAATGCTCTATTTATAATATACAGTATTGAACAACATTTACCGGCCTGAATGTCGGAGAAATTTTCACAGAAAATATTCGTCCTCCGAAAGGAATCGAACCTGTATCCTATACGTAACCGTCCTATAGCTTGACGTCCCTTTAACCAATTGGGCCACAACGACGGTTCCGTATAGGATACAGATTCGATTCCTGTCGGATGACGAATATTTTCTAAGAAATATTGATATATGTAGCAAAAATGCTGTAGATATTTGAAAAATCTGGATTTTTTAATCATTTCACCCCAAGCAAGGCGGAAATGCTACTAGTACCCAGTGGGCTTACAGACAGTAAAGGTGAGAGAAAATATTGTATGTAGGGGAAACGAAGAAATCATAAAAGCTGAACGGTTTTTACGAAGATAAAAGATGTCGATTGACGCTGAATTTACATTTTTGAAGATTGTACCTATCAGGGAAGCGATCAAAACGGAAGAGAGTTTCACAGGCGGCTAGTGCGAGAATAGAAACTGTTGGGTTAGAAGTGGAGGTTACATTTGCCTAATTCAACAGTAAAAAGGTGGGACCTAGATGCATTCTTAACATCGGGTAATCCGGGCACCGGTGATTAAAGCTCATCAGAGTAGTAGCTAAGAAAGTATTAGTAGAAAAACAGAGAGAAGTCACGTGACGCCGGTGAGAAAATTAAGTTGAGATGCCAAGTCAGGATCGAATTCATTGCAGAGCCTTCTTTGCATTGTGTCAAGAATTTCGAGATGACAGGTGCACCTGATCAGATATGGCAACAATATTCAATCCATGGAGGAATGTTAGATTTGCAAATGAAAATCAGATGAAATCTGAAAAGAAAAAATTTCTGGCACGTCACAGTGACCCAACGTTCCTTGCAGTAGATACAGCTATTGATTCGATGTAGTCTTTCCATTTCAAATCAGTTGAAAACTTGAGCCCAAGAAAGCGCAGTGTGTTGCACTCCATGATTCTAGCAACAGCCATGCTGATGATGGGTAGGAAAGTTTCTGCATGATGGCTAATTGAGAACAGTTATGTTCTGGAGGCATTACATTTTTCTGTCCGAGTTCACCACAGATTGGAGTTCCTTTCCAGGAGTAGCGGTCAGGTTAATGTTTTGAACTCTGATGGATTTGCTATTGTGACAGGAATAAATGATAGTGTCATCAGTATAAATAACTACTTGGGAACTGATGACACAAGGAAGATTATTGATCAATATTAGAAACAGCATAAGACCGAGGTTAGAGCCTTGGATGACACCCACCTTCGCCTGAAAGGATCTGGAAGCGAGTCCTTTATATAATTGCATAAAAATGCTAACTTGATTACTATGGTATTCAGTAGATTTACTTATATTCGAAAAAATATTTTCCATATGACGAGCGCAGAATCCATAGCAATAATAATCCACATATATAAAAACAATATATACTTTCCCTGCATACAACGTCACTCTGCAACATTTACAGAAGTCAAAATCGATTTCTCACCCTTGCCAGTGATTAATTATTTTCCACTCTACAATAATTCCCCCAGAAACGAAATGTTGATTGACTCTCGCTACACCATAGCAATTTCGATGGCGAATTTTCAAACAAGCTACATTCCTTATTTCCCGCAGTTTAGTCTCTTACTGCTCGGAGATTTCCTAATACGTACACATGGTCACCTGATTCTCATTTCATTTTTATTCTACTGGTAAGGAGTAGGTTCCACTCAAATCCTTTCTTTACGAGAACTTTTATTTCGTGGAACAAACTCCCGAAATGACGTTTCCCCGATCACAATATTAAACATATAAAATAGAAGGTCAACCTTTATCTATCTTACCTATCCTCGATCTATGCACTTTTTACATCGTCCATTTACACACTTGTAACACTCTGATTTAGTTAACATCTACCTTGAATGACTATAGGACTTGTATTTGTTGAACACTAGGATAAAGTTTACCTTATCCGAGGTAGAAAGGTTAGAGGTTAATATTTTGACTATCAGCAAAGTTATCAAATATTGTAATCTAAAGTAGAAGTAAAGATAAAGATGTAAAGTAAAGATGTCTGCATAGATAATTACCCCATTTTTCCTGATGTTATAATTGTGATGGTAGCAGTAAGAGAAATGAGTATTGAAATGTTCTCGATCCGGCTATGATGCGATCGCTAAATAAAACTCTTACCTTTGGTTCTTCCAATAGATTTTTGAAGTATGTTTTTTTTTTTGTTCAAGAATTTTCAACATCCCATCGTATTAATAATTCCTTCTTTTAAAACGCAATGGACATGAAACTTAATTATGTAAAGTACGATGAGGAATTGACTTCAATATTGATAAGTTACATAGAAACCAAGGACAGTTATTAAAGTAAAATCTGGCGTCTCTTCTAACGAAAAGCAACCATTCCTATCATGAAACACACGCAAAACTTAATAGATCCAAAAAGATCAACATGATATATAATAACTGCAATTTACAACAATGACACCAGTTAAGATACATTCGCATTCACAATGTAAAATATGATTTAAAGTAGAATTGTTTCAGTTTCGTAGAAGAAAAGAGCTCTTTTTTTCCTCGGCTAAGAAATATATTTTGTCTAACTTTGATGATACAAATTAAAGGTACCTGGAATTACAGTTACTTCGAATTGATCTTGTATTTGTTTCTGTGACACTTATCCAGCAGAATTGTAACAGTTGTTAATTGAGAAAGTGGATTATTTGCTTGTCTTCTGGATAATATTATTTCGAGTATTTTAAATAGGCTTTTGCATTTATAGCAAACTGTATTTTTATTCGTCAATAAATAAGATGATTTCTTTTGTCGGACGTCATGTCATATGACCTGTTTTCTATTCCATTTCATCCCACCTTAGCAGCTGAGTATCAGGTACTGAAATTAAACAAGGTTTTCTCTAATGGTTCTACATCTTATATGTATCATGATCCTGTAAGAGATGAAACCTTAGAAATAAGAAGAGAGGCGTTTTAAACAGAGCCATGAGTAATACTAGAAGAAATTTTCAAAGACGCTTTGAAAATGCATGAAAGACACAGGAATAATTGAACATCTGAGAGTTCTTGAAATACCGAAGAAAAAGTTTATCATTTGGGAAATCTTTCCATTGCATAATTCCTAACGAATGCCACAATTTATTACTGGTGGGATTATTTACAGCCAAAACAACTACAGCAATAAAATAAACAAAATTAAATGCAGAAATTTAATAAACAGAGGAATACAAAAGCTGTATCTGTCGTGTGATAAACGGATCAGTTTATAACCTAGACAAAGAGAAAGGCAAATCAATGGATCACTGGACCATAAAGTTAATTTACAAGACACACTTGGGAATACATCGACATGCAAAAATAAAGAAGAGAGGAAAAGACATCATTAGCAGTTTGAACTATATTCAAATGTTGGCCAAAGAATGCAACAGAAGAGATGTATAAATAACAGAAATATTTTTCGAACGAATGAGATAACAAATAAAATGATAACTGAAACAAGAATATTAAGATACAATGAAATACAATTGAAAAAGATAAATATCGATAGAGAATTTAAAGTGGGGATACAAATTAACTTTGATGAACACTCACAGATATGGCTACACAGAGACCACCTGAAACAAAGTATACAATAAATTATCATTGCGACCGAGAACAAATGAAATTATACGAACGCTACAAAAAATCTACCTCATTTGTTAAGCTTGAAATAAGAGAAGAGAACTTTAACGATATTATATGCGAATGTGGAATTCTGGTTAACCAGCAAGAGAAAATATGGACAAGAAGAACTATGATATATCGATATTTTCGACAACGGACTGTGTTCAAACAGATGAAAAATGTCAATTGTAGTCGGTAGAGATTTGAAAATGAAATACTCTAGGCGAATTCGACAACCTCAAACAAACAAGATCACACCTAAAATAAGAAACAATAAAGAAGCTTCATGCTGTGCTCATCTATATCTACTCATATATAAAACGTTTTACAAAAACGGGATTGACATAAAACCAAAGGGATTAAAGAGACAAACTGAGTCATAACATTAAAGTGTGTGAAGTTCTAAGAAACAAATGATAATATATTAGTGTTTACTTTCACTACAATCAAGAATCATACGTAGATCTATAGGGAAATATATATTTACGAAATATAAATAACTTAGATGCAGTATATTGGAAGACAATCAACAATATGTCATATTTTACAGACTCTTTAAACTATAAATATTATTGGCTAACAAATAAATTTTCGATAGGATTTATTTATATCTTACAATCATACGTGAATTAGCTCATATTTAAAACATCGTGCTTATTACTTTTCATATAATTTTCTCCAGTTCACAATTATTTTGTTTCCTCTCTTTAAACTTCTCTTTTTTTATTAGTAGAAAAATGCTCACTGACGTTAATTTCAGACGGAACATTTATTTGGTAGAAACTGAAAAAATACGTAGTTTGATACCGCTTACATGTTTTTTGGGGAAAAGCGGCCAACTTTAATTTCGAAGACAACCTATTTGAACATTATGTAAACCCAATTTTGACACAAGCTCTCATGGATGTATCAATCAAATCTGCATTTTCATCCTGAAAAGAGGTGATATGTGACTTGAACTGATGCTTGGCGACAACAGTCGTTGTTCCTTAATGTGGAATCTGTATTGTGTCGCTGCGTTAAAATACACGCCTGTCTACAGGATAATGCCCGAAAGTTGCACGGTCTCTATACTGAAAGTCGCTTTTCATCAGGTGAACTATTTTCCTTATTTTCCCCAGTAGGCAAATTTGCCGACTCCAGTAGGGAAATGAGTGACAGTTCTCGCAATTTTGTAAAACCATGTGATCGCTACCAAAGGAAAAATTAACCAATAATTTGGGAGAATGAAATCTTCAGTTTTCGTTAGTTGCTGGTTCTTTAATTCACGCTCAAATATAAAAACACTGTCACATCCTGCATTCTTCTGCTTTCTTTTTATTTTTGGCATGACTTGTGAGCGTCAATTGACACAATGAAATGCATCCTAGTTCAGAAATGACATATTAAATATCACATTTAGCCTTTTATTAGTTAGGCGATTTTTTTAAATCTTTAACTTCAGTTTTTTCGTTATATCCTACGCACATAATGTTACAGAAAAAACTTATTTGAATTTTTCGCTCTTACAGATAAATATTCTCTCACGCTAAGAAATTTTGATACCAGCCTTTTGACTGCGCTCTTGTCTAGTGAACCATCACTCAGTGTTCTTCGTCCTCTTCAGGCTCACCATATCTTGTTAGCATCGAAGCAAGTTTATATTTTTTATTGATAACAACCTAGTTTTCAAGAATAATCCAGCTAGCAGAAAAGTAAACAAGGAAGATATAACATAGTGTACATATGGAAGCTGCAATATACCACAAATTGAGCACAATAGAACAAGTGAATAAGAAATAAACAATAATTTTTCTAAAATAAGATGCAAAAAATTATTGGAATATGAAGATTAGGGTTGTGAGCATAATATCTGGTGAGCATGATATCTGGTGAGCATGATATCTGGTGTATTTAAAAATGGACTGTAAACATTGATCTGGATTCAGAACAATATAAGATCTGGTGAAGGCATTGTGACGCTTCAAATCTTAACGTTGCTGGCTTCTGCAAGCATATTGACAAACTTACTGTAGATTTTGAGTCGACTTGCATTTCCTCAATTTTCATACATATCAAAAATGCTAAGAATAATCCAGTGCTATCTGAGATACAAACGTCTGTGCGGATGAATACCGTTCATATATCGCGAAAAACTATCTTAGTATATTTGTACCTTAGTTTGTTAAGGTCCTTAATTAGACGGTAGCCTTCGCCACATCATGGGGGACAATGGCTATTAATCTGATTATTGTGATATTAAATCACACTCACATAGCACCAAGTATTCCGAAGTATTACCTATCAAGATCCATTGTATTCTCAGCATCTTTCTGTAATATGTAATATGGCCTCTAGTCTTTTCTCCATCTCTGAGATTGTCCAACATTTATACTTCTATAAGAGGACCGATATTGCATAATAGTTCAGCGCTCTTTTCTTTCGTTCTAAGGAAAATTTTCTGTTTCTTAATACTTTAATTAGCTTTACATTTTCTGTCATCACTGAAAACAGTAACACAATATCTAACATTTCATACTAGCATCATTCTGACTTCTCCAATTTGTAATATGCGTCTTGGTTTGTCCCTTTTACTAACAACTATACATTATGTCTTCTTGCAAATGACATTTAGTCTTTTCTTCTTATTTTCCTTTCATGTAGTCTTCTTTATGTGCCTGCTGAAATAATAATAATAATAATAATAATAATAATAATAATAATAATAATAATAATAATAATAATAATAATAGTAAGAAGAAGAAGAAGAGGAAGAAGAAGAAAAGTGGGCTAATAACAGCACTAGAAAATCTGCAATTTCTATCGAAAGAAAACGGAAAGAATTTGTTATGGCCACCACCCAGATCCGGTTACAGAGATAGGACAACTTTATGGGACTTTACAATAAACACAGACAAAAGAATCAAAGCTTATCTCAATGACATCGTGATTAGAGACCGCAAACTCTAAAAGTAATCTCATATTGATATGGCAGACCCTTCAGAATGCAATGTATTCTTGAACATCTTCAAAAATAATATCAAAATACAAGGAACTCGAAATCACAATCTAAAAAAAATGGCGGGTGAAGACATTAACAATTCCAGTTGTAGTTGGAGCCCTATGATTGATTGAAGGAATCCCTCGTATCCTATGCCATAAAAATACAAAATATTGTACTCATATGTAGAGCCTACACCTTGCGAAGGGATTTAGCTATGTAAAATATGCGCGATTTATTTTTCAAAACTGCACAGTGGGAAATGTCATGATTTCATTTCTGACCTTCGGTCTCTGGTCAGGACTCGGAAATAAATGAATAAACACCAAAATGCAAGGGAAATAAAATAATAATAATAATAATAATAATAATAATAATAATAATAATAATAATAATAACAGCAATAACAACAACAACAACAATAATAATAATAATAATAATAATAATAATAATAATAAAGACATAGCAAATATGGAGAACTATGCTAGGGAATAAGACCATATCTCAACCCAAACATGCTTGTCAATGTACGCAGAGATATCGTTCGAAACAAAAGATTCTCAAATGTAGAAATATATAAGATAAAACAAGATACAAGACAGACTACCATAATCCAATCACTCACACAAGAAAACTATGAGTGTAGAAAGAAATATGACAGTGGATGCGTTATAAACTAAAATAAATGAGATGCAAAATAATCTCGCAGGAAATAAAACTGAAGAATCTACCAGTGATATAACATGCAGTTATCCAGACAATGTCACTGAAGATGAGTCCAATTAGATTAAGGTAGAATTCCTTGAAAACCACAGAGTTGAAATCAACGAAGTGAAAAACTACGTCATCCAGCAGAGTAAGTCTCACACAAATATCAGACATAGACCAGCTTCCAAAAATTCATATGACAAAGTTCAATAAGCACATTCTGCAAATATACAACGCTGGACTGAAAACACTGTTAACAGACAAACCACTAGGAAACATCACAAAATTTAACAATGTCATATACGCAACAACATTATCAGCTACGAGTAAAGATGGAATCAAGACTATGAAAAGATTAAACAACAAAGAGAGCCAGCTTGGAAGGCAAAACACATGCGAGAAATAAAGGAAATCATATTTGAGATTTTGATATTGGATTAGATCATTAGAAACCCAAATGGCTCAACTTGCAAGTACAAGAAGATCAAGCGGAAATTTAAAAGTAAATCATTAAATGAAATTCTATCAATCAAAGAAATGCTGAAACAGAAACTGAAGTTAAATGTACATAGAAAAAAAAAGATGCGAGAAACGTTGTAAGGTTTATCACGAAAATAAAATATTCCAAACGGACCGTAAGATTTTTTCCAGGGAAATTGGAAAAGCAGCTATACATGTCAAACGCCATCATCTAATAACAAGTTGCAGAACTTATGGGAGAATAGATGGAGCAGCACAAAGTAATATGCCCGCAATGCAGAATGCATCCAACGTGAAGAAGAACGAATGCTGGATAAATCTCTACAATAGTGACAAAATATAAACAGGAATAATATTAGACAAGCTCTAACGAAATCCCGGAAAATTCAAATCTCCAGGAGATGACAATGCGCCTAAATTCTGGCTCCATCATCTCTCATGAATCCATGTTAATATGGATGCAAATATCAAATGTTGATAAACAAAATGATCCTGGAAAATTGCAGGAGCCGATGTAGAAATCATAGCGCAGCGTGGATAGATTACCGTAAAGCCTTTGATAGTGTGCAGCACTCTTGGATTCCTAAAACTTTGGAAATGTACAAAGTCTTCTACTGATTGTAAATGTCTTAAGCACAGCATGGGAATGTGGAACACTACATTATACCTACACCACATCAAAGGCACTACCATCTCCAACCGCCAGAATATCCGACCAAACATTCAAGCAAACTCCCTGTCACCTTTTTTCTGTCCTTAACCACCCACCTTATGCATGAACTAAACCACAATAGCTATGGTTACAAACTAAACAATAAAGTATTCAATCGCCTAATCTACAGGGATGATCTCATACTCTTTGCCGAAGACGTCAATGATTTGAAGAGTAGCTTCAATATTGTAAAATCTTTCAGTGACCGCATAGGTATTGATTTCGAATTAGATATATTTGCAAAAGTAACATCAAAGAAGGGGATAATTACAGAATTATACTCAGTAGAATTACATTTCGTCACAAATATTAGTGAACTGGAAAAAGTTGAAGCATATAAGTACCTAAGAATTAGCGAAGATGGAATACAGCATACCCAAATGAAGAAAACGATAGGAAGTGGAAACTACAGGCATGTGCATCTGACAACCGATCTGAATACAAAAAACATAATATCAGCCATAACAACATGGCTGTTCCTGTGGTGCAATACAATATCAAGGACCTTAACTGGACAATAGTTGATATGAAGCGAATGGGAGCCAAAATAAGAATACTTCTCACCTGCCACCACATGTATCATCCCAAATCTGATGTTGATCGTCTGTATATGCCCAGATTCGAAGGAGGCAAAAGATTAATTCAACTAGAATTATCGTACAAGAATACAACAAACGGCCATTAAAGATACCCGGAATCTACAGACGACTGGATGATGATTTGTTTCAAAGAACATGAAAGTAGTCAGCGACATTACTCATTAATAAAAGAAAACAACGAGTTCAAAATAGAGTGTCAAATGTGTGAAGAAATATAAGTAAAGTACAATACAACGAAAGAAGATGCACAATATTTAAAAATAGACGCAAAGCAATTGCAACCGACTAGATATAGAAACAATAGCAACATAAACCGCTTCACGGTCAATACACTGCCAGTACGAAACGGAGACAAACCCTGTACATATCATTGGCTACATAGTGCAGGGTTAAAAGCTGAAACAGAAGGTTTTATTCTTGCTGCAAAGGACTGATGCTTACTAACTAGATAGAAATTATCAAGCAAAAATGCTGAGAAATTGTTAACCCCAAATGCCGAAAAAAACAATATAAATATTAGATAACAATTGACGATCATGTATCTAGTTGCAGGATATTGGTCCTTACAGAATAGACAACCTGGCATAACAGAATGAGCCAATAACTGCATTGGAAGCTCTGAAAATTCTACGGGGAGGAAACAGAAAGAAATTGGTATGAAAAATACCTAAACCCGTTTACCGAGATAGGACCTGTAACAATTTTATGGGACTTTGCAATACACACAGACAGAACAATCAAAGCTAATCGCCCAGACATACAGACCACCAACAAAACAATTGTCTCCTTTATTGAAATGTCAGTCACTGTAGAAGGCAATGTATCGTTGACAATCTTCAAAAACTATCAAAATACAAGGACTTTAAAATCGAAATCTCAAAAAATGTGGCACATGAATACATCAACAATTCCAGTTGTAGTTGGAACCCTTGGATTGATTAGAAAAAAGATTCAATTAACCCATTGAAAATAAATAGAAAAATGTTCTCACCAGTACAACCCCCAACTTAAGTAGTGCTTTATCTATGTAAAATGTATGTTGGTTTTTTTTCTTTTTAATTGAACAGTGCCGTTTCTGACATTAGGTCTCTAGTCGGGACCCAGAAAGTAATGAGTTCGCACCAGAAATCAAAGTAAATGAAATAATAATAATAATAATAATAATAAAAATAATAATAATAATAATAATAATAATAATAATAATATCAGCTCACAAATTATGAAGTGATTTATTTATGAAAAAAGTTTGATTGCTGGTATTTTATCGGTTGTTTTTTTCAAAATTGATCATTGGAAAATATCAAGAAATAATTTATGGTCTTAGGTCGCTGGTTGGGTTCCGGAATGAAATGCGTATATAACAGAAATTAAATGAAATAATAATAATAACAATAATAATAATAATAATAATAATAATAATAATAATAATAATAATAATAATAACAACTTACAAAATGCTACGAAATTCGTTAAATATGAATGGCTGTGAGAATATTGATTGCCCCGGAGAGCTTTCTGAAAAGAATTTCCCAGATTGTTTTAGGGAGTGGCTTCTTCAGTATTTCAAGAAAACTTGTTCTCTCTTCAATATTATTTACTTTGATAGATCAGAGTTCATGATGACTATTATATTAATAAAAGTCTTTGATTTTTGACAGAAGATTTAATTATTTGACAACAGCCGTTGGAGAAACATCGCTATAAATAAGCCGGAATTTAATTTCAGAACACAGAAACACTTTCCATCACAGCAAGACACATCGATTTGATTTTGCAACCTGGAACCTTCAAAGATTTAACTACATTTATGCAATTTGACTCTTGTATTCTTTAATCGTTACTCTTTTTGGAGTTTGTTGCAAAGCTCAGTTCGTATTCTATCCTAAGATCGTAATTAAAGCAGCCGGAATTGTAAATAACGAATTATCTGTCAATGTGATTTGAACTTATATCCTGGCCACCGTTCCACTCGTATGATTATTTAACTCTTGCACATCGTAAAGCAAATAGAGATTTCTAATTAAAACCAACATGTAGAGGAAGGATTAACTAACCAGATCTAATAAAGAAAATGATTCATCTGAGTAATTCAGTGAGGTTTACTTATTCAATTATGCATTATACTTAATCGTAGCTAGAGCGACGTAGACATTCCCTGTGTACTTCTTTCTCAACGGATCTTAGAAGACACCGAGTGAATCCCTCTGCAAAAAGGAAAGACACACCTAAAACCCATGATTTTTATGGCCTATTTTACATATAGTTTGATAGCAAATCTAATGCTTATTTACAAAATTATTCTGATTACTGACTTTATCTTTGGTGTTGTCATCAAAATCATTCGGCCGTTGTGCTCTCCGGTCTTCCGCAGTTGCATATCGATTTATGTAACCTACAGGAAATTCTAAACTGAACCCTTTATTTATTTTGTGGTGGTAGACTGTTCTCGTTCCATTACTCATGTCTAGGAATGTACAAATAATAACACTAATAATAATAAATATACTACTACTACTACTACTACTACTACTACTGCTGCTGCTACTACTACTACTACTACTAATAATAATAATAATATGGCAGTACAAGACTCATGTCTACCAACTAATGCCTACAAGGCTAAGATCAACAAAGATCGCTCAATCACGCCTGCCGTTTATGCCATAAACTTGATGATTTAAACACATTGTATCAGAAGTCCCTTCTTGCTAAGAAAGCATAGATTATAAGACATATTTATGTGTACACCGGTTCGAGCTATAGTCTTGCAATCCTGGATACATGGTACAAACACCAAATAAATTATGTAACAAATGGTGATTGAGTGAATATACTGTAGAATGTTGCAATAATCACGAAAACCAAGAAAATTAGTGCAGGCAGACCAGACATAATCATAAAAGATTTCGAAAAAGGAACATGAGAAATAATTTCATATAACTTTTTTGCAGCATTTCAATGTTTCGAAAATGGAGATTCAGAAACAGTCAAATTATGAGAACCTGCATATTGAAGGAGGCACAGTGGAGTAATAGCGGCTCGGATTGGGGAATCCGAGAGCCGATTTCGAATTCTAGTAGAATCCATAACATTCATGTACGGGCTAATACTATTGGGAAAGATATGAATCCACTTTTTCTCCCCCAGCTGATGATAAATAGCAGGACAGATCGGGTTCTATAAAATTCGATGGCAACAGGTATACCCCAGGAAGAAATGGTAACATACTTCGGGAAAAAATCTCCCAATCAGTCATGTATCGAAAGATACACTTAAAATTACTCTTTGGGAAGAGGATACCGCAAATAATAATAATAATAATAATAATGATAATAATAATGACAACAACAACAACAACAACAACGAGAATAATAATAGCATACATCAAACTAATAACAAATTATTTAGTTGAGTAAATTACTGGAGTTAAGCTTGTTTAAAGATGAAAGGTGATTAGATAAAAGTTAAGATACATGATTCCCTAAAGTTCACCACAAAATCTATTCAGGTTATAAATCGGAATATCTCTACCGAGTGTAACAGCGAAATTGTCCAAATCGTGTTACCGCATAATTGTCCATGCCAAAAATTGTTTAATAGGCGAAACAGCAGTAAACAAATGGAGTTCCTTTTTTTCAGGTTCTCAAATGATACTTCTAGCCATCTTCACACCATTTATTGTAAGAATCCATTAGAAACACTTTTAAATATTCAGTTAGAAATGAAATAGGTTAAAATCATTTGGGTCATCTCCACTATCTTCCCTACTGTGCAATGAGGAGAGGAAAATATCATTCAGGCATTCAGTATTGTTACCAACATTCCTACTCTGGCTTCCATCTTTAAAGTTCTTTCAAGAACCATCAAGAGAACGGTGAATAATTTTAAAAAGTGACGGAACAGTAGAGAGGAAAAACTGGATCAGGAGGCCACAACAGGAAACTGGATCTGTGAAAACAACAGGATGAGGGATCATCATTTCAAATTATTGAACATTAATTACAAAAGATCCAACTAAATCCGTTAATTTGGCACGTGACAGAGGAGCGTTGACAGTCCAAAGACCAGTAAAAAAGACTTGAAAATGAAATCGTACATGAAACCAATGAAGTAACCTGTTATTTCAGGTTAATGTTTGGAATGTTAGAGGGGGAACATGATCGTGAAGAATTTGGAAAATGATACTGCAATGATATATATATATATATATATATATATATATATATATATATATATATGGTATTTATTTCAATACTTCATGGGCTACCGATCCTTAACTATGATTAAATAATGATGAGCATTTAATTTTCGTTTATGATAAATTTCGCCATGATTCTTCTGTTAAGCGTGGAGAGTAATTCACCATTCGCATTGCCCAAAGTTGAGTCCAGTAATATTATAAAAAACTCCGAGAAGTCCAGTTATATATCTTTCATTATTTCAAAGATATAATAGTTAATCCAACAATAGGACAATTCTGTTACATGACTTGGAAAAAGTAACTGTTACACCCGGTATATATATATATATATATATATATATATATATATATATATATATATATATATATATATATATATATATATATATATATATTAAAAAAGAGATACCGCAAACGTTTTGGGGTTCTAGAAAGAAAAACATAAAGGAGAAAAAAAATAATTATTTTTAATAATATGAGGAAATCTACACCTTTTACCAGATGACGGTTGCGAGACCAGAAACACGTGTAGTAAAATTATGGAAAATAAAGCATAATATTTCTAAAAAATCAACAATCAAAAATCTCTGCGGAATCTCCTTTCTAATATACACACTTCTCTCTCGATGGAACTACTATAACCTCTTCCTTATATATATATATATATATATATATATATATATATATATATATATATATATATATATATATATGTCTAGATAGATAGATATGTGTGACAAAAATATAAGCTAAGTAATATGTGAGAAAGAGCTCATACAAATATAAAAGTGGACACTGAAGTGAAATTTGACCGGTGCCATTGTCTTTCATGCTTGAATCCTATTTTCAGGCCTATATATATATATATATATATATATATATATATATATATATATATATATATATATATATTTATATATATATAATTCATTGCTAAAACTAATATTGATATGAAGTAAAGAATTTACATTTAATGAAGACTGAATTTTACACCCATGTTTATCAAAATATAGTCTTTGGGAATGTTTAAAAGATGCAATTACAGATTCAACCTCAGTGATTGTTTATAAAAATAAATTTTACGGTGAATAGTTGTAGGATTCAAATTCTTGTATTCTTTAATCTCTCCTGGATATATGACTGATTTAGACAAACGCATACATGCATATACATACATACATACACGCACAGACGTATATATATATATATATATATATATATATATATATATATATATATATATATATATATATATATATATATATATATATATATATTGAAGTATTCGGGCTTTAATGTCCAGACGTCCTTCCCTTTCATATTTCCCGAACAGCCTAAAAACCATACTGACCTTTTCGACCCACATTCGAACCTTGTGGCCTTTGTCACCCATTCCATTAACATCCGAAGTCATTTTGAACTTTATTCGCAAAGGCGAATGTTATTCGCCATAGACGGCCCTGGTCTAATACAAAGTCTTATGAGAATAAATGGTGAATGGACTGATGGAAAATTTTATACGAATCAAAAGCAGAAATAAAATAGAAAACAAGGATCAATAGTCTAAAAACTTATAAATGCTATTGGTTTTTCAGCCTGTCGCATCCAACCATCTTGATCTTTCGTTTCAATCACTGATCAATAACTGATTGATCGGGTGAATTGATCGATACGCTTCTGATGAATGGACTTATTCTGTATCCTTCGTAGAAAAATAAGGGGTTTCGTTTGTCTGATCCCTTGTCGATGTTATAAGGGACAGGGCAGTGATCTCTGACTGAACAATAAAATTGGTGGTAAATAGAAGAGTTCAATTCACTGGCAGGACAGTGAGCTTTGAAAACGTTTTCCCTGGAAATTTTTAACAGAATGATAAACGCCACCAAGCGTCATCTCTTTCTGTAGGGACACAATTGGGACAGACAGGAACAGAAAGAGAGAAGATTTGCCAAAACAAATGAATTTCTAATCATTGTAAAATATAAAATGATGTAATTGCTTAAAATATGTAAGAATAACAGTTTGTTTATATTAGGTTGATGCAAAAATAATGTCGTTTTCTCACATATGTTACTACGTGAGAAAACGACATTATTTTTGCACCAACCTAATAGATGTCAAGATGGAGAAAAAATCTTCTTAGTGACGAGTTGTGTATCGTGAAGTAAGTCTTAAAATAAAACGTTTTTATTAATGAAGAGGTAAAATGCTACAACTTTGAATGAATTAATTTTGTTTTGATAGGAAGCTCCTGGTTTACCTTTTTGAACATAAGCGTCTTGCATCGTTCTCATTATGATCAATGGAGAATCTTCTTCTGCATCTTCTTTTAGGTGGTTGTATTCTGTCAATTTCTACGCGATCATGGCCCTCCACAATGTTCTATCCGTAGCACTAAGTAATATTTTCTTCTTTCTATTCCTCCATTTCAGTGTTCTGAAGGTATAAATTTACTCGCTGTTATTTCGGCGGTCAGTATGCTAGGAGAGTTTTATATTCCACCGGCTCTCTTTCCTCAAAATGTGTCTTAGAAATTTTAACTATTTTTTTTTCTATTTCAGATAACGTGGCATTTTTATTTGCCTTAAAAATGTCATTCTGATGTTAATCCTATGTTAATCCTATGTTAATCTGAGCAACGTTCTGCTACCTCAAGTTTCTTCTTTATTTTTAAGGATCATCCATCATTTTTATTTGTTTCTAAAGAAATTGCCCTTCTTCTTAATACTTATATCACTGTCTTCTCAATGCTCATCACTTGTTTCTAACTTGTTTAACAATCTGTTGTCCAGAAAAAATGATTACTGGCATAGAATTTCCATAGATGTGTCATCTATGGAAATTCTATGCCAGTAATCATTTTTTCTACACATTTAGCCGCTCAGCATTCTAGAACGCTATTTCGCGAACATATTTGAAGAAAGATTACAGTGCAATAAACTGCAGAAACTACCGTGGTTCTGAGAAAATCTTTCAAACTGTTAAGGGGTCCAGCCCTTTGTATACAAATGGATTCGCCTAATGTGTACTTGTACTGCTGCCGGTGAATGCCCGGGAGTTAGAAGAGAGATACACTGATAGAGTGATACAGTGAACAGTGAGAGAGTAAGAGTGTGAGGTAACTGCCTTGTAGGAGTCACAGTTGCGAGCACGTAGACTCAAAAGGAAGTCCTACTTCGATACTGAATTTCCCAGACTGTATATATATTATTATTGCTACTAACTGCATTTCTGGATCTACTAACCATATTACCAATTGTATTATTACGTCAATACATTTATTTGCTATCTTTTATTCTGCATTTGTCATTAATTTTGTGACCAGATTTCATCCCAGAATCCACAACAAATTGGCGACGAAGATTCGAACTCACACGAGAAGAAGAAATAGAAGAATCCTCCACTCGTCCCCAACAAATTGACGAAAAAGAGTTACGAAGATTAAAAAATGCGTAAAATTGAGTTATTATGAAAGATTTTAAAATATTTTGGCAGAACTGGCAAAATACCAGAATGAGCAACAATTACAAATACAAGAAAGATGGAAGAAAAATGGCAAAAGCAATTCCTACGAACGCAGAAGGAAAATCAAGAAAGACAAATAGAGCTTCAGGAACTAATATTGAAAGTAACGGGTAACAAGCAACTAGATATTGAAAAAGAGGCAACTTTTTCATAAGACGCAGTGTGAAATACCACAGGGATTTTCAAATATTCTCTAGATGAGGACAAAAATTTCGGAGATTAATTCAGAAGACATGAAGACATCTTTAACATAGACTGTCAAAATTGGACAGAAGCAAAAAAGCTACGTCTATTGCTTAGAAAATTAGGAACTGAAGAATATACAAAGTTCGTGGATTATATCTTGCCAAAAAAGACAAACGAATTAATATTTGACGAAGCAGTGACATGTCTTAAAGAACTCTTCAGTCCGAAAACATTACTCTTCCACATGAGGTGGAAATTCCTTAACCTTGTAAAAGGCGATAATGAGGATTATTCCACGTTTGCCGCAATCGTAAATAAACATTGTGACGACTTTAATTTAGCGGAATTAACCCCAGACAATTTCAAGTGTCTCATCTTTGTTCAACGGTTAGTTCCAGCAAAAGATAGTGAAATGCGTAAAAGAATGCTTTCAAAATTACAAAATGAACCTGGACTAACATTACAACAATTATCGGAAGATTGCCAGAGATGCCTAAGTATAAAGAAAGACGCGTATCTCATATACATAAGTTAAACAAAAGTCTACGTTCTTCACCCTCCCCGGAAAGAAAACAAAAATTCTATAATAAGAGAAAAAAGTACAACATACAGGACCAATTATGAAGAAAATTGAAGCAAATATAAGCACCCCCATAAGCATGTTATCGATGTGGAGGACTACATTGGAATAAAGATTGCCATTTTAGATATAAAAACTCCTGAGTGTGGAAAAAAGGGCCACAAGTCATCCCAATGTAGGAATAGAAAAGATACTAGTAGAATATGAGCTACTAGGATGCATAACGAAGACAACACCAACATAAGGAAATATGTAGAACATGACATTTTAAATAAAAAGATAAAATTGGAACTGGATTCGGGTTCCGACCTCGAGATAATCAAACTATAGACATGGAAAAAATTTAACAGACCAAGCATTTTGCATACACAAAAAAGTGCAAAGTCGGTTATAGGCAAGCGAATAAAATTCGAAGGAGAAATAATCGTGAATGTTAAATTTCACGGGAAATTAAAAAAAACTTAAGATATACGTCATGAAAGATACTGAAATTCTAGTAGGTATCGACTGGAGGAAAAAGTTCAACGTTTGGGATCTACCTATCACCTTTTTTTGCAAAAGTTAACAGTTGGACCATCAAATGCTATAAAGTTAAAGGAAGAATTATATAAGCAATTTCCCGAGGCATTTTTGAGTGGGTTGGGACGATGCAATAAATTTGAGGCAAGAATTGACTTAAAAGAAAACGTCCAACCAGTTTTTTTAAAAAAGAAGCGAAACGTACCGTTCGCTACTATAGAAAAAATCGATAAGGAATTGGAGAGACTTGAACAAACTGGGATTCTTGCAAAAATACAGTCTAGTGAATGGGCAGTACCGGTAGTTTATGTCAAAAAGAAATAAGGTGAAATCCGCGTATGTGCAGATTTTTCGAAGGGGCTTAACAAGGCTATAAAAGACCATCATTACCCACTACCGAGCCCAGAGGAGATATTTACAAAGCTCAACGGCGGTAAGATATTTTCAAAAATAGATCGAAGTGAGGCTTATCTACAAATCCCAGTACAAGAAGAGAGTACGAACATACTTTGCATTTATACGCACAAAGGGTTGTACAATTCAAAAGACTACCATTTGGATTAAAAGTTGTACCAGCAATTTTTCAGCAAACGATGGACACAATGCTCACGGGCCAGAATTTCGCGACCGCTTGTCTGGATAACATTCTAATTAAGAGCGACAATGTTGAAGAGCACACATCACACATAAAGGAAGTTTTCAGAAGACTTCAGGACTTTAGGCTTAAAGTAAAAAAGAGAAAAGTGTGATTTTTTTTCTTAAATGAAATTAAATACTTAGGCCAGATAATAAATGAAAATGGCAGGAAACAGGACCCAGAGAATGCATCGGCAATTAAAAATATGCCTGAACCCAAAAATGTTGCAGAACTACAAAGTTTCCTGGGCCTAGCTAACTACTATGCCGAATGTATTGATAATATGCATAAACTGAGGGCTCCACTAAAAGAGTTACTAAAAAAGGAGAATAATTAGAATTGGACAGAGGACTGTAAAAAACCATTTAAGCATTCAATTTAACTTCGGTGTTAGCATTGACACATTTCGATCCCGAATTCGAAATCATTATTGCAAGTGACGCGAGTTCACATGGGGTAGGTGCGTGTATTCTACACAAGATGCGGAACGGTACAAACAAACCCGTTGCACATGCATCTAGATCATTATTACCGGCGGAAAGAAACTATTCACAGATCGAAAAGGAGGCATTGGGCATAATTTTTGCAGTAACTCGTTTTCACAGATATATTTAAGGGAGAGAGTTAACGCTCCAAACGGACCACAAACAATTTCTTACGATTTTCGGTTCAAAAAAAGGTCTACCAGTCTATACATCAAACAGACTTTTAAGATGGGGAATTGTGTTACTAAACTACAATTTCAAACTTGAGTTCTTACCATCAAAGAAAATAGGACACGCTGATGGACTGTCGCGGTTAGAAGATTCGGTAATTGCGGCATTATAAGCTGAAGATGAAATCAGTAAGGTATTATGCAATACAATAAAGGAACTACCTGTAACGCTGCTAGAGATAAGACAAGAAGCAGAAAGAGACGAGTTTATTCAGAATACCAAGAAAAAAGTTGAAGAGAAGGTGAGGAATTTAGCAGACAGTTTATCAATCTGTGACAACATATTATTGTATAACGACAGAGTAGTAATACCGAAGTCGCTACGAAGAAGGATCTTGAATGATTTTCACTTAGGACATCCCGGAAAAAAAACGGATGAAATCAGTTATGAGAAGTTTTGTCTACTGGCCGAACATGGACGATGATCTTACGCAAATGGTGGAAAGTTGCAAAGGTTGTGATGCTGCGGCGACAACACCACCTTCTATACGAAAGCCATGGCCTAAAGTCGACAAATCAGGGTCCAGAATCCACGTGGATTACGCAGGACCCATTGAGGGTTACTACTATTTAATAACAGTAGATAGTTTCAGTAAATAGCCAGAGGTTGCCAGATTTAAACACCCGACGACAGAAAACACCATAAACTGTTTACACGAACTATTCGCGAGATTTGACGTCACGGATTGTTTGGTAAGCGATAGCGACACAAAATTTACCTCCAGTGACTTCAAAGAATTTTGTGAGACATATCAAGTAAAGCATATTAAGATAGCTCCGTACTACCCGAAGTCGAACGAACAAGCTGAAATATTCGTTGACACATTCAAAAGAGCGTTAAAAAAAAGCCGAGGATGTACCGACGATAAAAGCGATACAACAGTTCCTCCAAGTGTACAGAATAACACCTAACGTGAACACGCCATCAGTTCTTTCACCAGCGGAGTTGATTTTTGCTCAGAGAATAAGGTCTGTGTTTGACAAATTATTGCCAAACAAGAACAAAAACCAGTGTACACCGATTGTACCCAAGAGATCATTTAAACCAGGGGAACGGGTGTACTTTAGGATGTTTAGAAAAAATATTAGTTACTGGGAGCCTGGCACAATAATTAACAGATTAGGAAATGTAATGTATACAGTACAAGAGAAGTTTTCACATAGAAGACATATTGACCGAGTACAAAAGAAGACGGGTTGAGGATCCAAGCTCGTCACCCGCAGAAAACGACGATTCAATGGATGCAATGAGATGGTCAAACAGGAAGAGAAAATTCACCGAACTTCTGATTATCAACCATAGGAGAAACAAATACTAACTCCCCCTAAAGGGATCTAAGGAGGGGGTGTTAAGGAGTCCACCACTTTGTATACAAGTGGACGCGCCTAGTGTGTACTTGTACTGCTGCCGGTGAATGCCCGGGAGTTAGAAGAGAGATACACTGATAGAGTGATACAGTGAACAGTGAGAGAGTAAGAGTGTGAGGTAACCGCTTTGTAGGAGTCACAGTTGCGAGCACGTAGACTCAGAAGGAAGTCCTACTTCGATACTGAATTTCACAGACTGTATATATATTATTATTACTACTAACCGCATTTTTGGATCTACTAACCGTATTACCAATTATATTATTACGTCAATACATTTATTTGCTATATTTCATTCCTGCATTTGTCATTCATTTTGAGACTGGATTTCTTCCCGGAATCCATAACACAAACGCTTTGCAATAATGATATTTCTGCCATCTTTAATATGTGCATAATCCTATTTGATCTTATCTATTTTCAAAGCTGTAGTTGCCTGCCACAATGGGGCCTGTCACTGCGTTTTCATCTTTCTCTTTACACTGTAACACTGATTTATTCAGTGGGCAAAAAATATAGTACAACTAAATGTCAAATAAATGGCCGTGAAAGTTTGCAGAAATTTCCCAATATTAAGTCAGAAATTCTCTAATAACTCGAATCTTTCTGCATTTTCAGAAGATTCGACACTATGAAAGAAAACTATGGATAGGTCACAGGACGATAAGTCGATAAATTTCTCTCATTGCTTCCAGAAAAAGAAACAGAAATATAGAAAATATAAATTAAAAATCTTATAGATAAAATAAATATAATATGGACAAATAAAATATATACGGAAAAGAAAAGAAACCTGGCTAGTACGTTAAAAAGTAGTATTTTATATAATTAACTCTTCTAAAATATGTGTTCTACATGAATATAACCGTTTCAAACCGAATTATGTCAGAAATCATAAAATATTTAACACCGTTTTAATATAGTAAAGGAAATCTTCAAAGTCACTATCCTCTTGATATGTTTTATGGCCTGAGTGCAGACAGTTTTATATACATCCATTGTCGTCCGCTTAAATGCAGAAGGGGCAAAATATAGAATTGAAAGCTATACATTCTGTACAACTGCAACGATTTTTATCCGACGCCTCTTTGCAAACCAGCGTGTCTCCCTTTTTCACTCTTCAGGCCTAAATACAATGTCAAGCAATCCATTTTGTGTATATAATCTCTTTATCTGTCCAGACGGTCTTTATATATCTCTTTAGAAAGCAATGAAAAAAATGTATCATATATAAAGTTTTCACCGTTCACAATATTTGTTTAGCATACAAATATTTTTTTGTTTTCTTATAAAACTTTTTTGTATATTAGCAAATTGTTTGGAAAACAAATGATGTGTTATACATTGGCGAGTCCTGCTCGATGGAGAGTGCCAGTCCATTGGTCAAGGGAATAAGGAAAAATAATTTTATATAAAGGAAATACGTGATGGAAAAGCTCGTTAGATGACAATGCTCAAAGAGTCTTCTTGTCTGAAAGTGTATTGATATTTTTTTAGTGTGTACCCGTTTTGAGATAGATATGAAGTTTTAATCACAAACCTACTTCAGTTCTTGCAATAATACATTCACTACAGAAAAGTTCTCTAAACCAGAAATACAACTAGCAAGTAAACGTTATTTTCTATTACGCTAACATAAATAAATATGCAT
The DNA here is from genome assembly GCA_963932145.1 of Acanthosepion lycidas. Lineage (NCBI taxonomy): Eukaryota > Metazoa > Mollusca > Cephalopoda > Sepiida > Sepiidae > Acanthosepion > Acanthosepion lycidas. The sequence continues at coordinate 134,489,019 of OZ010573.1, read as the reverse complement.
ATGAGCTTATCTAACTTATTCTGCCATAAAGCTCAACAAATGAAAAATACAGAATCAAATAGAATACATCCAAACACACACGCAAACACACACACAGATATATATATATATATATATATATATATGTGTGTGTGTGTGTGTGTGTGTGTGTGTGTGTGTGTGTGTGTGTGTGTGCTGACGGAAACATTTCCTTTTAAAATATTTCGTTAAATATGACGGTCAGGGAACATTTTTGTAACTAAATCTCTATCAATAAAATGCAGGATGTGTGTGTGCGTGTGTGTGTGTGTGTGTGTGTGTGTAACGAATTCACAGCCGCAATTTTCGATGGATTTGCACCAGAATTTACATGCACATGCTCCAAGTTAGCGGAAAGGCCAAGTGCGACTTTGAATTTTCCAACTCCCATCGTTAGTGGAAATAATCGATTTTTTCATGCTTATACGGCAGTTTTCATGTAGTTTGCGGCCATTTTTTACTGGCCAGAGTGAGAGCCTATAGCTGGCTGCCACAAATAGGCAGGAAGATTCTATAGTCCAGCGTGAGAGCCAAGAGATGACTGACACGAATGTTAACTAACATGCTAGCAAGCAAAATAAATCGATAGCTGCATTCGTCACAAGTGGGAAAAATTAAAATTTGTCAGGAAGGAGACTTCCTGATGTTATCAGACTGGGGAGTTGATCCCAGCGTGTGGCACATTTGGAAAGTGCCTGGTAGCACGAAGCCACATGTCATCGTGGCCGAGGTCTTGAGTGTGCTGGCCTTGTTCAAATTGTTGATCACGCTAGATAACTCGCTTCTTCCCAGAAACTGTAACTAAGATCTGCTCATCATAGTTGAAGTATAAGGCTTTGTGGGTGTTGTACAAACAGAAATGCACCGGAGCAAGCGTTTGCAATAGGGATTTTCTAGCCACCCTAGTAGACAGGTATCCTCGACTACGAGTGTCCAGCTATACAATTATCAGAGATGGAACATAGACAAACTTGGTCACTTTGTCACTTCGATATTCTTCACTTATTTAATATAATCTAGGTGTCTTTTTATATTTGCTTATATTATAGATCTACATGTAAAATAGATACATAATTGCATTTTATTTAAATTTATTATTTTAGATATGGATTTTACAAGATGATATTTTATTATCCAGCTAAAGGAATATTATTTATTTTGAAATGATAATGTATGCATTTAAAGGTCTTCGGAGATTCAACTCGATTTTTCTAATGGAAATCACTCTACATTTATTAATTTTGTTTTCTTTCAAAAGATAACTTTGACGTCTTCACCAAAGAGACAGCATTTCTAACCCTGGAATCAAACTGAACCCAGAAGATTTAACCAATATCCCTTGTCTTTATGACAAAGAAATAAATGGAAATCATCCGTCATTTTCATCGGACATTTATTCACATTTCCAATAAACCAATAAAAAAAGAGCGGGAAATGACGGCGTCGTGTGATTGATTTAATTACTGGTTTGATTAATTAATTAATTGATCCCTCGAACTTCGCGGTCGGACGCGTCAAAAGGTTTAGTTTTTATCGTCAAAGCTGAACTGAGAATAAATTAAATATAATGAAACCGCATAAATAACATGAATGATGAGAGACACTACCTTTTAGATGATTATAGATTAGAATGTTGAACATTTCAGGTTTTCTCTCGTTATAGTCATTTGATGTGACTTGCTGGAGACAACGGCTACAACGACAAGAAGTTTAAATTCAGAACTGCATACCAGAGGGAAAAAAAAGTTGATAAACTGTTTTTAGAAAATCATTTCTTTCTGTTACTAGATGTCTATGACAGTAAGCTCATAAATTAATGATATAAGTATATTTATTCAAAAAAAAATATTTAGTTTTCAACATAATTTATTTCTTATATGACATACAATTCTTCAGCTTGTATTTTATATTCACAAAATTTAAGACATTGTGCACTTCCATCGTATGAGCCTGCCGTACTCGCTAAAGATAATTTCGAAAAATCTAATTATTCTATCCACAGTGGTTGAATTTTAGTTTCCATGCCGAGTGGATATTTCATATTAGAATTTATCAGTGATATTCCCTACTGTTATGCGTCTCAGTTCTTACCATGTAATTTTCAGTTACTACTAAACTCATGAATTGAAATCACGACCGTCAGGGAAGCAGGTATGCTTCAAGCAACACTTTAATCCACTAGGCCACGTACACCTAGAAGACATCTGAAGATAGACACAAAGTACTAAAGATGAAATATTATGAGCATAACATCCAGGAACTCTGCTGACCCGAATAGTAATGAATATAATCAGGATAAACCCTCTCCTAAAATATTCCGATACAAATAATTTATTCCCATGTCAATGCACATAATTATTCATTAAAATATACCTTCACGACTGTGAAGATCATCATTTCAAATGATAGAGTGAATACTTCTCGACTACCTCCGATTTGCCAGCGTAATTGCACGTCTTACGTGGAGCAGAAATTTTTTTTTCTAACATTGTGTTTGATATCTTGGCTATGCTATCATTTTCTCTTGGTGTGACATGTCTCGTCTGTTTTACTTATTGCTTTCGTTGAAGGTCATCGGATGTTATATTTTCTGTTGTTTTTTTTTTACAGTTTTTGTTTGTTATTATGTAGTGTCAGTTCACGTGGCATGAAAAAGAATAGTTCTCAATAAGCACCTACAGTATTCATTCTTCTGATATCTTTGTTAACCATTGATCTGACAAAGCCTTTGTATACAAATGAGAATTTAAATAATTGTGCATTGATTGGGTGCTATACATGACATTCATATGAAAGTCACAACCCGAAAGGCTATTTAATTACATGGGTAGATTAATTAGGTTATATATATATATATATATATATATATATATATATATATATATATATATATATATATATATATATATATATTATAAATATTTTTTTAATTATAATTATTTAATAAAATTATTAAAATTAAATTGAGTTAAAGTATCATGCCCTGTTCCATCCTCAAGCGAAAATTTAAGAATCATCCCTAAAGATTTCTAGATTTTCGCTTGGAATGAAACAGGTGTTGGTACTTTAACTCAATTTAATTTTAATAATTATATTGAGGTTTTCGACTATCGTTTTTGAAACATGAGAACTCTTATGTAGCGAAGGAATGATTTTTTTTTTAAATAATTATAATTTAAGCTCTACTTCTCTATGGAGCACTGCTTTTTTTTTTAGTTTTTTTTTTTTAATAAAAACAATAATACTAAAAAAACTCCAGATTCTTTACCTAACGTGTTCTTTACTATTTTTCTACATATCTGCACATATACATACATAAATATCCAATTTCGGTTAAAATTCATTTCTTGAATATCTATATATTCATCTCTTCAGACAGAATCTCTTCGTAAATGGAGACAATACCCCGGATTGATATATTAGATTGACAGGGGAAGAGGAAAGCAAGAGAGAAGAGAAGAGAGGAAGAGGAGAAGAAGAAAAGTGATGGATGGTCAGGTTCCTTTAAAAAGTGAGATAGAGGGAGGGTATATAAGGGATGTAATTAATGGATAGTATTTCTTCTTAAATGTACCACACATACACACACAAACAAACACACAAACACGCACACACACATATATATATGTGTGTATTTAGTGGTATGTATTTCGATTGCTACTCGTTAAAGAATAACCAATTTGGTTTTCCAAACTGTATTTTCTAATAAGTTCCTTCCCTAATTTGTAATACCTTATCATAGAATATTGATTAGCAATTTCCTTGCAAAATAGCTCTTAGATTTACCAAATTAATGGAATCTCTCGCCACAACTCTAGATATTAATCCAATAAACAATATTATCCTTCATTAGAAGTATATGAGAATGGAAATTAAAGTTTCAAACAATGGAATTTTCTGCTAAGAAATAAAAGCAGCTTCAGAAGATTACAAAATGTAATAAAATCAACGGTTGAAATAATGATGAATGTTATAGAATCTCAATGAGTTAATACTAAGATGTAAAATAATAAAAGAATAATTCATTCAGTTATATTAATCTAATATTAGTTTTATGGCTTATGTATTTTGGTGGTCACGTGAGAAATAGCAAACGTTACACTTGGCATGATAAGACAGTATTCTGTATAAATAAGTAACGATAGTAATGTCAAGTAGAAACTTACACAGTATATGAGAAAATATATCCTCAATGCATAGATATATGCCTGAAATATCCAAACTTAATACACACACACACACACACACACACACACACACACACACACATATATATATATATATATATATATATATACCTATTATTATTGAACTAATTTATAATCATGTGGAACTCCTTTGAACTATGGCAAACCATCTATTAGTCTAAACCTCATTGCATTTCGGTCAAATATATCCTTCCGGTTTATGGAGAATATCCCCTAAATCTAACATATAGAATTTCAATATCACGCATAAATATTAATTTATTTTGAAGTTCTGACTCTTGTTCAGCCCTCACTGAAGATTGCTTTTTCAGGAATTGATGTAGACAGAAGCTTTCAGTTTGATGCCATCTATAAACTTATAATGGCCAGCCGGTTCCCTGCTAATTAATATTGATCCCAGTATCATTCATCTACTTCTTTGATGACGTCACTCCACGAAAGACGATGCCATCCTTGCAGTCAACATCCTTTCCGCCAAGCAGCGAAACCATACAAGAGAAAATAAGTCTTCCTATCTTAATACTATTATAACCGTTATATAATTTGCCAACGTTGGGCTAGAAAAAGTCTCTTTGGCCTAAGTGTTCCCCATATGAGAGATGATATATAAAACAAAAATACATACGAAGCGTCATTGATAAACACGGTTACCCGTCTAGTTAGATATTTATATCCAGAACGCCGGGGCACTCCAGGGCGGTGTAATGGTTAGCAAGCTTGTCTTGCTAGAACAATTACGTCTGAGTAGTGATTTCGGTCCTCACTGAGTGCACCATAATTTCAGCCTTGTGCCACATTTAAGCTACGCTTGCAAAATCACTATATCCAGAATGGTGTCCAGGGTATAACAGTAAACTACGTCTTATAGCAAGAAAAATCAGGAGGTTTCGGAAAGCGTCGAATGTGATCTTATTTGCTGTTAGCCGGCCCACGCTAACCCAGGGTTGTACCACCTTTTAAGGTGTCTAACTATGGGCAAATCTTTAACTGCCAAATTTGCTGTAAAACACTATGAAAGAACACATATATATATTTCCATATTAAAAATAATAGCAGTACATTTTTGAAAAATACCAGCGATAAATTTTCGTAAATGATGTTACTAATGCAACAAAGAAGTTTAAATTTTGATATTAAGTGACCCATAAAGAGTTGTTATGACGCTAAAAAATACTATATATAGAATTAACTTAGGGAAGTATTATAAGCCTTTTTTTATTAAGACGATATTTAATATCCCTGTTCTATGAAATATAGGATGCTTAAGGACATTAGAAAATCAATTATATGATTAAATAATATCCGGTTACTTGTGTAATTCGATCCGATGAGTATTTATTTAAAAAAATTAAGTTTATTATTTCCTTATTTAAATATAATATTCGAATTCACTCTCGTATATGGTCATACGAACCGATTCCTTAGATAAATTTCCCGCATTTATTGACCGTCGAGAAAGAGCTGTTGGTTGACATTTATCAGATATCTCTATAACTTTTCAGGAAAATCGGTCGCACAATTTTAGTAATTGTTATCGCTTTTATAAGTATTCATAGGGGCCTTTTTCCTAACTTTCTGTTTGATGTGGAACGTTAATATCTTGGCTATATCATTATTTTCTCTTGGTATGACATGTGTTAATCATTTTACTTATTGCTGTTCTTGAAGGTCATCAAATGTTATACTTTCTGTTGTTTTCACAGTTCACGTAGTATGAAGAAAGATAGTTTTCACTAAGAATCTGCAGGATTCATACGTCTGAAGTCTTTTTTAGCTATTGATCTGAGAAGGCGGTTACATACAATCGAGATTTCTAAAAATTGTGAATTGATTAGGCGCTATGCATAATATCCATACAAATGTCAAAATCCGTAAGGCTATTTAAGTACATGGGGAGATTAATTTTGACACTATTTAAATTATTTGGACTATTTTCCTCATCTTTTTCGCCATATTTATTACAACGTTTCGACCGTTATACGCTCCGGTCGTCTTCAGGTGGTTGGAATGTCGAACTGAACTCTTTATTTTGCTCACTGGGGTAGATTGTTCTAGTTCCACGGGCCATGTGCAATGGATGTCAGGACACATTGCACAGTGGATATAGGTGTTTGTTAGGTCCAGTGACACAACCCAAAGAGTGTGAGTTCAATATCTGGTTAAGGTGGTGGAGAATTTTGAGAGGAGATTTAACAGGAGATAACTGACGTTGTGATAAATATGGCGACAAAAATGAGGATAATAATCCGAATAATTTAAATAGTGTACATAATATCTCATCTCAGAAATATAGACAGTGATTTTTTTATTGTTCTAATAACTTGCGACATGGACACACTCCCTTTAGCTCAGCCTCTTCTATAAACAGTTTCTTTATGCCCTATACTAAATTCGTAATACCGTAATTCCCCATGTATAATACGAATTTTTCTTAAAAAAAATAAGCAAAATTAGGGGGTGCCTATTATGCACAGCTACAAAAAAATCTTCAAAAATTGCTGTTTCTTAGTTCGATTTCAGTTGCAAAATGGCTACTCGCCACAAACATACGACAATTTGAATTTATATGACGCGATTGCGACGCCATACAATGTCAAATACTATCATATGTACTTAACGATACTTACAAATGTAAAATATAATAAGAATTATCATAAAACTAAATTAGAATATTATTATTCTATTTTTAAAAACTTTTTTTGTGAGAAAAATTCATCCAGATCCGGTAGATTGCACATTTTATCGAACAAAAACAGGTTAATGTTTCTGCGTAGTAGGCACAATATACAAAATATATTATTGGCTGACATATTCTTACCAACATAATATAGACAGATGACACAGTGTTGAAAGAACATACAAAAAGTAAACTGCTCAAACTCTTTCATAAGGCTGGAAAAGGATTGAGAAGAAAGCAATAAGCATCGTTTCTAATAAAAGAGAATGGATGGTTGTCAACAGGATACATACCCCAATTAGAATAGAAAATGATGCCTTCCAGAAGCTAAGCAAACTATTAAGCAACAGGAAATTTTCGTTAGAAACAAAGAAGAGAATATTGCTCTGTTATGTAAAATCGGTCCTCTTACATGGCAGTGAATACTGAACAAACACTTGACAGACGAAGAAGAGAAAGGAAAGAACAGACATGTGGTTCTACAGAGGGTGTTTTGGACTATACCATTTATTGTATATGTGAGTTACGGAGAAGATTTAAGAAAAATGGAAACAAAATTAAAACTAATATTTAGAACCGGATAATAGAAAGCTGAAGTCAATGACGAAAGAGGTCTTGTAGTATTTGACAATCACTTATCATATTGAAAGCAAAACGGCAGTGAGAAAAAAAGAGACTAACTTACTTGAAAACATTGTATAAATGGGCAGGAAGATAATTATGAGAAGACTAATCTTACTAAAACATTGTGGAAAGACATGATAGCGAAAATCATGAAAAGACACAGCAAATAACATCATAAGCATAAAAATACAATATTTATACAAGTTGAATGTTGACTTGGCATTCTATATTAAATTGCAAAGAAGCCTGAAAAAATTTTTTTCATGGTTCTTACAAAGGTTAACACTACAAATATGAAAGCCTGATACAGAAAGGCATTTCGTTGGAGGAATAAAATCTTCCCTTTTAATGGATTATTTGTCTTTCTTTTCGTGAAGAGGGGGAAGACGTCTAGAATCCAAACAGATATACAACTCGAGGCCAAAATCAAAGGACGACTCAGTCAAAGTGGATAGCCGGAAGATTCGAAGTAATTAAAACCGATTCCAATATAGAGCAAGAATTTACGAAGAAGAATACACATATACTCGTTAAATATGAAGCGAATAAAAGATCAGATATGCAAACACCTCGAACGGACAAAATGGTGGAAGGTGTTTCACGTTTGCAATTTATCTGATTTGATAAGTTGAATCGATGAAAGTTTTCTTTGAATTTTATATCAATCCGCGCTTCGTTTGCATTTTATACTTGTTCATATAATGCCGCCATTCCATTTGCCCAAGTTCTCATATATATATATATATATATATATATATATATATATATATATATATATATATATATATATATATGTGTGTGTGTGTGTGTGTGTGTGTGTGTGTGTGTGTGTGTGCGTGTCTAAATTATAGTGCGTGCGTGCGTTTGTGCTCAAGGGGAGTGCTTATAAGCGCGTGCGCGTGATTTTATATGTAATTTCAGAATCTATGTGCAACTTTTTGTCGAAATAGCATACAAAATAAAAGTTATACAGCAAATGTACTTTTATTTGAAAAAAAGTACTACACGCTGTTTCAATGGTTGGGGTTTTAAATATTTGAAATAAAAAGACATATTTCAGAAGCCCGTGTTTAGAAAGGAATAGAAACAAACGCATGCACGCACAGACACACACATGTACACACGCGCGGGCAAACATACACGCGCACACACACGTGCGTGCACACACACACACACACATATATATATATATATATATGGCGGGAGAGAGAGACAGAGAGAGTTGAAATATAATGGGATAAAATTCGGGGAGTATCCCCAAACATCTAGTTATATTTTAGCAAGTGTTCTGACTGAGAAGAGAAGATTCGAAAAAACACGAATAAATGACCTGGACTTATTTTGTTTTTGTCTTGTCTGTTCCACCGTTAAAAGGTAAATCACTTTTTAGAAAACACAACCGACATTTGTATATTTTGGGCAAATTCTTAAATAGAATTCTTACATTTTTTCCCTTGTTTGAAATCACGGAAAAAAAATTCCCAAAAAACCAGTCGGAAGACAGGGGGATAATAACGAAGACAATTAATCAGCGAGCAATTTTTAAGGAACTTGAAATATAAAATAAAGGCATTTCGGAAATCCTCTCCAAATCTCAAAACGATGGAAGTGGTTTGAATCGACCAAACTAGGGTCACCTTCGACATCTGCAGCAAAGGGAGACTGGTGCGGCCAGCAAACGAGTCAGTGACCGAAGACAAATAAACCAGGGTTTTGATGAGTACGACTTGTTTATTTTGGTAACAGTAGGTAAAAAAGTACATCCTTTAATAAGATAAATTGAAGAGAGTAATTTCTACGAAGAATAAATTTTTAAACCGAAAATGTATATATGTTTGATATGAGGGATTATTATTATTTGCATAATTTAAATTATTCGGACTGTTATCCTCATCTTCATGGCCATATTCCCAATGTTCCGGCCGTTGTACGCTCTGGCTGTCTTCAAATGATTAGAATATCTGACCGAAACCTTTATTTCATCCACCTGAGTAGATTGTTCTAGACCCACGTTCCATGCATCTTCCGGATCTCTTAGTTATTTCCCTTTAACTCAACTCACCAATTATTGGTTCACCACTGCTGTGGTCTGGTACTGAACTCACAACAATTTGGATGTAGTCACTGCATCTAATCAACGTAGTTCTTTCATTAAAAACATTTTCAATTCATGCAATTACTGATATAATTTATTCAATCGAAGTTAGCCGACGACATGAAGGAGTAAATCAACCAACATGAAGACCCACTTCAGACCAGAATTATTTTGAGTTTTAGAAATTCAATTTGTCAGTGTACTACTAGGGATATAAAAGAGGATACATTTATTAAACAATTGTTAAGTTTTATAGAAAACTGGATGAAATAACAACGAAAAATAAGAAAGAAACCAGTAAACTCGCCATTTTTCGTTATTTACGTGGTTTTTCACTATGAGGCTGGACTCAATTATCAACTTAAATGATTGTTAATCAATCAACATATTGTTGGCTAAAATTGAGTGAAGTTTGTATTAGATTACTTGAAAATAGAGGGAGATTTTAGTATAAAATTTGTGTTGAAATCGATTTGTGTCGAAATCCATTTCTCGTTTTCGCAGGTTTTCGTAAAGGCAGTAGTGTAGAATTAAAAATGAGAAATAAAATGAGCTACCATTGAGGTCTTCATGATATAAGTAACCTAACTACCGAGTTTAAACAAAATCAGAGTTGAATTTATCGATTTTTGATCGGCTTTATCGATTATTGCTTTTTTAAATTATCGAAATTTTATGCTAAAAACCTATCTCTTACATTGTACAATGTATTGCCACGTTTGATCAAAATCGTTTGAATAGATCTCGAGTGAAAAACTATCACACAGACAGACACACACAGAGACATACTCTGTATATATATATATATATATATATATATATATATATATATATATATATATATATATATGAAGATTGACCGAATACCCTATATACATATATATATATATATATATATATATATATATATATATATATATATATATATATATATACATATATTAGGTTGGTGCAAAAATAATGACGTAATAATGTCGTTTTTTGACGTTTTTTAAGGTCCAAAAACGACATTATTACGTCATTATTTTTGCACCAATCTAAAATATATATATATATATATATATATATATATATATATATATATATATATATATATATATATATATATATATATATATATATATACGAGTTTTTAAAAGTGTTCTCAGTCCGATGCACTTTCGAAATCTGATTAAATCACCAAGCATCGAAATTTACATTTGAATAGGTTGAGCTTTTTTCAGTAACCTCTCCTATGCCTAATTGCTCGGATTTACATGTGGGTCAAAAATGTACTTCAATGTGTTAGAATTGTTTCCAAATATGTCTGAATAGGCCTGTATGTTTATACTTATATAATTGTATGTATGTCCGTGTATAAACAAATATATAAAGGAAATATACATTCACACAGCCCAGATATTCGCGTAAATTCCCAGATTTTATAAATTCTTATTTTCTTTCCCTGATTTTAAAATATATTTTATTTTACTTTATTCTGGCTGTGAGAAAAAAATATAAATATAACATTCATGGCAAAAAATATTAAAAGTTTTTTGATGGAAATAAAAAACAGGAATAAAAGTGTATTTGTTTTTTCTTTATTTACTTGTAACAGAAGAAGATGGGAATTAAAAATATTTCGAAAGGAAGAAGAAATGGAATATATTTAAAAAAGTAGGGCTATTAGAGATAAAATAAGGAAATTCAAATGAAAGAAAAAGTTAGTAAATTGATACAAACGCGAAATTAACAAATCTCACTCATTCCTACTACTACTGCTAATAATAATAATAATAATAATAATAATAATAATAAGAAGAAGAAGAAGAAGAAGAAGAAGAAGAAGAAGAAAAAGAAGAAGTTATAAAATAGCCTTTAGTGTTCTCATCGATTCTGATATTTACTTGCATTTTGGTCCTTGATTGCCTTTAAAGTAAAAACTATGCACATTATAAAATAGCCTCTTTACTTCATTAACAAGTTCAGGCAAATAAAAGATTTTCTACCTTGAGCAATATTTTAGCTAGGGATCTGCAAATTTGATTTGATTTGATATATCTGTTTCCATCTCTAAGAGATGATTAATAAGCCCCTATATATAGGTGAAATTTGATGCCAATCTCTTTACAATATGAATTCATCAAAGTAGCGTCAAATAACACAAAGAAGAAAGGTGTTTCTCAAATGAGGCTTAGATATGTCATAGAATAATAATCGAAAGGAGCATTTGCGCAAGCAATTAAGAGGTTGCAGATCCGGAATATCGAAGTTCGCTTAGGGAGGGATTGTTGGCGTAGACAGCCAAAATAATAACATCTGCAGACAAAAGTTCATCATATACAAATTGTTAAAACAGCTGATTTACCTTTGTGCGGGTTGTGTAGGGACTCTACAGAAAGTGTGCAAGACATTTCCATTGTCTACCCTCCGTTCTCACAAAGAGTACATACAACGCCATTATATAATAGCCTTCATTATACTTTGGAAAATATGACTAAAAAGAAAAATGAGATTATTGCAGATATTGGATTGTAAATTGAAAGTAGACAAATTAAAAAAAAAAAAGAAAAATACTATTTACACAAACTGCGAGAGTACTCAGTCAAAAAATGAAATTTTCGTTTTTTTTTAAGTTCGCTCAGGGGAACTGATAATGAAGATGTTACCAGCAAGCATTGTACAAACTGGAGTTACAAATAGATGTAGAAATACAAGTAAGTCACAATACACCGACTGAAACAGCAAAATACTTAAAAAAGAAAAGCAAATGCAGCAGAACAGATACAGGAACAATGGCAAGATAAAACGCTCCATGGCCAGTTCTCTTCCCGTACCAAACAGGCTGATATAGACAAACCCCGTACACATCAGTTGTCGTGCAGAGTTAAAAGCTGAAACGGAAGGTTTCATCAGTGCTGCACAGGACCAATGCTTGTAACTAGAAATTATAAAGCACGCATGCTAAAATATTTTGTTAGCCCAAAATGCAGATTCTGTGATAAAACATCCAGAAACTATTGACTATATTGTATCAGGTTGCACGATATTGGCATCCACTGAGTATAAAACCCGGCATGACAGAGTTGTCCAATATCTGCACTGTAAAATCTGCAACATCTACGCGAAGGAAACTGAAAAGAATAGCTATGAACACGACCCAGATTCAGTTACTGAGATAAGACATGTTAAAATTTTATGGGACTACGCAATACACATAGACAGAATAATCAAAGCTAACCACCCAGGCATTGTTATTAGAGACCGCATGCAAATATATATATATATATATATATATATATATATATATATATATATATATATATATATATATATATATATTCTTCATTATTGATATGGCAGTCAATGCAGACTGCAATATATCTTTGAAGATCTTCGAAAAGCTACCAATATGCAAGGACCTTGAAAACGAAATCTTAAAAACGTGGCACGTGAGGACAAACAAACCCTGTTGTATTTGGAGTCCTCGGATTGATTCGAAAAGATTCCAATAAACTCATTGAAGAGATTACTTATAGCCCATACTTTAAAGGAATACAAAAAATGCACTCACAAGTAAAACCGACACATTACGAAGCGCTTTAGCTATGTAAAATATGTGTATAGTTTATTTTTTTAATTGCTCAGTGGAAAATATGATGATTCCATTTCTGAGCTTACGTCTCTGGTCTGGACCCGAAAAGAAATGAGTACAAACCAATTCAAATCAAATAATAATAATAATAATCCCATCATAATTGCGCTCGTCTTTTTTCTTTATGCAGGTGAAACATAATTAACAAATGAAAATCAAACAAAAACGTAATAATATCAGTATTTATTTCATTTTTTCTTCCATATCTTATTCTCTGATGACGCATTAATAAACGTGAAATATATTAGATTGATAAACATTTCTTATTTATTATGTTATCACACACACACACAAACACACACACACACACACACACATATATATATATATATATATATATATATATATATATATATATATATATAATACAAGATTCAATATTTCTGTTTTGCAAGGTACATTTCAGATGTTCTGATGATTTCTTAGGACATAAGTTTTTTTTTTTTTTTTTTAAATACAAACATAATTCTCTTCATAGAGGAAGCTCCGATTCCAAAACACTTGTAGGTCTCAAGAACTTCTTGGAGGATTACGCATAGCCCATCAAAGTGAAGGTAGCCAAGTTTTTCATACTAGTAACTTTCATACCGTCTCTCTCCTCAAAATGATAATTTATAATGAGTCTTTATAATTTCATCGGTTTTTGAAGCGACGTTCCCACGCTTAACAAATTATTTTAGAGCATTGCGAGCCTCCAGATCCTTCTCCCTATCCGACTGCATTTTGCAAACTAATCAGCTGTAACACGTCACGTGTGGCAGGTCAGAGCTTAGAATATTGTTTCTCTCTGACCTTCCACGCTGGAAATAAACGATTTTGTATGTTAGCTCATTACAAATGCAGTAAGGATGTACTGATGTGACAATTAGATCTGACAAGCAATAATATATCTCCAAAACAATCCCAAAACATCTGGAATGTACCTTGTATACTTTGTAGGGATAAGAAGTAAGAACTATCTTAGTTCTCGCAAACATTTCAAGAATTGAAAGCACAACTTTTAAATCCAAGCGATTTCAACTTTTTTAATATAACGTGTGGTGAGATCTAAAAGTCGACATATTTCCTAATCAGCCGAATTGCAAAAAGATACATCGTGACAGTGTTAAAAGTAAATACAATGAACTAAATGACAATAATGATTCAAAAAGGGACACAAGAAGCTTTAGTGACAATAGAAACGTGTTCATCAAGGAAAAATAGAAAAGGGATAAAGGAGTGAATGAAAGATTAAAAATAGATTTTAAAAAAAGAGGGAAAAAAACTGTGGCAAACAATGATACAGAATGTGAGAGATTAAACAAAAAAATTAAAAAGTAATACATGCATTCTAAATAGGCATGATCCAATGAAAAATGTGTTGTAATTAGAAAGAAGGGACATCATATATGAGGGAGATAAGACTAAAACAATAAGAGAAATAACGGGACAAACGATATGCTCATTGATAGAGCGCGTACCATCAAATGAATGAACATGCATAATAGAGACAAATACTTTAAAAAAGAACGATTATTTTGGAGGGCTAAATCACATCACATAAAGATATAGGAAGGCCAGAAATATTAATGTCTGTAGTGAGAACAACACTGAGGGAAAAGAAACAAAGCAGCAGGAGCCGATGAGTTTATAACGGATTCTTGTAGATGTAGGCGGTTTCGCTAGTGAGAGAATAAAAGAAATTATAAATGAAATATACAACAGAGGTAATCCGCCGGAATACATTACTAAATCCATTTTTATAAAATCACCAAAAAAGCCAAGTGTAAATTATTGCGAGCTTCAATAGACTATAAGTAATATTTATGTCCCAAATATTAGAAAGATCAAGACCTATGAAGATATAAGTAACTATATTTTATAGATTATGTAAAAGCTTTTAATAAGGTACGTCACAAGATAGACTTACATGTTAAGAGTGATATATTTGTAAAAATTTATAAAAAAATATTTTGAAATTATACTGGAGGCAAACCTCCTGCATACATACAGAAAATGAATTCAGTAAATACACAAAAATGGCGCAAGATAAGTATATCTGATCTTACCGGATTTATTTGAACTTTACAGCGAAGCCTTCGTTAAAGAACTAGAATCACTACCAAGATTTATTATTGGTGAACATAATATTAACACCAAAACATATGCAGATGACAACGGTTTGATAGCAGACACAGAAAGGAAAATTCGGAAACTCAGAAGTTTAAAAAAAAAAACGAAAATTAATATAGCCATTAATTGGCAGCAAAAGGAACATGCAAAGATGCGAACTACGATTGGCAAATGTTGAAATCAAGAAAATACGATAATTTAAACATCTGTGAGTTATATGTAACACCAAAATCCTAAGGTGTATTCGTATAGAGAAATAGAGAGAAGTATATTTGTATAGTATTCGTATAATGAAATATAGTGACGTATATTCGTATAGTATTCGTATAATATTCGTACAATATTTGTATAGTATTTGTATAGTTAAAGATAGTTAAGTATATTCCTTTACTATTCGTATATTGAATTTTTAGTGACGCATATTCGTATAGTATTTAAATACTATTCGTACAGTTAAATATAGTGTAGTATATTCGTATTGTATTTGTATAGTATTCGTATAGTGAAATACAGTGAAGTATATTCGTATAGTATTTGTATACTATTCGTATATTGAAATATAGTGAAGTATATTCGTATACTATTCGTATAGTGAAATGCAGTGACGTATAGTATTTGCATAGTATTCGTATAGTGAAATATAGTGAAGTATATTCGTGTAGTATTTGTATAGTGTTCGTATAGTGAAATATAATGAAGTATATTTGTATACTATTCAACATGGTGAAATATAGTGATATATATTCGAATAGTATTTGTATAGTATTCGTATCGTGAAATATAGTGTCGTATATTCGTATAGTATTTCAATAGTGAAATATAGTGAAACATATTCTCATAGTATTCATATATTGAAAGTGGCCTTTCAACCGATATGAACAGAGGATATTTTCGTTAGAAACAAAGAGGACTAAACTGCTGTGTAATATCGGCCCACCTACAGATGAAGAGGAGGTTTAAAGCAACAGAAACGTAGGTATAAAGAAGAAGGTTGAGAATACCATAGAATGAACAAGTGAATAACGAGGAAGTTGTATAGAAAATGAAGTAGGCTTATACATAGAATCAACATTAGAGAGTTGAAATTTCTAGAGGTAAAGAGGAAAGAGGTAATGAGAATCGCACGGGACATATTAACGAGAGACACATGAAATCAACGTGTAATCTATCTAAAGACCTTGTGTAAATAGATTTCGAATAATGGATTAATCGAAATAAGAAAAACACAATCATTACTAGGAGATGAAAATGATAGGAAATTGTGGTGACGGCATCTAAAATAATATGCAATCTTGCAGTATAATATATATTCCATAAATATGTATATTTTTATTACTTGTCAACGTTATTACAGCGGACACTTCCTATTTGAATTAGACACCCTATTTTTTATGTTTATTTATTAAACAGTTTGTAATAGGTATATAGGTTTTCACATTCAAGAAAATGTAATACACAAGACGAAAGACGTATTATTGTTTAATAAATAAATAAAAACAGGGCGTCTATTTCAAATAAGAAGTGCTCTCTAAAATACCGTTTGAAGTAATGAAAAATTTCGGATTATAAATTGAGCCATTAATTCTTTTAAAATTATATATATATATATATATATATATATATATATATATATATATATATATATATATATATATATATATATATTTGTCTGTTTTGCACCATGGATTTTTTGCTTATAGATATGACGATTTACTTCATCTGTTGAATATTGTATGACATCAGATAAAATGTCAGAGTTACGTTTCATATTCATTTAGAAATGGTTACAAAGCCATTCTACCCCGAATATTTATATTATATGACTTCATAAGTTAGAGTACGTCATCACTTTCTGAAACTGAAAAAAATATCTTCATGTCTAAAATGAACAAGTCAGATAGATTTCTATAAGGCTTACAAATTATTCAGTAAAAATATCTGTAAAAGAATATTCTAACTAAACCTTTTCAGCAATAAATCGAAATTGAATTTAAGAAGCCATCAAATTCAGAATATTTTAAGCAAATTTGAACACTTGAATTAAAGAGACAATCATGTGAAATCATCGAAAATAGACTAAGAATTGCCGTTTTGAAATGAGCTCCATGCATTTTTCCTAGAATAAAAATGATACATTTCTTTATCAAAATGTAACTTGCAAAAATGTAAGAACCTCAATGTGAATTGATAATTATCTTTATAATTACTTGGTCATGGTAAAACTACATAAATCTATTCCAATTTAATATTACTCCCACACCCCAAAGAAACAAAGTTAATGGGAGTGACATTGCAATCACATAGAGAACAAAAAGCAAAATTTACTTGCAACTCCAATGTTTTCGATTTTTCTTATTTGACACGTCGTCATATTGCAATACAATATATATTCAATATAGTTCTTGTCTATTTGCAGGTATTGCAAAATAAAAATTAGGTTATAGATATAAGGTATTTTTTCAGAAATAATAATTTGCTTTATTCTGATGAGGATGCTATTTTTTACCTATTTTTCATGAATATAATGTAGTCCTAGTTTGAGAACTTGGTCTCTTTTTACCGTTAAAAGTACTGCGTGTATTCGTAAATTCTATTCTAATATTCACAAAATTGAAAACGTCAATAGGTTTAGGATTTCAGAAATGTGTATGTGCGTGTCAAAGTTGAAGAAGTCAGATGGTCTTGTGACGTCACCCCGCGCCTCTTTCGCGCCCGTGCTATCCTGTAACGACCAATGTGATTTGGTATTGGTCGCGGCGCCAAATGTGACGTTCTAACCCTTGGCTGATTCGGATGGGAATCTGGTTAGATTCGGTATCAGCTTTGTTGTTTTCAGCTCGCCTGTAACGTCTGGTTACCAAAGTAACTGTTTTGATTTCTAGTCTAACCTACCCACGTTGTGATTTGATCTTAGATAGACGAAATCAATCAGTCGCCGGGTCGTAATGCAAGATGAATTCGAGCAAAGGTGACATCGCACAAGTATATGTAAAAGAAAATAATGTAACATCTCGAAAGATTCAAATGTGTTTAAAAAAAGAATAACAATTATTTTTATATCTGGTTGCTGAATACAGGACTGCGTCTTTCTCCCAAACCGCTTCTATGGATACGTGACACTTTGCGTTTGATAGGCGAGTTTTAATATCTTAAGTTGTTTTACAATGACTGGTTTTTGGTATCTTCAGGCGATATTCGTAAAACTTGTTTTGGTGGTGTGAGTTTAAGTCGTTCTTCAAAAATAAATTGTTTTTGGTTAGAAGTCTAAGTCGGAATGCGTGGATATCTTTCAGTCAGCTTCCTGCGAGGCTGGTCTGCGAGCTCACAGCTCAACTCTGCTCTGTCACTCTGTCTGCGTCTGCCTGCGTCAGCCTGCGTCTGCGTCTCCGCAACTGCCTACTCCGTTTATAGGGACGCCGGCCAAAATCGGGTGTGGGCCAGTCGTGGTTTGGATTCCTCGATAATTCCAAATCCACAATAAGGATTTTCTTTGTTTTCGGACAGGAAAATTTATCAATTTCCATTTTTGGAAGTCCATTACTTTCTGCTTTAGAGGGGTTCTTAAGGGAATCGTCCAAATTCTTCCTTTCTCATATTGGTATCTCACACCAATCCCCTCAGAGTGCGTCAAAATGTTTCCCTTCTTTCTCATAGTGGCATCTCACACCAATCCCCTCAGAGGCGTCATCAGGCCTCCCCTCCTTCTCATATGTTTACCTTCGCCCACCGCTCACGTCACCACTCATCCAATGAACGCTCGGCAGCGTGGGCGCGGCCAGTCTGGCCTCAGCTTACAATTATCGCTCAAAGAAAAAAAAATATCTTTCTTTTTTCTTTTCTTTCTTTTCTTAAACCAGACCCCTACGACTCGTAGTGTGGTCCTTAATCTGTATCTTAACTGTCATCTGGACTTTATTAACGAAATTTTCGCCAAGCGTTAAATGGGTGGTCAACCGAACGTCTTCGCACCCTTCGCCAATTATCAGTCCCGGTAACAAACTTTTATCATGTCCAGGTCTGGACATAAAACAGATGTCTCTCCCAAAAACAAATGATATCTCCGAAATATAGTTAATGGTTTATTCTTTCCCTTTTTCTCTTTTCCCTTCCTTTTTCTTTGGGGGTGGTTGCAGCTGATCTTTTATTTTTTCGGTCGCATCCTTGACCTGATTACGATTATCTTCCAGTATTTCGCCCTGCGAGCCACTTGACCAATTTGAAATTTTCATTATTGCCATGGGCAGATTGCTATCTTTTATTCGCCGCGTCATAGCATAAATTAATTCTGTCAGATCCGAAATCTTACGAACTTCTTATCTTCTGCGGAAAAAAATACTTCGCAAATGAAAATAACATCGCTCAGTATGTCCTTCGTGATAGCTTTTCGCCTTAAGTATTTCTCGCTTTTAATTTTCATGCTTACGCTAAATAGTGTCACAGTCTTTTATAAAAGTTAAAAATAACAAAATGAAAGAATTAATGTAAGAGAAGTCCCACTACGTGTTTTGGGAACTAATCCCCAAATGAAGCTGCAGTTTTGAAATTTTAGAATAATTCAAGCAAAATTAAGTGAACATTATGTACGCCCATAAAATAAATAAAAAAATCAAAAAAAAATCTTGCCGTTAAAAAAATTAGCGCTATGATATTTTCACGGGACCAAATGATCCATTCCTGGATTTTCATTTTTATCTGTGACCAAAGGCCCATACTCTATGGGAATTCAAACTAGTGCATGAGAAAAATCTATAACATTATCTCAATTCAATGTTACATTTTAAAAATACTTGTGTAAAGTTTCCGTACTTTTGTTGTTTTGTTTAACATATATTATTATCAGCGGCAGATGTTTTTAAAGCTTAACAATGTTGGCTTTGACCTTTGTACAATAATGTTATTAAGGTTAAAGGTTTGTGTAGACCGATATTACTGGAAGGGTTGTTTTTCTGAAAGTACACGATGGTCAAACATTGTCGACATTACTTGGTTTTCAAAGATGAAACGTGTTGCACTTAAGAGCTTTTTGTTAGCAAGATTCAACAAGTTTTCTTTCATATTATTTTCATTGAAAGCATATTAGCGTCACTGGGTTTGTCATAATGTTTACTTTTTTTATTTTACTTAAAAAATCAAGAAGAAATCGTAGCGTTGCACCTGCAGTTTGGTTAAAATACTATTGGGTTAGAAAAGGAAGTAAGAATTTTTTTTTTAATCGATACTTAACGGAGCGCATTTATCTTTAGAAAGGAAATATAATTTTAAAATTGCAGGCAGTATTTCCGTTAATGTTTTGAAAAACTAAACTTTCTATTGTTATTTTAACATAAGTCCCAATTCCTAGACATGTATTATGATTAGTCAGGACCGAGATCGCAATAGTCGATAACCAGCGAAAATGCCATGCACTGCACAAACCAAAAGATAATTATATCCTTATTGTGAAACTACATTTTTTCAAATCTGCACAGCATAAGCTAATAACCACTTGAATAAATAATAAATAAAATATTTTTTATATATGTTCGTAATAGCATTATATACAGCGAACAGTTAAATATATCATGGTTAAAGAGCAGTTGCTAGAGTAACCCACAATCTACATGAGTGAGAATTATCTGGCTCGCTTTCTCTCATCACATCATCAATATGGCGTTTATGAAATAACCGACTTTATTAAAACAAGATTAATTAATATTGGAATATATTTTTTCTCTGTCTATTGTTTATTATTATTGATGCTTAAGATATTTCTTCTTTGGAAATAGCATTTCCATTCCGTTTAAAACTTGTTACTTATGAAGTAACAATAAAATTTCTTTTAAATACTTCACTTTTTAATTGTTGTCGGTGGAGTCGGAACAAAAGGATTTTCATTCAAGAAATATTACACGTGGAAATGTAAAAGTTACAAACAATTAACTCTTTCCATCAGGGTGAAATCTCTGCTGTTGTTTGATAGCTAGATTTGATTATATCTTCTTTTTTTCTTCTACCTAATTAAAATAAGATTGTGCTTTACGCTTAAAAGGGACACTGTTAATAGATGAAGCGACTATTATTTTTAAACATTCATCTGTTCTGGTTCGTCGAGAGGAGAATATTTTTAGAAACTCTAATATTGTTTCCATGGCATTATATGCGTCTTTCCTATCTTGAAAATTAGCTGAATTTTCGACATATTATATATATATATATATATATATATATATATATATATATATATATATATATATATATATATATAATTAAAAAAAATGATTCCTTCGCTACATAAGAGTTCTCATGTTTCAAAAACAAGAGCCAAAACCTTTAATATAATTATTCAAATTAAATTAAATTAAAGAATCAAGCTCTTTTTCTGTTATTCCAAAAATTACGCTTGAGGATGAAACAGAGCTTGATACTTGAATTCAATTTAATTTGAATAACTATATTGAAGGTTTTGGCTCTTGTTTTTGAAGCATGAGAACTCTTATGTAGCGAAGGAGTCATATTTTAAACAACTATTTTTAAATTAGGCTTTACTTATATATTGAGCACTGTTTTTTTTTTTAAATAAAAACAAAGATACTAAAGAACTTCGGTTGTTTACCTAACGTGTTCTTTCCAATTTTTCTATATATTTGCACGCACACAAACACACACACACACACACACACACATATATATATATATATATATATATATATATATATATGTATATATATATATTTATATATATATATATATATATATATATATGTATATATATATATTTATATATATATATATATATATATATATATATATATATATATATATATATATATATATATATATATATATATATATATAATACTTGTTTAGTCATTTTGAGTTTGCATATTGCAGTTCATTTAACGTTAATTTATTTTATTTACATTATTTAAAATTCTCTGCCATACTAGTTTACATTTTCATTTTTGCTGGGAAATGTAGCAACAAGACCTGTGCATATATAATATCACTAATTTATTAAACTGATATTCATTAGTCAATAGCGATTAATGATTATAAGTAGGCTAAAAGCATTAAATTAAAACAACATACAGTATTACACATTATATTATTATTCATTATATATCATCATTATTATTATTATTATTATGATTATTATTATTATTTGATATCCTTTCTTACACGAAGATGTTTCGACCTAGTGATGATGGCCATATCTCAACACCTACCCTCAGCCTAGCGTCACATGCTTTTACTGGTCACATGTCCAAGCAGCGCTGTCTCCTGCAAACTCAAAATATTGTCAGATATCCTTAAGGAATCTTGCCAGTTTGAAATGTTATTGCCATCATTATTATTAGTAGTAGCAGTAGTATTAGTATTCTTCAGATTTTTTCCGTTTCTTAGATGCTGGTTAAATGGTAACGATGAAGAACCTCCATCGCCTTTGCGATGAAGTCGTTTTACAAAAAATAAAGAAATGAATTATACGCAAAGCTATAGTCGACAAAGTATTTCAGAAAGTATTTGTTGTGTTGTACACTAAAATTGTATAGAAAAATGTGGCTTTGTGGTTGAAGAGCTAATGATAGCTTTAATTTATCAGATATATGTTGATTATAATAATAATTACCATTTTTACTTGTAGTAGTAGTAGCAGCAAAAATGTAGTACTTGTGGTGGTGGTGGCTGTGCGCATAGTATTAAAAATTCCTTTCGTACACTTTTCTCTCGCTAGAATGGTCGATTATAAAACACATTACTTGCTTCATACGAGAACATTAAATACCAGATCAAATAGACGAGATGCAAGCCACCCACCTACAAAGTAATATAAAAAAAATGTCTATCCTGTTTTGTGCTAAACGAAGAAGAGTGTAAACAACAAAAAGTTCAGATCAGATGGGAAAATGAAGGGCACAAAGGAAGTTGCTGTTTTTAACAAACAGGAAACAATTTGAAGTAATCGTGTTCAATTTAATCGTTGAGAAGAGACACTTGCCGGTTTCGTTCCTTTCAAGTAAATCATAACAATTTTTTCGCATTATTTCAGGTGTGACTGCGATTCTCACTAGGACCCATATATGGGCAATCTAGCCTTCTGCGGTTAAAATATTTCAATATTGATTAGCCTGACTTGCCGCCGAGCAATAGAGACCAGGTGAAATAGATCCTCACTGAGAGCCCTGATTATTAACCGTGAGTGATGTAAGATAAGCATATTTATATTTTTGTCCTCACTTTGATTGTTATTATTACAATGTCTTGAACGACGTGCCCTTCAGTCTTCAGCTTGATTTTAAACAGAATCCATAATTTAATCTATGGTTATAGACAGTTTTTGCTTCTCTGACAATGTTTCAGTGTATTATCGTCTCGTTCGTGCCAAGTTATTGTGTGTTCATGCCTCCATTGTGTCTCGGTCTTCATAGAGCAGCCCACGGATTGCTCTCACAATTGTTATACTACGATCCAACGCTTTCAAAAACTTGTCCATATTCCCAATTGAACCGTCGTATAAAGTGCCAAGGGGGATATTGCCATGAGCGACTATTATGAAATAATATATACACGCGCAAACACTCATACACGCACACACTCACACAAACACACATATTATATATATATATATATATATATATATATATATATTATATATATATATATATGTAAACAACACCGGGGAAAACAATTATTTGTACACAAACAAATTTTAAAATTAAATATGTTAAAATCTGAAATTTGCATTGTACGAATACTTTTTTCAAACATTAAAATGGATAATTGGGATATATTTCTAGTGAAACTTTTTTCTGCATTCTTTGCATATTTACTTATTATGCATCTGTGTACAGTTACTTATCTGAAAAGTATATATATTCCTCAGTCGGAAATACAATAAATTAAAAATCTTGAAGTTTCCGAGTATTTTCAACCCACTGTATATATATATATATATATATATATATATATATATATATATATATATATATGAAGAGAGAGAGAGAGAGAGTGCAAGAGATTCATATAATATATATGTGTGTATGTCTGAGCGTATATATATATATATATATATATATATATATATATATATATATATATATATATGAGGATAATATTCCGATACCTCATCATATTTCGTATTCCAATTGTAAGATATTAAAAAAAGGAAATGTGGGACAAATACACAAAATTTCACTTATTTGTGTCTGAAATTAGTTCCATTTTAAGAGATTTGACAATGTGAAATGAAAATATTCTTTGACAGCTAAGTAACATAAGATTCCAAGATTCTAATTCATATCTAGTTGGTTTACCAATTGGGTCATATGAGCCTTGCCTTTTATCCTCGCCTTTAGGGCAGAATATTAACATTTAAGCGGTTAAAGTGAAATTGCATGCATTTTTCGAAAAAAATATTTTGAGTAAGTATATATATATATATATATATATATATATATATATATATATATAGATAGATAGATAGATAGATAGATAGATAGATATAAATTCTACACCTAAGCCGTTGGCATATTTTGAGTAAGCATATATATATATATATATAT
>OZ010573.1:134426609-134461609 GCA_963932145.1 Acanthosepion lycidas | reverse complement strand
TTAAAACTGACTCACTAAGACATGGTCAATGTTTTTTTTTCTGTTTAGAGCAAAATTTTCTTCACAATCCGTGTTAATATACCTTTACTTAATGACCCTATTCACCTATGATTTTAATTTTAAAATTCTCAGTATTTATTAAACTTTTTACGTTATCAGTTCGTAGATAGTTTTCCCACTACAAATTTATACTTAATATATATATATATATATATATATATATATATATATAGTAAATAATATTTCTAAAGTTAAATCCTTAATAAATATCAGTAAAAGATATTTTTAATTGAAAATCATTTTGTTCTCCTAAAAAGCATTGTTTATGAGCTGGCACATCTGTCACGCGTTCTTTTCGGGACGTTTTTACAAATAAAATCAAGTGAGATGAAAACATAAGCATGCGTTGCCATTGTTTGCAGATATAATTATCAAGGGTAAAATCTTTAAGATTCAAATTCTTCAGTTTATATGTTTGTGGGTGACGTCCTTTGTTTTCAAATGGTTCACTTTCTGTCTAACGCCGTCACACATATCAATGAGATTAATTAGTCACGTCATGGTACTGGAAAAAATCAATTATCTGTACTTCGCCTGATTAAGTAAACAATGTTACACACGTGACATATCGCTTTGTATCAATATTTACGTCAGTGCGTACGCGTCAATGGCACGGCCATGAGTCTCGAGTGAACTCAGCATTGAAAAGGAAATCAGCCTCGAAGATAAAGTTTTGAGTTGACGAAACTTCCCATGGGAGTAGTTAGGCAACATTCTTTAAAGTAGCAATAAGGATGAAATATTCAAGAGATAAAGTGTCGGATATACACAGGAATTAATAAAAAAAACTCTCATGTACTTTAGCAAAAATGTATAAAAATGGAAGGATGAATCTCAGCTACATGATTAACAAATTTCTTTGTCTTTCAATATATCTATAAATCTATCAGTATCTATCTAATCTAATCTATCTATCTATCTATCTATCTATCTATCTATCTATCTATCTATATATATATATATATATATATATATATATATATATATAAGGAATTATTGAATTTTTGCTTATTATCCAATATTAACTCTTATTATAATTTATATTTAGTAGATACAGTCGTTTCTGTAGATATATCTTTTTTTTTTTAAAGTATAATTTTCGTCCACCACCCTCTGTAATTTTTGAATGTGTAATAAAAAAAATGAGCGTTGATAGAAGATAAATATATAGTTATAAAGCATAGATGATTAGTCGTATATATATATATATATATATATATATATATATATATATATATATATATATATATATATATATATATATCGAACAATAAAAAATATATTTTTTTTTTAAATTTAAATCTTCAGACACTGCGTTTTAAATTAATATTACTTCGCTTTTATTATTGTTTCATTTAGATTTTTCGATTAGTTTCGGCAAACATGGCCATCATCAGGAGAAAAATAATTTTCTGCTTGCTGGCAGCAGTGAACTACAGCAATGAATGTCTTGATGGAGAAAATGAACTTTTGCCTGTAGTTTTCATTTGTTTTTGTTTTTTTGTTTTTTTTAACCCGTATTTTGTTCAGTCTTTGTGCTGGTCAAACAGTCTTTTTTAAGTTGACGATCCGTTTAGGTGAAAGCTAGGTAGATGTGCCTGGCTCATTATGTTTATCTTAACTTTGCTCTACTTCGTGTATTGAGCACTTTACGTAATTTCTTTTACTCATTTAGGAATTTTTTTCTTTGGACTTTGATCTTGAAATCTGGACGATTGTTTTCGCCTTAGTTTCATGTTCTTGGTTATTTCTTTTTTATTCCTTATTTTGTGTAAATATAAAAGTTTTATTCCTCATTTTGTGTAAATATAAAAGTGAACATTGAAGTCAACACTTAGAAGCAACAGTTTAGTTTTCCTGGCAATTGGATTCAAAATCATGGGCGTTGCTTTATTCTCAGATCCATATATATATATATATATATATATATATATATATATATATATATATATATATATATATATATATGTACACACACATACACAGATATAAATATATATATTGTATATTTGGGCAGCGATTTCTCTTTTATGCAACTTTCGTTGAAAACGACTTACGAGGTGAGTTGGTTCAGATTTTTTCTATATAATTTCGCATGTGTTTGTATAATTTTTTTCAGGACCTAAACTATATAAAATGTGTCCTTGATAATTGCTAAAATGAATGCAACAGGCGAAGCCGGAACTTGAACTTGCATCGCTAATTCTATTTTATACACCAGTAACCTTTACGTTAGCCGTACATTCTGCAATTGTAAGCAAAAATTTCGTCAGTTTATTTATTCTTTTCAGCTTGCTTCAGTTGCTACTTACCCCGTTTACACGTTTGCCTTATTCGTATTTTCCCGATACTCACCGAATGCCGACGTATAATTTTATCGCTTGCATCGAATCTTTAGGCAAGCATGTGACACGTCATTATCAATGCTTATCGATTGTCTGTTCCAAAGTCCTTCTTCCTAAACGAACCGTGTGGACAACTTTATCAATACAGTTACTTTCATCTATTATTTTATAGGAAACAATAACATTTTTATTTTTTTAATATTATTGGTAACATATTAAAAGGTCCAAGTGCCACTCATGTAGAGGTGTTGTGATTGAAATTGTCAATAATGTGTAAAAGGGGGAACTAAAAAATGCATGTTATGAAGAAAGTTATGACCAACGGTGGTTGACCATAGACTTGAAGCCTTACAGCCATAAACATTTAAACATCGGTTATCACCCTATCAACGATGTTTAGAAACGACTAACCTGGTCAGTATTTAGATGGACGACTTTTGGGGAAAACCTTTGCTGCAAGCTTGGACGTGCAGATGATGCAAAGGATAAACTGCTCGGATTGAGAAATATGAAAGCCGAGTTCAAATTCCAGTCAGGTTCTTTAAATTCACTGATTCACAAACACTATTTGGTAAAGGTATGCATCGCTTCTTTTCTCGCCCAACTATGAGTTAAATAGTAGGACTTGTACCTGAAAACTAGTTTCATTACCAAAAATATGTTAATAAAATATTCACTTACCAAAAATAATTATTTTACCAATCAAAAATATGTTTGGCTATAAATATTCGAAAAGGTCGAAATGAGGTAAGCAAAATAATATCAACCAGTCAATCAAAGAAATCTAGATTTGAAGCGAGTAAGTTTGTGGAGACCGAGGAAGCATTCTCTCGGGAGTCTGTTCCACAGTGTAACAATTCTGAAGGAGAATCTGTCCAAATTAATCTTCCATCATAATATTAGTGTCCGAAGGGGATGAAAATAAATTGCCCCAATATACGTGGCATGGGCGAGAAAGTCGGACTTGGGAGAACAATAGTATCTACCTGGCCTTGAACGTTTGTCCCGGAAATTGAGATTGAGTAGCGAAAGACTATTAAGGTCTTGTTCGTTGGGAAAATGTTTCAAGTTAATACTTATCGGCTCGAAAAATGAAATCGTTGTGTCGAGTTCGAATTACGGTCAGGATTGTTACATTCCCTTTCGTATAAATACAATTAGGAAACATATGACCCATTTCGTTTCTCTTCATATAGACTGGACTCTCAAATTCCGATTGTCAACGATTTTAGTAGAACGTCATCTTTGAATTAAAAACGTATCTATACCGAGGGAAGCATAAACATCTACTGAAAAGATTATGGTGTTCACAATTAACTGCGGCATTATGGATACTAGGATATCAACTATGATCGATGAGGTAGTAATTTAATTTCAAATAGAAATTTGGACAAGCGATAATTACATTTTAGCCGCCATAAGTTAAAACATTCAAGTGAGAAATCTACGAACGTTTTGATTACTTTGCATTAAGGAGTGCTGTAAAACTGATATTCCAGGAATGCTGTAAAACTGATATTCCAGGAGTGCTGTAAAACTGATATGCCAGGAGTGCTGTAAAACTGATATGCCAGGAGTGCTGTAAAACTGATATTCCAGGAGTGCTGTAAAACTGATATGTCAGGAGTACTGTAAAACTGATATTCCAGGAGTGCTGTAAAACTGATATGCCAGGAGTGCTGTAAAACTGATATGCCAGGAGTGCTGTAAAACTGATATTCCGTTGAAAAATTTCGAGTTCCCCAAATTTAACGAGACATCAGAATAAAGCATCCTCATTTTAAAGGCAGATACTTTTACAGCACCCATCTTATGAATTCATTATATTTGGCTATTGTAAAATGAACTTGTAAGATTTATTGCATTTTCGGTGTATAGGACAATTTTTTACCCTGAAATTTGAAAGCTTCAGTACATCTGACTTGTTTCTTGGTTCGACTATTTATATATGCTGGTAAATTGGTCATTCTGAGTAATACGTTATATTGTATTATCCTGAAGATTATTGGGTAGATGATAACGGATATGATTAAAATGATTCTATAAGCTACTGAGTACGAATAATTGTAGATTTAAATGTTATTTGTAGATATTTTATAGTGTTAAGTCTTTACGTCTTATTAATATTGATTACTTATTTGTTGTTGATTATTGTAATCATTACATTTACAGGGGTACAAGTTTCCATTTGTAGTTTATTAATTTGTTTGTTATTAGCGCTATCCGTTTATACGGACACATGACAGAGTAGTTAGAACGTTCGAATTCTGACAACGATACTCTGTTTCGAATCTCACCATGGTCAATAATTTTTTTTTAATGTTTTGAAATATTTCTTTTCGGAAAAATTGAAGTATCAGACATTTTATTTGACCCATTGATTGCAGCTTTTTTAATTCTAAAGTTGTGTAATCAAAATAAGTTTGTATCTTATACACTGATGTCATATGTTCCGAAAAATACGGCGATTGTTTAAAAATACCTTGAAAGTTTTGTGTTCTTTTCATCCGACTGTTTTCGGATCAGCACATTTTCTAATGTGATGGAATAATCTCCCCCCTGAGTGGCAGCATTATAGGTGGTAATCACATATATGTATCCGGATGGGAGAGTCTAGCTGGGATCTGCGAGACTAGCGCCCATACGCTAGCAGCACGCTCACAACTGTACTGACTTGCGACGACCGTGCACATAACTATTACTTCCTTGCTTGTTGTACTGGTTTCTACAATAAACCTGTGTTTGTCTATTCCATATTCCTATTAGCACGGAATGTAACATTTTTAAAAGTTGCTCTTTCTCTCTGCGATTCTAATATTGATGACAAAATAATGTCTACATATGTTTATTTAAAAAAAAAAGTCAGCAGAAAATATAAAAGAATTTTGTGCAGAAAGGTGATTCATATTGAGGCCGAATTTTTTTTCCGACTTTTTGCATTAAATGTTGCGCTACGATCAGTTAGACTATTTTAATATTGTCTACTAACAAGCGAAGAAAAATCTATAACAACATTGATGTGATTCTGAATTAAATATGTGAGAAATCACGAGGTTTTAGAGAAAATCGAAACGATAAGCATATTTATATTTGACACCATAAAGCGACTTTTTAAATTGATAAGGCACAGGACTGATTGAGGAGTGATTGCAAAATTTGATAATTGCAGAACATATTGCAGGGAAGAGTGACAAAGAAAATAAACGCATAACAAACCTAACGGACATGTGTAAATGGATAGCAGAACAGAGTATAACAGATATAGAAAACAGACAACATTTACTAAGAGCTACAAAGAATAGGAAATTTTGTAAAAAACATGTTCGTTGACCTGAAGATCATGAAATATAGAAGAAGAAGAGGGAGGAGTAGGAGGAGGGGGAGAAGTTGAAGAAGAAGAAGAAGAACTAACTTATAAGATTATCAAAGCAATGAGAACAAACGCAAAGAAAAAATTCGGACCAACCAGGAGTATATTAGTCACTTTCATTGGTGGCCTCCGCCAAATAAAAAAATAATTTCCATATTTAAAACACATTTCCTGTCAGATGTAACCAGGCAATCATACATAAACACATAATGCACAGAATTGCTGTAGAATCATAGAAAACCAACAGAAACCATGTAAAGTATTGGCCTTCATACAAAGAAGGCGCATCTCTGTTAATCTTTTCATACTCGGTCAAATCTATATACTTTATCATCTGGGGTTGGTGAACTCACTTGCATAGAGTTGCATATTCGTACTATATATATATATATATATATATATATATATATATATATATATATATATATATATTAAATATCACTGGGAAGCTAAAGACAGTAAATCTGTTCAAATCTCCATTGTGTTATTTTGCTTCGAGAATTTTATAACCAGCCAAAATTGCTCAACATCTTTCAACATTTTTGTTTCTAAAAAATTTATTAACTACTCTCTTAATTTAACCGTTCTTTTTGCCGAATATAATTTTTTGCCAAAGATTGAATATATATATATATATATATATATATATATATATATATATATATATATATATATATATATATATATATATATATATATATATATATATATATATATATATATATATATATCGGGGGTGTTTGTGTGTGTGTTCGTGCGAGCACGTGTGTGCTGTGTATTAAGGCATCATATTTTCTTCAAACCAATTATTTAAAAAAATGCACACATTTTGCATCGACTTTTCAAAATTACGGAAAATCCTTTTACAAGGAAGAAATTCTGTTAGAAATTTTCTGAAATTCATTTCAGAAGAAATGTAAAAGTAAATTTGTTCAAACATTTGGACCATATTTTTTTTACTTTTCTTCAAAAATAAACTCTGGGCAATTTTTGACGGTATTCTCATCTTATCTAAGAATGATTTTTAGCAATTTGCAAAAGACAGCCATCAAGATTAATCGGCATAGTGTGTTGTTTTTAATAATAGTAATAACAACAATAATAATAATAGCCGCAACAACAGCATATATATATATATATATATATATATATATATATATATATATATATATATATATGTATGTGTGTGTGTGTGTATGTTATGTAAGAGAGAGAGAGAGAGAACCACGCAGGTAGGTATAGGCAGTGTGCACGATCACTTTAATCATGAAATTGACAGTCAGCATGCATTGTTGATTGCCTTGTCCATACTGTCTATGTCTACAATACTTTATATCCGATGCTATGCACTCTTGCACAATAAATATATCAAATTTAATAATATTGGCGATGTTCTTTGATATAATGTGATTGAATATGGACATAATAGGGATCGATACAGGCATGGAACTATCAGTCATCATATTTATATAATTTATATGCATATATCTATTTTTATACACAAATATACATAATTTCATACTCAAATATATATATATATATATATATATATATATATATATATATATATATAAATTATAGGAAGAAGCAGTCAAATTTATAATACAGAGGTCTTTATCATTTATTTAAAAAACAACAATGCTCGATACAGAGTAGAGGATTATTATACAACTATAATTATGTTTTTGTTTTAAAAAAAATGTCTCGGTCGATACGCAGAAATTACTGTTTCGAAACCGAAATTGAAATCTTAAATTAAACTTAAAATTCTAAAATCGGTCTCATTGTCAAGAGATGTTGCGAATTCATACACACACACACACGCACACACACACACACACACACACACACACATGATATTAATGTAAATATAAAATTTATCGATGATAAATTTATTGATGATATATTCAGCTCTCCGGCTCGAAGATTCGTTGACAAGAGGTATCAGCCAATGACTGTCTATTTTTTGATCTCCGTTATTTTTTTTTATTAAAATGAAAAATAATTAATGCAGATTTTATTTGATTCGTTATTTTATTTCTTATTTTGTGCGTGTGTATGTGTATATATGTCAGCATGTGTATATGTATACGCCTATACGTGTGTGAATATGCACACGTCACGAATGTAGTGGTTATTTCTCCTTTTCATATTTTCATTTTTCCTTATATTCACATTCTTTTATTTTCCTTCATTTCTCTCTTCCGACTTGAGTTTCAATGCAATGTCATCTCCAGTCACATAGACGGGGCATATCTTTAGGGTATTTTTTCTGCAATATTCTGATGTTTTCATAAATTATAGGTGTCTTCATTCTTTTATTTATTTTTTTTTTTTAAGTATTTTAAAGTAATTTTTAAATGGCAGCGCGTATAGTTGTTTATATGTCTAAATTTACACATTATTTCATTTTTCTATTCCTGATAGTTTATTTTGGTTTATAAAATTAACTTTTCTAGTATTTCATCTAAGCATAATTTACAGTTTGTGCTGCTAATTCTTTAAGGGGTTGCCGTTTTTATAATTTGCCATTTGAAATTCGTGGGGATGTTGTTTACTTTTTCAGTTCATATGTAATTTGATAGGGGTGGTGTTGACGTATTTTTCTATCAAAGAATTTTTTGTTGTTATAATTTTTATATTTTAAGAATTTTTGTCTGTTTAAAAAATTTTCTTCTACATTAATATTACTAGATACGGTAGATTTGAAAATTATATTATTGATTAAACATTTGTTAAGTGGGCAATGATTTTTTGACAGTTACATTTGATTTTTTATTGCTATTTTTGTTGTTATTGTTATTGATTATGTTAGAGAATTTCTCTATTTTTCTATGTATTTTATTCCATGTGATTTATGTAGCTCTGATTATTTTTTATTCTATTTTAACTGATATCATTTTCATAATTTGCTGTTTTTAGGGAAATATTTGTCAATTAGTTTTAAGGACATTTTTATTGTACTCTTATACGGAAGACTTGAATACATTACACTTCATTTTCTCTTGTTGTTGTTTGTATTGCTTCCTTTTTAATATTCTAGTTTTTTTTTTTAAATTCTGCTGTTTCTTTGTTTTGTTTTTGTTTTTACTTTCATATTAAATTTACAACAATTTGTCGAAAGTATTTTATTCATATATATGACAATTTGTTTGAATACAGTAGGGGGTGATTGTGATTTATATATACATATATTGGGTTGATTTCCCGTGGTGCTATGTAAAGTAACAGGGTGAGAACTGGTGCTGGCTAGCTGCTGTTGATGAGTGTCTGAACTTTGGCTAACAAACCTTTTAGTGTTGGTTTCATGGTAAAAAGACTTCAGATGGGAAGGAAAACAGCTTACCCCGGTCATTATATTGCATTTCTGAT
Organism: Acanthosepion lycidas; assembly: GCA_963932145.1. Classification (NCBI taxonomy): domain Eukaryota; kingdom Metazoa; phylum Mollusca; class Cephalopoda; order Sepiida; family Sepiidae; genus Acanthosepion; species Acanthosepion lycidas. The sequence goes on along the minus strand of OZ010573.1, from coordinate 134,452,462 downwards.
GATATTGACTGTGGAGAGGTTAAACTCCGCGATAGCAACACATGAGGACTGTTGTTCGGTGGTTCCGTGGCAAGGCTTTTGCACCGTTACTTTTTTATCGACAGATCCAAAACGTGTGGATGTTCCGGCATAAGCCTTCACCACTTGAAACAAATCATTGTGTTGGTTTTCTGACAACTACATCTAATTATTTCAACACATATCCTGTTACTGCGGAAAACTCTACGAAACATCAACAAGATCTTGGCACTTGTAATGTAGGAATCTCTTCAGGACAACAACTCAGCACTAGAAAGAAAAAACAAACTCTGATCACATTGGAGCTAAAGTACAACATTGATATAGCTGCACTGAAAAGTAATCAATCGACTACATGAAACGAGAAAATAAAATAAGACATATAACAGTGTTCCTGCTGCACTTAAATACAATATATTTTCCCTGTACTGTTTATGGTTTTTCGTGCCATTCTCTAGGCGATCTCAAAAGTCATGCCCGTCATAGGTATGCAGATAATTAGTTCGGGAGAGTCCATCATATTGGGTTGTTATTTGATATTCTGTCGGGTTTGTATGTTTATATATATATATATATATATATATATATATATATATATATATATATATATATATATATATATATATATATATATATATATACCGGGTGTAACGGCAAAATAACAAATCGCGTAAAAGAATAATTATCGGAGCCCTCCATATGTTTGATATCTAAACAATAACTTAACTAATAGAGTTTCTTTTTATTCAGCTTTCAAATAAGATATTTATCTATCTTGACATCACTTTTTTTTGTAAGAATCACTGAAAATCTCTTCAGATTAAAATAGTTTTGTGTCAGATCCACTTTCTTCCCAGCTGAGCAATGGGCAGAAGAAAAAGATCATTCAGACCTTCCGTAACAGTACCAAGATTCATACTCTGGTTTCTTTCTTTAATTTCCATCCAAGAACAGAGTAACGAAGTCCCGAATATAACGATTATTTTCGGAAGTGATAACGAGCATTCGCTTGACATAACAAAAGTGACAAGAAGCCGTCCAACATCGTAAAAGAGCCAACGAGTATCTCTCTCTCTCTCTCTCTCTATATATATATATATATATATATATATATATATATATATACATATATATATATATATATATATAAATATACAGAGATAGAAAGACAAACAGACAGGCAGAGAATATGAATAATTGAGGCGAATGAAGAAAGATATGCTCAGTAATCTCATTTTTCATTGAGAAAGATATTGGATAATTTCCCCTAAAAATATCTTCATGCTTACACAACAGAATTTAATCCAGCCATTGGCAATAATCAGCATTTGATAGGTTTTCTCTAAATTGAATAAAAATATTAAACCCAATTGCATTAAAAAGATAAAAAGACAACCAAGGAAAAAACGAGTTAAGGATTTCTGGCAATTGTCCCTGGCAACAATCTATCTAAAATGACAGAACAACGCTGATAAAAGTTCAAAATGTCGATTGGGACTGCATCGGAGATCGAAACCGAATCCTCTGGCCAAGTTCCACTTTATAATTCCGTTTCATTTGCATCCAACTGTTGTTGAATGATTGATGGCTGTTTGATTGGAATGAGAATAAATGATCGAAAGGGGCACTGGCTACCACACACCCGTATCTGCCATTGCATTCTCGGTCTCATGGGTCGCGTCAATTCGGCGATATCTACGCTTACAAAAATGTTATGAATTTGTTAACAAACAAAGGCAGGCATGTTTGCAATCGCTCCTACACACATCCAATCACAAACACCCACCTACATATAAAAACGCAATAATACAATCATTTGAACATCTCTCTCTGTCTCTCTATGTCTGTCTGTCTCTCTCTGTCTGTCTGTCTGTCTCTCTCTCTCTCTCTATATATATATATATATATATATAGACACACACAAACACACATATATATATATAGAGAGAGAGAGAGAAAGAGAGAGAGAAAGAAGTGGGTGAAATGAATGTATATATATATATATATATATACACACATTTCATATAATATATATATATATATAGAGAGAGAGAGAGAGAGTGTGTGTGTGTGTGTGCATGATATATGAAATGTGTGCATTTGTATGAGTGTGTTTTGTGTGTGTGTATGTGTTTGTGGGGTGTAAAGAAGCGGGTACTGAATTATTCTCGGTTCGTCGAATAACAAATAGAAATGATGCTGAGATTATTTCAGTATAAACATACGCAAAAAAATGTTTATATATATATATATATATATATATATATATATATATATATATATATATATATATATATATATATCGTAGACTTTATCTCGGATCGAAGAATTTATCTTCTACATGATGATGACGTTGTTGATTAAATAGGCCACTCCTTGCATGGAAAAGCCGATGGCATTGACTGCATAATAATGTTGATGGAGGCCGATGTCGATTTCTTTTGAACCTTTCTTTTTTGACGGGTGACTTCTTCCTTTTCCTTCTTGGTGACTCCGAAATTTTTCGTTCCAATGCTGATGGAACATCGCCAGTTGGTACGGTCTTGTGCTTGTTTTTCAAAAGATTTAGGCGCAAGTTCATTGACTTTCAATGTTGTCTTGTTGGTCCTAGTAACTTTGAAAAGGGCAAACCCGTGATCTTTTCCATGAGATGACCTCACTGAATAAAACTTGAGGAAAAATCGTCTTTTCTCTCTTGATACATGCCCTGACCCTCGAAGACATTTATTGAGTTGCGATTCGATGCTTTGACTATTGGCTCTTTCCAGGATTTGGTGTTTCTCAAATAATATTTCCAGTTGATGTTTAGGATTGAGTGAAGCATTTGCTGGTGAATGCGTTCTAATTTCTAATATCACGACCAGATAGAGTCCAGATCTTCTAAACATATATCAAAGATAAAATTAAAACAGCAATATAGTCCATGATTTTTGTTTTGAATTTCACATATTAGTTGTTGAAGACCTGTTTATTACCTTTCTATTAGGTTGGTGCAAAAGTAATGTCGTTTTTTTGACGTTAAAAAAACGCCAAAAACGACATTATTTTTGCACCGACCTTATAATTTATGTGGTCGACATTTGTTTCTGAGGTTCATTCGTTTCATAAAAAGGCAGCTTAGATATAGAAAATAGTCTACTTATTCTAGAGGTGTATCACATATGGTGATATCAGTTTGTAAAAATGTGTTTATGGGGAGTGGGCGCTTTGCATACTTCTTAGTATTCTGGATGTTTATTGTAAGGCCAAAACAATGTTAAGCCATAGCAAAGTATCTATATGCATGCGATAAAAGTCCTTATGTGTATATAAATATAACTAACTATATTGATATAGCCTAGGGATTTCATTCAAGCATGAAAATGTTTTCATTCAAGCATGAAAATGTTTGTATCAGTGTAGGTATAAGTTAAATGATATAATTTTGTTTATGTCAATAACTTTGATATATATATATATATATATATATATATATATATATATATATATATATATATATATATATATATAATAATAATAATAAATCCTAATGAGCGAGGTACTAGATACCTAGGTTTCACCACTTGGGATCATTAGGGTGACCCCATGTGATGAATCATTAGGATTTATTGAATTTATTTCTGCTCTACTTAGTGTATTGAGCACTCTTCGCTTTAACTTATTGTTCTATAGTTTTTTGGGGTTTTTTTTTGTACCTGAGGCTTAAGGTACTGGACGATTTCTTTCGCCCTGTTCTGGTGCTTTCATTCTTTCCCATTTTGCTTCGGACCCCACTGTATTTGAAAATTATGCTATCCTGGTTTTTTCATCCACCGAATTTAAATAGGTTTACATTATATATATATATATATATATATATATATATATATATATATATATATATATATATATATATATATATATATGGCTTTTAACAAAATATATATAATGTATATAGTTCATAGTGAAGAATGAAAATACATTTGAAGTTCAAAGGCGATATCGAAGAGAGTTCCAATCAGATCCAACCATATTACAGATAAGTTTAAAGCAGATGGCACTGTACATGTTGAGCACAAGTACCGTTCCAGACGTCCAAGGATATCAGCCACGTCCTAGGAAGGAAGAAATTGCGAATGTTTTTGCAGAATTACAAGAAACTTATTGAAATGTTGATTGCAGCTTTGAATTTCATTGCATCAATTTGAATAAAATGACAATATCTTAAGAGCATGCATTTATAATAATTACTTTCATATAAATTATTTAAATTTGATAAATTATCACTAGCTGTTTAAATTCTTTCTCGAAAAAGCTATAATCTGGGTATAAGTTCTTGAAACACACAAACTTATATACATGCATACATATATATATATATATATATATATGTGTGTGTGTGCATGTGGCGAGTTTTACACTGCTCTATCGCGAATTCCATGTAAATTATATTCTTTGATACCTCTAGGTATAACCTACACGGTAAGGACTCGCCATGCCATTTATATTTAGCTAACAACCGCGATTGCGTCCCTATTCCATCTGTGAGGATTTCCACGTATGAGGCTATTCCATCCGTGGCGTCCCTATTCCATCTGTGAGGATTTCCACGTATGAGGCTATTCCATCCATGAGAATTTCCACGTATGAGGGTCAAGCAGATCAGTTTCCAGAAACCGACAGCCCGACACCGGCACATGAGATTTGATTATAGTGGTGAAGGCTTCGTGCAGGACCATCCACACTTTTTGGAGGGACGAATACAGAGACCTGGTGCACCGAATGCCACAAGGGTACCAAACGACCCTCCACAGGTTTTGAAATCAGAGTTGTCCTTCTCCTAGACCAGTTGCCATCCAAGGCTATAGAACACAGTCTGTCCTGCTATTTTACCCATAGGGAGAAGAAGAGGATTCACACCTTTCCCAAGGTTATTAGCACGTAAGTGAATGTAATGGATTCGACTGGAATTCGAACTCGGCTCTCCGATTCCTCAATCCAAGCCGATATCCATTACTCCACCGTGCCTATATATATTAAATTTTTTATTTGTTTTAACGTTTTATTTTTTAAATGGATATGCATATATTAGTACATGCATTCTTTTTATTTATTTTTTAAACAATTTATTTATTTACTTTTACCGCCTTGAATATTCGGGAAATTTTGTTAGAAAAACATGTATACTCTGGTTCGACGCAGATTCGAATCCTGTCGGAGATTTCGTGAATATACAGGCCGGTAAAAATAACATTTAAATAATAAATTATATATATATATATATATATGTATGTGTGTGTGTGTGTGTGCTTTATAATATATTCCACATTTATAATGTAGTTGGTGTCAGTATCATGGACAGAGAGATTCTAGTTACAAAGATTGAGAAAATACAAAGCTTTACTACGAAAAGTTTGCCAGTTCTAGACTTACATGGAAATGAGGCTTGTGTTACTTATTAAATCTTCCCAGTTTATCGTAAAATTGCTCAGGAGTATGCATGTATAATGCCTTCGTAACTTTCGCCCAAAATACTAACTACTCAGATGTATATTTTAATTATCACTATTATATTACCATAAGAAAGATATGTTAATGGATGAAATTATCTCACTTTGTTAATTGTCGGCACACACATCAGAAGGCAAGTCATATCTTACTTATGGGCATCTTGATGTTACGTAATGGTCAGTAAGCTTGCCTCGTTCGCTAAAAGACTTTCGACTGAATAGTGAGGTGGATCCTTATTTGTTACTACATAATGTCGGTCTTGATCTAATGAAAGGGAACTTCGACGTGGTGTAATGTTTAGCAAGCTTGTCTTGCTAGATCAACAACCAGTAAGTAGTGGGTTCGATCCTCATTCGCTGCTGCTTAATCTTGGCCTTGTGCCACAACTAATCTATACTTAATAAATCCCTTTAGGCACGTTGATCTGCATACTATCATACTATTCAGTTCATTGTCATGCATGATACATGCGTAGGTGATCACGTACCTTTCGATACTTAACTGCTGGAAGCAGACATTTTTCCGCAGCAGGTTGCCATTTTTTTCTGCGTTAGCCATCCAAGGCTACGGAACTAGGTCTGTTCTTCTATATAGCAACAGCTGGCGTGGGGGAGAAGAAGAGGATTCATAGCTTTCCCAAAGATATTAGTACGTACGTGAATGTAATGGATTCGACTGGAATTCGAATTCGGCTCTCCGATTCCTGTCGCACTAGATTTGTTCCCACAGTAGGTTGCCATTTTTTTTCTGCGGTATCCATCCAACGCTACAGAACTAGGTTTGTTCTGCTATTTATCCATAGCTAGTAGTGGAAAAGAAGAGGTTACATGTAATGGATTCGTCTTGAATTGGAACTCGACTCTCCGATTCCTCAATCCTAGCCTCTAAGCATTACTCTATACTAGCGGGCATAAAATCAACAAGGCTAGAACAGACCCCCGTAGGCGAGAATATATTCATTCCTTTTCCCTTGTAATAAATTGTACTCAGGTATTATTCCTGTATTTACAGGTGATAGTTGAGGATGATCTAGATCATAAAGTACTTTTGTTCTATTTGTAGTAATCAATTTTTCCTAGTTCCCTTATTTTCAAATTACTAGGCCAAAATCCGATCAGTTTAAAAAAGTGGTGATTTCAAACTTCACTCAGTTGGCCATTCTTTCGGTATAGTAATAATCCCCATAGATATCCTTCCAGAATTACGTATTAGTTGCACAGCATAGCGAGACTAAACAAAGGTTTGACATAAAATACGCTACTTTAATTAAAAGAGAAAAAAATCACTTAGAGGAAAATATTTATTAGGTTGGTGCAAAAAGAATGACGTTTTTTTACGTATTTTTTAATGTAAAACGTCATTAAGTATATATATAGAGAGAGAGACAGAGAGAAAAACAGAGAGAGATTGTGTGTGCGAGTATATATATATATATATATATATATATATATATATATATATATATATAGAGAGAGAGAGAGAGAGAGAGAGAGAGACATCCACTGACAGACTGTTGCACAGCCCATCAGTGTGACTGGACATCTGATTTCTTCAAGCCAGTATTGAAACCCGACCGATTTGTCATCAGTCAGAGATTCTACGCCCAAGTTATCGTCGCACCGCAGATCAGAAAGGAAATGTTAACGTTTTTACTATGCGAAAGACTTTAGTAGATAGGAGAGATCGAATCGAGTAGAAGAGCATTGCAATAGTAGCAGCGACCTCTGTTTATAAAATCACCGCTTCATCTCCGAGAGCTCAATCAAATTAATTCGATAGCATTTTCTCTTATATGTGCGGTACATAGTGGAAAGCGCTCAATGTCAGGGATAGAACTAACATAATAAGTTGGATGTATATGAGTTTGTGATCCTGGGTTCTACGCTTTTGCGATCATCCCAAACAAACACACGAGTAGATTCCCCCCTCCCGCCACCTAACATAGTCGAACAAGAATAAATAGATCAAAATTTAAAAATAAACCAGTTTGTCAGATGATTCCAAATACGTGAAACCCAGCGTCACAAACTCACATCCATACAACTTATTATATATATATATATATATATATATATATATATATATATATATATATATATATATATATATATATATATATATATCGTGAACTCTCCCGTCGTATACGACGTATGAGCGCTAAAAAGTTCAGTTACTAGGAACCGACAAGCCAGACACCAGCACATATGACTTGATTATAGTGGTGAAAGCTTTATGCAGAACCAACAACACTTTTTGAAGGGCCAAACGACCCTCCGCAGCTTTTGAATTTAGAGATTCCTTCTCGTAGACCATTTGCCGTCTGCGGCTACAGAACCCATTCTATCCTGCTATTTACTCATAGTTGGAGACGAAGAAGACGATTAATACCTTTCCCAAGGGTATTGACACGTAAGTGAATGTAATGGATTCGACTGGAATTCGAACTAAAATTGTTATAATTCGAACATTATATATATATATATATATATATATATATATATATATATATATATATATATATATATATATATATATATATATATATATATCTTGCAGCAGAAAAAAGTGCTACATGCCCGTTTGTGTTTGCAGTACAAAAATTCTCGTGAAAACAATCATGTGTAAACGTTATTGGTTCTATCTGAAATAACTTACATTTTAAAGCAATTTAATTTTTTACGTTAAAAGTTTGCTGTGTTTACAGATCACTGTAGCCTGCTAACACGTCGTTAATCTAAATCCAGCCGAAAACTTTTTCATTTTACTTTTTAATTGGATTCCTCTATATTTACCGGATACATTCCGTCCAAAATCATAGGGATTTTTTTACAAAATATCGTTAGAAAATATATTTAGAAAACGCAAATTCAAATGATGCATCGATGTGTCTTTGAAGCAGTTTGTGAAGGTCAAATGAAATATACTTTTAAGTAAAAGAGTTTTAATGATATAGAACTAATTCAGTAACATCATCAAAGCGCTAACTTTTTAATGAATTTTCATATATATATATATATATATATATATATATATATATATATATATATATATATATATATATATATAATATGTGTGTGTGTGAAGAAGTGAAAGAAGTGGATATGTGTCTTATATACACAGATTTATAGACGCCTTAAATTTCTTCTGTGTTTTGCAAATATAATTTTAACAATCAATAGTTTGTTTATATATAGAGAGATTTTTAGATAATATGCAAATCACTCACACATCTTTCGTTGTAAGCACCAAACATTTATTTAAAATAAGTTTTGTTTAATTAAATCGAGAATGTCTGTCTTTTGAGAATTTTATTATGTTATCCAAGTTTCGTATCAACATAGGCAGACACATATTTCGAGAATTATTTTATTTTCACATGCTTAGGTGAATATAATTGAAAAAAATTCCAAACTGTCTTTTATATATATATATATATATATATATATATATATATATATATATATATATATATATATATATATATATATATATTAAGCGTTTCACCCCAAGCAAGGCGAGAAGCCACTAGGAAGCAAGGGTTTACAGAAAATTTAGAGCAAGATTAGATAGGAGTGATAGAGGAAAGGATGAGGAGAAGGACAGTGGATAGATCAAGGCCACTGGAGATTTCGATTGACATTGCATTTGAATAGCTGGAGATTATAGATCTCAGCGAAACTGCAATAGGGAAGGGAGTTCCACAGGCGAGAGGTGCGAGATATGAAGCTAATGGAGTAGAAGAGACGTCTACATTTAGGAGTTTCGACAGTAAAATGGTGAGAGCGGGATACCAGCCTCGTACGGTGCTTGAACTTATGAAGTCTGGGAACCAGCAAATGCACCTCCTCAGAGCAATTGCCATCAAATTATTTGTAAAAAAGACAGAGAGAGGCGACAGCGCGTCTGTGAGAAAGTGACTGTAGACGAGATGTCAGAACAGGGCCAATTATATTGCATATCCGCCTTTGGAGCGTATCAAGAACCCGAGGCAAAGAGAAGGGGCTCCAGACCATATATGGCATCAATACTCCATGCAAGGTTGAATTGTTGATTTGTAGAAGTGGAGGATCGATTCCGGGGAGAAAAATTTCCTGTCGCAGCATATATATATATATATATATATGTATATGCATGTATGTATGTACGTATGTATGTATATATATGTATGTATGTATGTGTGTGTGTGTCTGTGTGTGTGTGTCTGTGTTATTTAAATTACTAAGTACACCATACAGTGAAATATTATAATATAGTTATTATATTATGTTACATCGCTACACAAAAAATTCCGTGTTTCGGATCTGTAAATATTGTCCCTCGTCAGGCGATGTTAGATAACATTTTTATAGTTCCGAAACACGGAAAATTTGTGTAGCGTTGAAAAAGATTATAATGTGTGTGTGTGTGTGTGTATGTACATTTGTATATAGAAAATTATGTTTTTGAATCTATTTTTTAACTAAATATCAGTATGTTCCTCCATTGTTCTATAATTTAAAGAAACGTATCAAATCAAATATAATTCTCACTCTCGCAATTTTTATAGACCCGTTGTCTGATTTTAGAATGAAGGTTGGCTACAAAGCATTCTGACCAACAAAGAAGTCATTGCTATACAGAATACCTCTGCTTGCTCATTGCTATTTTCTTGTATAGGTATTTTTTCAGTTTCTCTGTTCGTAATTATGATTACCCCCGCTTTTAGGCTTTGTGTACGTTTTGCATTTAAACTACATCCGGGTCCTGGGTATGACGATAAACTACATCTGCGTACTGTGTATGACAATAAACTACATCCGAGTTTTGGGTATGACGATAAACTACATCCGTGTCCTGGGTATGACGATAAATTACGTCCAACAGCAAGGCCTCTGATAATACGTTTTTGGAAAAATAATGTTGCCAGCTGTACGTTTTTGAAAAAATATCGCCAGCTCTACGTTTTTTTTTTGTTTTTTTTTTTGTTGAAAGAATAGTGTTGCCGGCTATACGTTTGTGAAAAAAAATAACATTACCAGCTATACGTTTTTGAAAAATTGTTACCAGATATATATTTTTGAGGAAAAAAATATTAACAGAAAAAGTTGTCAGCATTAAATAACCCATTGAGGTTGATGTGAGAGAGATGTGTGTGTGTGTGAGAGAGAGAGAGAGAGAGAGAGAGAGAGAGAGAGAGAGAGAGAGGAAAACAATCCCTAGCCAACCTAGCGCGCTTTAGTAAATGGATTTGGGTACAACATTTAAGATTTTGCCATGATCACCAACATCCTGAATGTTGACGGTACAGGGGAACTAAAGAATATGTTTCTGCCTTGCATATCAAAAAAATGTCATATTATTTATTCGAACACATTAACATCGGCTTTAAATCTATCACATTCAGAACCCCATCAGCTTTTGGAAACAGTCGAAATACCACACAGCATGTGTTCTGCATTAATATTGCGCTGTGTCAGTAATGAAAGTCATCTACAAGGTACCAGCAATTGACCCTTAAACTCCATCATTTCCAGTCCTATTCTTCACCAAATAGCCGTTAAATACCTACACGCACACAAGTAATTTGAGAGGCATAAGAAACGTCATTGCTTGTTCCTTTGGTACGAACTTATTCGACACCAGAAGGCCCTGGTCGATACAAAGATGATGTCGATTCAAAAAGCCAATAAGAAGTCACTTGTCATTCACAGATAACGGCCAGGGCCTGTCATCTCTGAAATAGAGAAAGATCGGTGCCAAGCTGTCATTCCATATTGGAAGCCAGCATGATATGTGAGGCAAGCACACGCACACAAAAACAGACGGCAAGATTACATGCCCCTGAAACCAGAAGCTAATCACAATTGGGTATCGGCCAATATGGATTTATCCATTCTTCAAGTTATCGGCGATTGTGCATTCCATGCAACAATAAGGATTTACACTCCACTTTCTTGGTTCTTATATGAGATATCTTTAACTCTTTTAGCACGGGGTACGAGAATGCATTTCATCTTGTAAATAGTCCGTCGGACATCTTGAATACATATTCTTTGTAATGAACGAAAAAGAATAAATGATATTATATATATATATATATATATATATATATATATATATATATATATATATATATATATATATATATACACACACACACACACACACACACATATATATATATATATATATATATATATATATATATATTAGAGTCTTTTCGACTAAATTGAAGCAAAAAGAGAAATATTTTAAAATCAGAATTTTCAGTTTCCTTTTTAAACGAGGTGAGAAAATCCGATATCAATATAGTCGAAACGTCTACTAATATATATATATATATATATATATATATATATATATATATATATATATATATATATATATATGAAAATTTCTCAGAGTTAACATGAAGAAAAGACAATTTCTAAGTATAAATGTCATTAGGAAAACTGTAATAGTTGCCTTTTCCATCAACGCAACTATTTCAGTTTTTATGTTGTGATATATATTTATAAATATTGACTTTTCTACAGGTTAACTCTGAGAAATTTTCATATTTATCGACATGCAAAACAAAAACATCCACACAGATATAGTTAGAATTCGTTGATGAAAAAGGCAAAAGTTAGTTTTCATATTGTAATTTATATATATATATATATATATATATATATATATATATATATATATATATATATATATATATATATTTAGGCAGGTTGCGGTAAATAATTTAGACAGGTTCTATCTACTTATTTTCGATAAGATCCTTTCATATTCGCGAATAAGCTTTTTTGTGCCGTTGTTGTTGGCTCATATTGTACTTATTCAGAGTACTTTTGATATAGCAGAATGTCACCATCAGGTTATTGTTACATATAAAGTAAGTATTAAGTGTTCATGGCTGTGAAGGACAAAAATTGTTGCGGTCATCCGAAGAATTCCATTTTTATATGTGGAGTCCTCAACGTAGCGCCATGACTGGTTGACACACACCGATCAATGGGAGATAGCTATGTATGATGTAGAAAAATACCCGGCTTGAGTAGTTGTTATATAAAGTAAAAACTATTAATGACAAGTACTAACATTTACACACATTTTAAAATGTTTGTGGCGTATTCATAATTAATTTTGTTCAGGTTTGCTTTCAATATATTTTTCAATAAATATCTTCGAGATTTTTAGTTTGTGTATATTAATTTCGTGGAAAAGTATGGACTTGCGCTCTCTTTTGAAGCTGACTGGACATGTTACTGAAACTGTTAATAAGAGTCTTAACTCTTTATTTTCTATCGTTACTTCTACAAGGAAAATTCCTTTTAAGCAAAATATAGTGTTTATTTTCTTTGCTGCAATTTGAGACAAACGATTGGAACCGTAGGATAACACCAATTACAAGTAAGAATTCGTTATCTTTTCTTTCTTTCTGCTATGAGTTTCGCTTTAAATGCTAATAGTTGCCATTATAGGTTTTCTGCCATGCCTTCCCTTAAACAGTCGGACTTGAAATCCCGACAATACATAGCTACAGATCCGAGTCTCTCTATTTGCGCCAGATACCCTTTTATCCGACATTATTCAGACGCATTTTAACAGGTCTTGTTTTTAATCCCAATGGTTGTCTTGCCAGTTTTGTCTCCGATGGCAAAGCCGTGCTGAATGTAGCTTAGGTCAAATGTGCTGTATGTTGAACTCGTAGCGCGACATAATTTATATATATATATATATATATATATATATATATATATATATATATATATATATATATAACATGAAACATAACTCACCCACCTCTTCCCTCTGAACATATTTTTCTATTTAGCATAGATCTGACATTTAATTGGTTAATCGAAACATACCCACAAGTATATTTTCGATTCTGACCTTATATCCCCGGTGTAACTTTTGGAAAAGCGGTAACCATTTGTTTTTAAATTTCTGTAAAATATCATTTTTTATTAACAGTTACCAACCATCGCCTGAGGAAGTACTAACATAGCATTGCAACATGAACGTATTTGCGTAGTGATTTAAAATGTTTTATTATAAAATATTATAATAAATATGTTATAATATTATATATACATTATATATAATATTATATATTATAATGTAATATTATATATATATAATGTTATGCATTATAGTATTATATTATATTATATTATAGATGTGTGTGTATTGAGAGAGAGAGAGTGAGAGAGAGCGTGATTGAGATGACATAGTGATTTGACTCTGCATGGCGACTGCCTGCTTCTTGGTCGTTCAACTCCGATATTGATCAATCTTCACTCAGAAATGTAGCACTTTCGAAATAAAATAATTATATGAGTTTTCTTTGTGTCTGTCGCGGGTACGAGCGAAACATTTATCTCGTGTTGATAGTTGTATTTTGGTTGTTTGTAAGATGTGCTGGTCGATATATTTATGAAACTACTTATGATCAACGAGAGTTGGGGTGTATGTATGCATGTATGTATTTTACCTACGTTTGTTTTTACGTTTTTTGCTGTACGGTGGGTTGAACTATATGATATTTCTTTTCCTTTTGGTCTTTCTTGTGCTCTGTGGCGAGTATGTGAGTGTTGCTGGGAATCCACTAAATTTTATGGTTGTTTCACAGTCTTGCTTAGCTTCGTTAAATATGGTTTTATTGCAAGAATTGTCGGAGAGTCTGCGGTTACTAGATTTCGGTATCTGTTTGATTATCGAAGGCGGGTGATTGAAGGATGTGTGTATGTGCAGTGGTTTATCATTGTTTTTTCTGTATGGTTTATAAGTGCCTTTTCTTAGGTTTAAGGTAGCATCAACAAAATCTACATCGTTTAGGTTAGTTTTTATAGCTATGTCAAATCCATTATTTTTAAAAATCTTTATTATTACGTTTCTAGTTTTGTATGTTTTTTGTTTGTTGCAGTTTCTTAAGATTATGAGACCGTCGTTCCTGTAGAGTCCTGTATTATTTTTATCTATTATTTCTCTGAGTTGATGTAGTAAAAATATACCTATGGTTTAGCATATTCAGGGACCGTCAAAGCTTCCCATTGTAGTGTCAAAGATCCCTTATTTTTTTATCTATGCGTCTTCATTATGGAATAGTAGTGATTTACGCGAGTGTTTATATCAATTTCGTTTGTATTTATTGTTATTTGTTTCTGGTCTAACGTAATGGTCTTATCTAGCATGGCTTCTGTTATGGATGGGTAAAATTCTTTTATGTCTAATTGTATAAACTGGTAATTATATTTGTTATTTATGTTGTGAAAACTGTCAATAGTTGCTTTTGTGTTTTTCCATTGGTTTAATCCTAACTTCTTCCTTAGTTCAGAATTAATTCTTTCTAGTATCGTTTTACTTATTTTACCTAGTTCAGTTTTAGTTGGGTTTATGAGTCTGCATTTGCTTTTGAAATTTTATGTGATCTTTTAATGTGATAAAGGCTTGCGGTTTACTGATGCAACTTATTCGGTCATCTAGGACTACTTTTTGGGCGATTACTTCAGCTTATTTATTGATATCGCGTTCTATTGTTTCCGGTGCTTTTTTGTATGTTTTGGTTATGTTGCCCATGAGTATTTTGTTGAGTTTAGGAAGGCTTAGTTCATACATATTTCTTGTTTTGTCCGCTGCGATAAATACATTTGTTGAATTGTTTATTTCAGTTATATCTTCTTTTAGCTTTTTTTGGAAGGCATCTTGTTTTTTATGGAATTTTATGTTTCTAACTAGGTCAGTTAAATCTTTCTCGAAGTCGTCTAATTCTTTTTGCTGCGGGGGACATTTTTTGATTTTAAAGCCGTATTTTCCCTTGATTGCAGTGTAATTTTGGAGATACAGGTTTAAAAAGAAATGGTCTTGCCATCTAATTCGTTTTATAAAGCTTTCTGATTTTTCAATTCATTTTGGCTTATACGGGGATGGGGATGGGTTGGGTATGTTTTTCCTGGAGTTGTCGAGGCTAAATTTTTCAATGACCATAATGTATTATAAATGTAGGGAAAGGAGCAGAATATGCAAAATATACAAAATAAAAAATAAGTAAATAAAAAACTAATAAAAAATAATCCAAATAAATAAATGAATGAACAAATTGCCCCCGCTAAAATAAACGTTAGAAGTAATAAAGATAGGCATAAATTAGCAAAAACAATTAAAAATAATAAATCCAAATAGATAAATTAAAAACTGTCCACCTGACAAAATAACAGAATAGACTACGGCAAGCAATCTACACATTGGACGAAGAAATAGCTTTAATTATCTTCCCAGACCAAAACAAAACATTAAATAAGCGACCTAAGCAAATCATCTCCGTAACTTTTTTTACTGAGTTAATAAAACACCAAAAGATGAAAATAATAAATAATGCAAAATGAAAATAAAAACAAGTAAAATAAATTAACCCTCAATAAACAAATAAATATATAAACAAGCCACTCCCGCATAATAACCGCCAGAATAGATTACCCAGAATGAATCACTGACGCATATGTATATAAATAGTTGAAGAAATATCCAGCATTCGCGGCCTGACGATTGCGCCAAGCATGAAACTGGCTGTTGCCTCTGAGTGTTGACTTGATTTCAATGTTCACTGAAGTGCTGAATGATCCTTTCAGAAAACTGAACTTGCAGATCAGGTTAATGCTATAAAAATATGAAAATATTTTACCCTTCTGTACTACCGGCGTTTCAAGCGTGAACTCTCGTCAGTTATTTAAGTAATTAATATTAAGTTATAATTTTCCTACCAACCTGACGAGACCTCATGTTTAAAACCCGTGTTCGACAGAAGGGTAATATATTTTCCTCTTTTTATAGTACCTATATATATATATATATATATATATATATATATATATATATATATATAACGAATTGAAATACAAATCAATACGCCACCGATATCATTTCTAATATCAGCAACACAAGAGTCATAACATCACCCTCTAACGCTCTATTTTTACAAAATTTGTAAATAAATTAGTGATCCATCACACTAGGATCGGAGATTTAATTGTGAAGAAAAATAAACCAGATAGCAGTCAGATGCCGGTACTTAACAAATAAATTTCTTACAGTGCAAAACACTTATATCGGCGGGTGATGACGTAATCTTAAAACACTTATCTCCGAACCTAAATAGGATTTATATTTGGACAAACATTTATACTAGTTCGTAATAGTTAGGAAAGAAACTACAAAAACTGTGATGTTGCAAATGCCACCCTAATAAAATAGAACATAATTCTTCACATCTAAAGGATTTCTAGTCATTATATTATCAACTATAAACACTCGCCAAAAAATAATTTTACATCACCAACGTTTACTGAATCCATTCTCATATAATCTAACGAATGCTTATCTAAAACCTGTATGTTACACGAAAACGTTTTCAAATCAACATAGGTTTTTTTTTTCTTATTGGTTAGGTCTTTTAAATTTTTTTAGACTATAGAGTTTAAAATTACACACACACACACACACACACACACACACATACACACACACATATATATATATATATATATATATATATATATATATATATATATATATATATATATATATACACATATATAGATAGATATGTGATATCCAGATTTAATAGTCTGGAAGAATAAAATTATACCAATATTGTCAATAAAATTGATATTTATTTTATATTGAACATTTGACTGAATTGAAGCCAAAAGAGACAGTTTTAAATGCCTTAATTTTTGAACACGAGGAATAAAGAAAGAAATGTGTGACTCACTCTTCCTAGGAATGTTGTTGGTTCAAGGCCTCTCTGTGGAAAACATGCTCTCTGAGTAAACCCAAGTCCCTGTTTCATCTCCCAATGTTTGAATTTATTTAAAAAAATAAAATTCAACTTCGCAGTGCGTCTTTGTTTTTGGTGTGTTGAATGAATCCGCTGAAAGCAGGCAACTGATGACATCGACGACATGATATAGTTGGTTGAATTGTGCATCGACAGAAATATTGTATCTGATGTTTTTTTTTCATGGTTATTGAACCAGGCACGTAATTCCGTTCCAGATACTCCAATATAAATTCTTTTTTTTCTTTTTTTTTTTAAATTTTTTTTTTTTTTTTTGGCATTTGTCGCAGAAAAGCAAGTATATAAAATTTGAACAGGAGCTGATTTGAGTCCTAGGTGAGTTCCAAGGGGTATGGAAATGCTATCAGTGATGATGTGTCTACAGGAGGATGTGTCTACAGACTTAGCATCCGGGTTTATTACAGGTGATATTTCCTTGGTGAGGTATACCGAATGTTCTTAAGAGTTATATATATATATATATATATATATATATATATATATATATATGGAGAGAGAGTAATGAAATTAATATTTTTAGATGCAAGTTCAGCTTACAGGTATATTTGTTGTGTTGATATTTTTTAGAATGTCTATTTAAATTTCTCAGTGAATATAGAGAATTTTTATTTGACTAGTCTCTTTCATTTGTTTTAGATATGCATATATATATATATATATATATATATATATATATATATATATATATATATATATATATATGCACATACATATATATATATATTTAAAATACACATAGCTGGGGAAGAATATATATATATATATATATATATATATATATGCACACACACACATATATATATATATATATATATATATATATATATATATATATATATATATATATGCATATATATATATATATATATATATATATATATATATATATATATATATATGCACATACATATATATATATATATGTATGTATAATTCATAAGTCAACAAAATACCTTCTGAACAGTGCGTTTTATATATACAGGAAAACACTAAAGTGTTAGAAAAATGTTAAGTGTTAAAAAAATGCATAAAAGTTTCATGCGTCGTAACGCATGAAAATTTTTATTCATTTTTTTATGAAGGCATAATATATTAAAAAGTCTACAAACATAAATCTTAAGTTGAATATATTCCATTTTTAGGATATTCAATGACGGAACCAGAAATAAACCGATATAAAAAGGAATAAGAATTTATTTGTCTATGCACGATTTTATATTCAGATTTAAGATCCATGTTGTACGCAGGAATTTTGGACACATTCTGAAATTTTAAATTACTGCAAAAATTTTGATAGAATTGGAAATTAATTATAATGAAATTATTAATTTTCATGTCCGTTTCATTAACCAGTACACACCAAGCACAAACAAAGATCGACATTATTATGGTTCTATGTGTACTTTAATTGAATAATGAATTTCTGGTTGACATGTGCAAATCGCTTCACAATGGAAATGGCAAAGATGCTCTCTCAAGTATTTCGTAGAGTGATAAATTACCATCATAATCCTGGAATCGTATATTGAATGATCTCCAATGAACTTAATATCAACATTAGCTCGATAAGATCTATCATCCAAAATCGGAAGCAATATAGCATAACAACAAACTTTCCTCAAACGGGACATCATCGTAAATTAAGTAAAATTGTCGCTACATCTATTTATAGGGAAGTAACCCGAAACCAATTTACTACCCGGAGAGAACTTCAGAAGAAGAGTGAGACAAAGGAGTGAGGAAAGATAGAATTCGAATGAGTTCCCTCCATGTAGAACTGCAGTCCCGGATTAATACAAGAAAAATCATCTTTTGAAGGTTACTGAATTTCTGCCGTTTAATTGAAGCAGTTTAAGTTAAAATCATCCCACCTGAAAATCAATATTAGTAACAGCAATTGGGTGCAACTGAGCCACATCCCCAAATGGCGTTGGGGGGGTAATAATTTGAATGGTTGGTGGCCCTAGAAATGGACGTTTTTGCATTCTCAATCTTGTTTCAGCTTCTCGTGCAGCAGCAGTTGAAGAGGCATTTCTCCTCAGCCATCGAGTCCTTTGATCATTCTTTTCAGCCTCGTGCTCAGAAGAATTCAGGTATGCTGTTCTGGAAAGCTGATGACTATGTTGATCTTTGGATTCGGTGGCTCTGATTGAAGCATTCTGTGAGGCATTTTGAGACAGGTGAACTGAACTTTCTAAAGATGATTCGTTATCTCTTATTCGCATGGCATACCTAGGCAAGTCCTTTTCTTTGGTGGCATGTCTTAGGAAAGTATGAATTGTCAAATGGTATGCGTAGGCAAATACAAAAAGAACACTGTAAAGCTACAGGGATCACTAAGCTTGAATAACTTTAGGAAAGGTTGGAAAAATAAATGTTGAGTAATGAAAAAGCAAGCTAATTTATTACTACGGTGACACACACTTTGCTCATTATCATGTCAAGGATTTTTTATAATTCTGCAACAAAATAATATTGCTACACGAGATATAAATTGAAGTCCTTTTTAGAAAAAGTTCAAATCAAGCCGAGATTAAAAAAAATAAAAACAAAATCGCATTGTGTATAACACTCGAAACACCATCCCAACAGTAAAAAAAAACAAAAAAAAACTAAAATTGTGGTGGAAATGTAGTGATTTGAGATTGTATTCCCTCTAGGTGTATAGGAGTATACCATGTCATTGACCGAACAATAGGAAGTTATATGTATTGGGAAATACCGGAGAAGAACTTCCAAAGAGTTGGGTGTTTCAACATGATAATGACAAAAAACATATTCGAGTAAAAACGAGAGAATGTTTAAAAACAAATAAAATAAGTGATTTAGAGAGATCAATTCAGGCGCCTGACATGAAACCCATAGGAAATATATGGAAGCATATAAAATGATATTTCATCAGTGGAATACCGACAACATCAGAAATTGTATGGTGATTTAACAGAAGTGCAAATCGTGTTAACTACATCGATAAATTTGTTTCAAGTCATTCCTAATGCCTGATGGGAGTCATAGCAAATAACGTTTATAATATAAGATTGAATACAGATTAGGGATGTGTGTCCAACTGTTTTACTTTGTACACTTTTCTTAAAATTCTTAATACATTTGATGATTAGACAAAAATTGCTTCTTCAACAGAGATGCAGAATATCGTAAAGATTGTCTATGTATATGAGTAATTGTACTACGTTAGAATAGGATCTTTCTTAATAGAAGCATCAAAAGTTTCATGTGTCCAGTACGCATGCAGGTTTTTTGGAAGAAAAATCTATACAAAGCATTTCATTTGTTATTTCATTCGAGGAAGTACTGAATTATCAAACGTGCCACACACACAAGCACACACACACGTTTACACACATATGTTGTATGTATATTGGTGTGTATTTGAAAGTTTCGTTAAAGATGTCTGACAAGTTACAACGATTAAGCATTTTGTTTAAATTCTCTTGCGTTCGTTCCTGATCAAAACAAACAGATAAATTACAAGCATAATAGCCTCATCCCCATGTAAAAAAATGATTAAAATAATGGAAACACTAATAAATAAAAAAGGAAGCGCCAATACATTGGATTTTTGGACAGATTTTACACACTTTGTGTGCAGGAAACAAAACACTTTTATGATAACATGCAAAATTAAATACAAAGCTTAACCACAGCTACTCGTTAGTCGTATTTCAGGAAACTTGTATACAGGAAAAGCTGCTACCCAAATAAACAATACATACATAAATACATGCTTATATATATATATATATATATATATATATATATATATATATATATATATATATATATATATATATATATATATATATATATATATATATATATATATATATATACATATATATATATATATATATATATATATATATATCCACAGACAGACTGTTTAGATGCATCACAGATCATCAGTGTGGCTAGACTTGGCATCATTTAGAGATTCTACACCAAGCTGTCGTACCACAACAGCGTGAAACGTAAATTTTAACGTTTTTACAATACGGAAGATGTCAGTAGCTAGTAGAGCTCGATTCTATTTGAAGTTACCAATGAATTCATAGTTCCAGGTTATCGTCGCCTATGTCGAAAAGATTGGAACATTCACATGCATTAACTTGGTGCTTACAACCGGGATAATCTTCCCATGGCCAAGGAATTGTCTCTCGAGGCCGCTGACTACACTTTCATGTGTTTCCCACTTTTACTGTTACTAAAATTCTGTCAGATCTCTTTTTTCCTTTACCATGACATTAGTACATTAGACACAGTAGATGACATTATAGAAAAGGCACATTTTCTGCTTCCATCTGCGAACATCTTATTCAGTGACTGCACTGCTTATGTAATTGGCTGAAACACTTTAAAACTATTGATGTTGCCGGTATACAGAGATTAAATTGTTTCATTGCCTAATCTATCAACCAAATCGTGGATTTCCTACTCGTTTCCCGAGCCAAACTGAGGAACATGCTTCTCTCTTGGATTTATGTCTTGCCTCCTCTCCCCTTTCTTGCTAAGCTCTTATGTAACTCAAATCACTCTGTCGTAACTATTGATATCGCCTTCCAAGCATGCATTAAACAGGAACCCCTATGGATAAGACGTCTTTCTGTTGCCAGAACAGCCCCCATATAAGACACTTATTGGTGTGTGGGCCTCAAACTGGATTCTTAATTTATCAACAATACAAATACAAGTAGGATATGAAAATCAGAACGTTCTGTTGAATTCTCATACATCAGAAACAACGGGGTAGTCCAGTCCTTCATATATATATATATATATATATATATATATATATATATATATATATATATATATATATATATATAATATTATAAATCTTTTCCAGAAAGATGCGTTTGAAAAACTCGATCATACAAAAAATATTAATCGTAAAAGGCGAAACTGACAAGTGTATGGAGTTTGTAAATAAGGAGACATAACTAAAATACATTTGTTCCTAAAAAAAATAAATCGGTGAAAATAAGCTCCTAGTGAGTATAAAACAGAAAATCTTGTACTCATGACCCAAGCACGTGAGAAAGAGTAGGAAGAATGTTCATTTGACTGCACGAAGCTTCTAAAAATCGTAAATGTTTGATTGATCGAACTTTGTCCAATAACCAAATGGCTTCGCCATAATAATTCAATGTAAAACCAGGGTTTTTCCTCAAATATAGTCCACTTGATGACTGAGAAAGTCAAGCTAATACTGTCAGTGAATCCATCCTACCTTATATGAGTGGGTATGTGCTGTACAATCTGGGTCACCAACTGCAAGTTGGATCGCGTCACATACTTAACCACACACTATTTTTTTAGACGCTTTTCATATCAAGCTTTTTCAAACGATTTTGTGCAAACAGAAGGATAAATTTATTCGTTCTCTTTGTCGCCTGGGTTGCTTCTGAGTAAGCGCACTTCAACGAAGCGTAATAGTTAACAAGGCTATCTCACTAAGTTAGTTACGGCAGAATAGAGAGTTCGAAAGTTCGGCCTTGTGAAACATCGAAGCTTCGTTTAGAAAATCATGGAGGGCACCTTGAAGGGTGTAATGGTTAGCAATCCAAACACGGTAGGTCAGTTACAACTGAATAATGAGTTCAATATTCTCTGCAGTAGGAGCCGCCCTTTTTAAAACCACATTTCTTTCGAGAAATCAACCGGATTTCCGGGAGTATATATTGTTTATATATATATATATATATATATATATATATATATATATATATATATATATATATATATATATATATATATATATATATATATATATATATATGGTGAGGAGAAAGTGTGCTGTGTATATTTTTATTATTTGATGTAAAATTTAATATAAAACTTCGAGTGAGAATAGACATGACGGCCTTGGGTTTACAAAACTAGATCGATAGAAATTTACGCACACAGAGGCTTGTGTATGTTTTTTTTTTATTAATTTTACTACATATTCTTACTTGTTAGTTAAATTCACATTAACATTTTTATAGGATACACATTAAAAAACACATTTACTCTTCAGTACTATTAATAAAGCAGACCAGACTCTATAGTACCACACGGTGAGACGTCTTGTGTGTTCGAATGTTTGTTTGCGTGTCTGCTCATTTGTATATGTTTATATCTCTGTGTGTAAGTGCACATGTGTATATGGTAGTTCATCTAATAATATAAGGGTATTTTATGAAACAAAAATTGACAGTCTTTATAGGAAATGTCTAAAGGATCTAATGTGTTTAATCTTTTCGCCTGAAACTTCTTTTTTTATGTTTTATTTCTTATTTATTAAGATAGACGTTATTTTTCGAAATTTAAGAATATCGTAATTGATAATGTAATGGACTGTATGACGAATTGGCTGTTAATTTGTATTTATGAACAACTGCTAACAACAACTTAGAAGTACGAATGCAAATCCATGCAAAGACACGTCGTCGATGATAAAGTTCTAACAGAGAAACTTTTCCCCAAATCATCAACCAGCAAGTTGAAAGGAAAGGGTACGGAAGAATTAATCACTGAAATAAATCTTAAATATCTTTGGGGGGAAGTGTCGTGTTTTATCTTTTATTTAGTTTTAATTCGGAGGCGGAGAAACTGGGAGCTGTCTCTCTGAATGAATGTATAAATTCTTTCAGAAAAGAAATGATTGAAAGTCGCATCAAATGGGGTTTATTAGATGTAGAAGGCCAAACTAACAACCTAGCCTGTCCAGTGTACATTCGGATAAGAGTTTCATACTAAAAAGGTGCTTATCTAATACTTAAAACCTCAAGGGTATCGTATATCCTCTTAACAAAAATGTACTCTTTAGTAGACGTCAAACGAACCGCATGAAGACTATCTCTCTCTCTCTCTCTCTCTCTCTCTCTCTCTATATATATATATATATATATATATATATATATATATATATGTATGTATAGATATAGATATTTAAGATTTATTTCAGTGATTAATTCTCCCGCGCCCATTCCTTTCAACTAGCTGCTTTATATATATAAAGAACGTATAAACATAACAAATGTCTTAATATGTATATATATATATATATATATATATATATATATATATATATATATATATATATATATATTTATATATATATATATGTATAAATATATATATATATATATATATATAATATATATATATATATATATATATATATATATATATATATATATATATATATATATATATATATATATATATATATGAACACTGAAACACTTTCATTATATACGTGTGTTTACATGTGTGAGTCTACTTAGAAGGATTATTGCCCACGTTAGTACATATTTAATTGCTAAATTGTCTGAAATTTCCAATATAAGATTCTAAATTTTCGTATTCATTTTTAATACTGAATTAGATGGATTGACAAAAAATCAGTTGAAAATAAAATATTTGTTTCGCCGAAATTTTTCATCAGTGTTATGGAGACTTACGTGTTTACATGTTTGTGTATGCATAAAAATATAACTATATATGTATATTTTTATGTGTGTTTTTATAGAGAGATATGCGTATATATATATATATATATATATATATATATATATATATATATATATATATATATATATATATATATATATAATAAAAAGGCTTAAACACTAATTTTCCATGGTCATAATTTATTCCATTGGAATCGTAAATACGATCCAATTCATCAGACCTACAAATTCAAAAAGAAAACGGAAAAGCTATATATATATATATATATATATATATATATATATATATATATATTGGTAAATAGAAGGGAATGTCTGGAAAATTTTAGTGGTGACCAACTTATTATTTTATCGAGATCCCACACTACTTTTCACCTCAAGGTACTGGAGTCCTTGTATATCAGATCCCGTGAGCCTTCCCTTTGTAAACAGAGGGAATGCTTGCTGGGTCTGAATATTATTGGACTCTAGTCTCCTTGTAATTCATAATTTTTTTCTCTTCTCCCATTTAATTACATTCGATAATTAAATAATTTACACGCTTTTAAATTCCCAGATTAAATACTTGATAAGTCCTGGGACGAAACCGGTCGTTCTGTTTTGGATTTTTTAAAAAATGCCTTCTTATTATCTGTTCCTTTCTAATATATATATATATTCATATATATATATATATATATATATATATATATATATATATATATATATATATATATATATATATATATATATATTCATATATATATATATATATATATATTCATATATATATATACATATATATATATATATTCATATATATATATATACATATATATATATATATTCATATATATATATATATATATATGTGTGTGTGTGTGTGTGTGTGTGTGTGTGTGTTATAATCCTTTACTTTATTAAGCTTGTTTCGTAGTATACTTTTATCAGTAGTGTATTTTAGCTTCAAATACTTTTTTGCTTTGTCGTATGTGCCGTGTAAGTGACGTTGAAAAAAAAGACATGCAAAATTATTGGATCAAGGAAACATCTGGGAT
>OZ010573.1:134419109-134421609 GCA_963932145.1 Acanthosepion lycidas | reverse complement strand
TCGAATTCACTACAACACCACAATTCCCATTTATTTCCTCTTTTTTACTTATGTGCAATGGCGATAATAATTCTGTTTATAGAACGCAGGCAAACGAAACGCTGATAAGAGAACCTATGTTCACGGGAAAGGCAGTACATGTTAATCAGGTCTACAGTTTTTGCATCGGAAGGTACGCTTAAAAACACCCACAAAAATACTGATAACGTTCAACGTACACATGACCCGCGCCCACCCAGTCAGTTGCTAATATCTACTTGTATTATTCATGGATGAATATCTATGCATCTGTATATATATATATATATATATATATATATATATATATATATATAGATATATAGATATATATATATATATATATATGTATGTATGTATGTATTTAAGCAAAAACAGATTTACAAAAATATTAAGTGTCAGATATACGAAGTTAATATACCTGTACAAATAAAAATAAGAAAATATATGTATGTTTATTATGCACAGATACAGAAGTAAGAACAGACGCACACACATAAAACTATATCTATGCATGTATGTATGGGTGTGTGTATGTGCAGGGAGAGAAAAAGTGAGTAATGCATCTGTGTGTGTGTGCTTTATGTAGCGGCATAATGTGTGATTGGTATGGCAAGCTCGTAACACTGACGAGTCCAATGCGTTTACTTTCATAAAAATAACATTAGAAACGATACGAATTCATACCTTTTCCCTCCAGTTGGACAAACTCGCCTTTTAAATTTTGGTTGTATAGCCATTCTCTGAGAAGTGCAGCTCTGAATTCAAAACCATTCCAGAATCAAAAACGGTTGGTCGGAGCACTCGCAAACCCATCTTGTAAAAAACAAAAAAATGCTTTCTATTGACTTATTTATTGTTTTGTATTTTACGACATATTAAACCTCTTATGGTTGTTCATTTGTTTGTTTGTTTTGTTTAACGGCATTCCAACCTTAGTGGTCATTTTATGCCGAAAATGATTTTGGTATAGCTGGCAACATTCTTTTTTTTTTCAAAAACGTACAGCTGGCAATATTATTTTTTCACAAACTTATAGGTGGCAACATTTTTTTTCAAAAACCCACGGCTGGCAACATCGTTCTTTCAAAAACGTATAGCCAGCAACATTATTTAAAAAACAAACAAAAGAAAACATAATCCTTTCACAGTGTTTTGACCCCAGTTACAATTCCATTGAATAGGATTTTTTTTAAAAAGACATATAGCTGGTAACATTTTTCTTTTTTATACATATAGCTGGGAATATTATTTTTCAATAAAGTAGAGCTGGTAATATTATTTTTCCAAAAACGCATAGCTGGTAATATTATTTTTCCAAAAAGGTATGGCTGGTAATATAATTTTTTCAAAAACCTATAGATGGTAATATCATTTTTCAAAAACACAATGCTGGCAATATTATTCCTTTAAAAACGTATAGCTGGTAATTCTACTTTTCCAAAACCGTATAGCCGACAACCTTAATTTTTCAAAAACGGTCTTTCTATTGGACATAGTTTGTCGCCATACCTAATATGTGGATGCAGTTTATCGCCATACCCAGGACACGGATGCAGTTTACCGTCATGCCCATGGACACGGATGCCGTTTACCGTCATACCCATGGACGCAGATGCAGTTTACCATCATGACCATGAATGTGGATGCAGAATATCCTCATAGCCATGGACTGGGATGTAGTTTATCGTCATACCCAGGACGCAGACTAGACTGGGAGTTCACTATTTTCCCATAGCTAGAGCCCTAACATGTGCTACCACCCCGGGTCAGGGTGGACTTGGGAACATCAGCAATTAAGAGGTGGTTCCACGCTCCTCAAAACCTCCTGATCAGAGGCCTTGTTGTTGGATGCAATTTAACGTCGTACCCAGGACGATGGTTATTGAAATCCGTGATTATATCATACTAGCTCAAAAACTGCCCTATCGGGAGGCATTTTAGCTGAGGCTCATTTTAGCGTAGGGCTCTTGATTGGGTCTTCATCATAATAAGTAAGGAACAGATGCGGTAGGTATAAATAAACTACAGACTAACTCCAAATTGATCGCTGCATTTAAGTATTGCATTAATATTTAAGTTTACCTTTTAAATGTTCAACGATAATTTTCCGGTCGTCACTTAATTTCAAGACATTTTAGTGTACATAAGTACTAAGTTTCCATACAAAAAAATTATATTTTATTTCATGGGTGACTTTTGCTGGATTTCGCAATTAATTTCCATCATTACTAAATTTATTTCCAAGTTATAAAAATTGTTATCGTATAAAAAAATTCGTCACAGAAAAGCACGTAAAAAATTACCAAATGCAATCATGATAATGATAATTGGGAATACAAAATTTCAGGATTGAGGGCCTGGATTTGGCCCGGGATTTCTTTAATTTACTCACGAAGTCGGTCTTATTCCAAAATGGTACGATATGTTGGCCTACATCTTCTAGGAGTAAAGTTAAACAAAGAGTGACACACTGACATTC
>OZ010573.1:134409109-134416609 GCA_963932145.1 Acanthosepion lycidas | reverse complement strand
AATTTCTTTTAATTTTTCATTTCAACCTTTGGAAGTAAAGTCTGATGATCCAGAGCCCTGTTAAAGGGGTTGTGGTGAAATAACTTATTACATGGAACCTTAAAGTGGTTTGTTTTTATTCAAACATATCTGCTCTGAATCTTACATTGAGCTCTCTGGATATCATCCTCCTTGGTTCTACCCATGCGGATTACCTAGTTTTGCATAAAATAACTAACTATATATATATAATATATAAACATAATATATAACATAGAATTCCACAAAAAAACAAGATGCATTCCAAAAAAACTAAAAGCAGATATAACTAAAATAAACAATCCAGCAAGTGTATTTATCGCTGCAGACAAAACGAGAAATTTATACAAACTAAGTCCTCCTACATACAATAAATTACTCAAGAACAACATAACCAAAACATACAAAAAGGCACCCCAAACAACAGAACACGATATCAATAAGGAAGCTAAAACAATCGCCTAAAATTAGAACTGGATGACCGAATAAGTTGTATTAGCAAGGCAGGAGCCTTTATCACACTAAAAGACCATAAAGAAAATTTCAAAACCAATCCTGCATGTAAACTCATAATCCCAGCCAAAAGTGAACTAGATAAAATAAGTAAAACAATACTAGAAAGAATTAATTCTGAACTTAGGAAGAAATTAGGAGTAAACCAGTGGAAAAATACGAAAACAACTATTGACTGGTTCCACGGCATAAATAACAAACAAAACTGCCAATTCTTACAATTAGACATAAAATAATTTTACCCATCCATAACAGAACGTATGCTAGATAAGGCCATCAAATTAGCCCAGGAACAGGTAATAATACAACCAAGCGAAATCAACATCATTAAGCACTCCCGTAAATCATTATTATTCCAAAATAAAGAAGCATGGATAAAGAAATATGGGATATTTGACACTACAATGGGAAGATTTGACGGTGCAGAAACATGAGAAATCATAGGCATTTACTTACTAAACGAACTGAGCAAAATAATAGATAGAAATTACACAGGACTCTACAGGGACGATGGTCTCAGAATCTTAAGAAACTGTAACAAACAAAACACAGAAAAAACTAGAAAAGCAATAATAAAGATTTTTAAAAATAACGGATTCGACATAGATATAAAAACTAACCTAAACGAAGTAGATTTTCTAGATGTTGCCTTCAACCTAAGAGAAGGCACACATAAACCATATAGAAAACCTAATGACAAACCACTCTACATACACACATCTTCCAACCATCCACCTTCTATAATCAAACAGATACCAACATCGATTAACCGCAGGCTCTCTGACAATTCCTCCAATGAATCCCTATTTAACAAAGCTAAGAAAGACTATGAAACAGCCCTAAAAGATAGCGGATTCCCAGCAATACTCACATACTCACCACAGAATACAAAAAAGGCCAACAGAAGAAGAAATATCATATGGTTCAACCCACCGTACAGCAAGAACGTAAAAACAAACGTAGGGAAAATATTATTCAAACTCTTACACAAACACTTCCCAGAATCAAGCACCTTACACAAGATATTCAACAAAAATACAGTAAAAATCAGCTACAGCTGCACCGAGAGCATGGCACAAATAATAAAAAAGCACAATAGGAAAATTATCAACAAACCACACGAACAAATTAAACCCACGAGCAACTGCAGAATAAAGAACGAATGTCCCTTAAACAGAAATTGTTTACAAAACAACGTAATATACCAAGCCACGATAAAATCACCAGATAATGAAAAAAAAGTATACATAGGAGTAACTGAAGGACCCTGGAAACAAAGAAATTATACACACAAAACATCTTTCACAAATAGTAAATATGCAAACAGTACAATGCTCTCTAAGTGTATCTGGGAAATAAAAAACAAAACGAACATCACACCAAAAATATCTTGGAAGATAAGGAAAAAATCATCAACCTACAATAACTAATCAAAAACTTGCAAACTTTGCTCGGAGGAAAAAATAGCTATCATTACTTTCCCCGACCAAAATAAATTATTAAACAAAAGATCCGAGCTCATCTCAAAATGCAGACATGAAAATAATTTTTTACTACGTAACCTAAAAAAATTAAAAACGGAAAAAATAAAATAAAAACAAATAAATATACTAATAAACAAAATAACAAAAACAAAATAGAAATAAAACATAAATAAATACTATGTTAATTAAAATCGAAAACCGAAAAGAGAAAATATACAAGTAAAATAAATTAACCTAAATTCATCCAAGTAAATAAATAAACAAACCAATCCCAAATAAAGATAATCAATTAAAAACTGTTTCCGCCAAAATAATACTTAGAATGGACTACAACAATCAACCCCACAACTGAACAAGTAGCTTTAATTAAGTACCCAAACCAAAACAAAACTGTTAAATAAGTGATATAAAGAAATTTTTACTACGTTAATAAATAAATAAATAAGTAAATTAGAAACAAAAATAAAAACAAGCAATATAATTTGACCTAAATAGATAAACAAACGACTTCCGGTGAAATAACCGCCATAACAGAATACCCACAATGTACCACTAACCCGAATATATATAAATAGCCGAGAAAAATAAAAGCATATGTGGCCTGACGATTGCATATAGCATGAAACAGACTGTTGTCTCTAAGTGTTGACTTCTATGTTCACTTTTATATATATATATATATATATATATATATATATATATATATATATATATATATATATATATATATATATATATATGAGGAGAGAGACAGGGAGAGAGAGTGAAGGAGTGAAGGAGAGAGATTCTTCCATAATTATCAGCCGTGTTTAAGTAGAAGGCCAGAAATAAAGACACAAAGAGAGGAATTAATTTAAAGAGATATCTTAACGGAAACATTAATACAAACATATACAAAAGAGGGTGTTACAGCAAACTTCCCCCTCCAAAAGGTAGTACCTGCTCCAATTTATAGCTTGGAGAGTCCATGGGTGCGTGGGTAAATTGAAATAACAAATTTGCGTTTTAGATCTACCGTCTTGTACACACAATGAAATTAATAAATTTTACTCTCTTTGTGCGTTCGAAACTGAGTCCCCCACTGTGGGAGAAAACAACGTCAGCTCCAGTGTGTCATACACCGATCGGTCACAAAGATTATCAGCAATGTTCGATTTATCCTTTTCAGGAAGGAGAATTCTCTCGTTCCAATTTTTCTTGAGAGAAAATCACTTAGAACATCAATTAGTCTCCCAATATTCATTTTAAATATTGAGGTTTAGTTATTGTTTTTCCTGTTGGCAACCACTTAAAGTAAACTGCTGTGTAGAAAAGATGAATAGAACACATAAGCATTTGTCTTTAGGAGACATATGCATTTTGTTTTTTAATACCCGAAGATTCCCGAACAAATATGTTGAAATGCAAAACATGTTTATTTGTTTTTTTAGATTTCCCAAAATAGCGTTTACAGCTTCACATATTATACTTGCAAATAACATTTAAAAGCAATGCATATTTGCCACAAAGGAATAATTTAACACCCACATAAACTTATATATATATATATATATATATATATATATATATATATATATATATATATATATATATATATATATATATACATACATATATATATATATATATATATATATATATATATAGTATATATGTATATATAGTATATATATATATATATATATATATATATATATATATATATATATATATATATATATATATATATGTGTGTGTGTAACCAAGTGTAGGATTGGAGTACACGGAATAAATTCCAGTAACCAAAAAATACTATTCTTACATACATTTCTGGCAACTGAACTTAAAACACAAAATAAACTAATAAATGTTTACAGTTTTATCACCTGTTTATTTTCTTGTCAGTTAATAAATCAATTTTGTGTCTCTGAAACAACTAAATATCTTCTGTTAGACTTTTCACGAAAATCTAAGAAACGATTTTTGAAACATTTGTCATTTACAACAACTCTTCCGTAGATTACATCAAATCTTGTTTCATACGGGTCACACTATTCTCCCTAGTAACACACAAAAATCGTTATATACCGAAAACCTTGCCTATTTTAACGGCCATCCGTTTCCGAATTCATTCATCAAAATATAATAATGTTACAAAATTATTTTTTTAAAAGAAACATATTTCGATGACAATTAAAAAACAAAAAATCAAAAGCATTTTTCGCAATAGAGACGTCAAAATAAAGCAATTATTATATGTTAATTCTCATAACAGACGATTATAAAAGTGACAATTAAATCCAAAGACACAACGAAAAATGAAACGATACATTCCAGAAACTAATCAAAATATTTGTTAAAAACCAAGGAAAATTCCATTGCAAACAATTATGAGTGCCCCTAGGTTATATAATGCTAATCATCGTATATCGGACTATTAAACTATTTATTCATATGTATATTTCTATAGCTGGGCAAGTCACGTGTCCAGAAGGCTTCCCCGCGATTCCAACGTATCACCTTGTTTGGAGAACACATCAGCGGTAAGAAGCTACCCGGGGGCCCAAAACGACACTTCAAGGATCAGTTGACACGTGCGAACATCGTCCTTGAGACCTGGGAACCCCATGCTTAACATTGAGGGTGACCCAGACATGACTAGGAAATGCAACAGGTTGTCAGGTAGGGCCGACTCGCTCAGTCGCATCCAGCACACATACTCGTCAGTGACTCCTGCTCATGACTCTTTAGGAGGAGGCTGGGCCTTCAGAACCATACCCGTCATCGCTACCAGAGGAGAGAAAGAGAATAAGGACAGGATGACGGTCCCGATGCGAAAAAGGTGCTGACTATAATTCTACAGTATCCTGATAATGCCACGCGACGAGGATGTTTTGAGTAAAATGAGAAAGAATTGTATACTTGTGTTTCGTATTAGAATGAGACAACTGATGTAATAAGGTGTAAATGGATGGCAGAAGACGAACATGGAGGGATGGAAACAGGATATATTTCTCAGCGCTATAAGGAACGTAATTGTGAAGAGCGAAAATCCTGTGGAGAAAGGGCATATAAATTAAGGAAAAATACATCTAAAGACATCTATCACTAAATCTGTATATATCCTTGAATATTATATTTTGTATTTACGTCGAACGAAAAAGCATAATCGGATCAGCAATAATATTTTTAAGATTATTATTTCATATTTATTTTCTCACTGTGACTTCTGCCAAATCCTAATGAGATGAATATCACAAGATCAGTTCACAGGCTTTCTTTTCACTAAGTATTGCCTTCAACTTTTCCAATTCACTGGACAGCCAGAACCACTTGCCAGCTCCTATCTTCTGATTCTCCAAGTGACTGCTCATCCGTGCTTCAAAGTTACCGTTAAAATTAATGAAAGATTTATAAATAGCCGAATAAATAATAAGTAATCTATTTGGAGCAGGAGAAGGCACACTAATCCGTTTTGTAGGCCAGCCAAAAGCCATTCTAGTCGAATTTCTCTTTCTTAACTCATTTTCACCTTAGAAGTGGTATGGGCGTGGTAGATGTGTTTAAAGCCAAATTCCTTCCCTCAGAGACCAAAGGTAGCTAAGAATTTCCGAAATTCTAAGTTCAATTCTGGTAACAATTTCACCCTTTGTTATCAATATAAATAAAACTCAGCCAAAGCCTTGACGAAGACGTCGCTAGTGACTTCAGCCGTTCAACAATTTATAGATATGGCCTGAATTCAAATATCCTACCTTAAGGTAGACACATCTTAATCAAATTTCTAAAAGGAAAACAGCCGATACACACTTACCCCGTAATTCATTTAACCAGACAACTGACATAGTTTCGTATTTCCCAACAGCGCCTGGAGACCGTGCTTAGGAAAATGCGAAAAGTTGGAATTTTGATTTTTCGCATACGAGATATACCAAAATTTAATGACAATTGTCACAGAACAATATGTTTTTATACTTGAGGGCATTGTGCCAAATGGTAGAAATAGGCTAGATACAAATAAATAAATAAGTTTCTTCGCGAGTTAGATATTTGTCTTATTGTGTAAAATCTTAAAAGATTTGGGTGTGAGCTAAAATTGAAAAAAAATACTTTGAGTACATTAAAATACAGACAGTTTATTTAGCGGAGAAAGATTGAACATTTTAAGCACTCGAATAAGTTAGCTAACATGCGCAAAGACAGACACACAAACACATACAAACAAATATAAAAGAGGAAATGAAAGATCAAATGTATCGTTTACATCTTTTGTATTGCAGTAATTAGTGACGTCACGAGTAGGAATTATTAAGAAAAAAAATATAATTTAATTTTACTATTTTTTCATATATTTATATAGTGTAATATTTTTCCCTCCCCTGTAGCATGATTCGGAGTTTCATGCACAACGCAAACTTCAGGAATTGAGTAGAGACTAATTGTTACATAATTTAAATTTGTTAAATATATTTTGTTGATACAATACTGACTTTGTCTATACATTATACAGGGATTACGGTTTAAATATAAAATATAAACCCGGTCAATTTTAAATAAAATAAGTCTATAACCAAATATTTTTTATTAAAATTTACGTGATGTAAAGATCAGTTTTTTTGTTTGTTTGTTTGTGTTTTCTGGCATATCAACCACTGTGGGTTATTTAATGCCAAATCCAGTTTATATGAATTTTAAATGCCTATTTTGTCCTGGCAACATTGTTTCCAAAAAAAAAAACAAAAAAAAAAAAACGTATAGCTGGCAACATTTTTTCAAAAAGGTATACCTGGCAACATTGTTTCCAAAAAAAGTATAGATGGCAACATTATTCTTCTGAAGGACGTAGTTTATCGTCATACCCAGGACTTGTGTAAGATCTGGAAAAATTAGGAGTTCACTATTTGCCCATAGCTGGGACCCTAACAGGTGCTACCACCCCGGGTCAAGGTGGACCTGGGAACACCACCAATTAAGAGGTGGTTCCACGCTCCTCAAAACCTCCTGATCAGAGGCCTTGCTGCTGGATGTAGTTTATCGTCTTACCCAGGACGCGGATGTAGTTTAACGTCTTACCCAGGACGCTAAAGATCAGTATAATGCACACACACACATATATATATATATATATATATTGATAATATTAGTGGTAAATATACACATACATATGCAATCATATATCTAAAATATATAGATATATATACATACATACACACACACACACATATATATATATTTGTATAAAAAATAATTCCAAGAGAATAGAATCCAGGTAGAACTCAATGTCCAGGATAGAGTAAGGATATAATATTTACGATTCCAATGGAATAAATTATGACCATGGAATATTAGTGTTTAAGTATTTTTATTTTATATATATATATACATACATATATATACATATATATATATATATATTATTTTTAATCAGTTTCACCCCAAGCAAGGCATTAAAGCCACTAATACGCAATCCAATAAAAGGTGTTGAGGAATCGGGAACAGAAACATT
>OZ010573.1:134369109-134404109 GCA_963932145.1 Acanthosepion lycidas | reverse complement strand
ATATATATATATATATATATATAAATTGCAAAGACGAGAGAATCCAAGTAGAACTCAATGTTCAGGAGAGAGTAAGAATATAATATAATATAAAAGGCTCAAACACTAATATTCCATGGTTATATTTTATCAAATTGCAATCGTAATCACGATCTGATGAATTAGATCTTGATTACGTTTCCTGTGTAATAAATTATAACCATTGAATATTGGTGTCTGAACATTTTATATTATATTATATTATATGTATATATATATATATATATATATATATATATATATATATATATATATATGCATGTGTGTGTCTGTCTGTGTCTGTGTATGTGTCTGTTTATTTTATATGCGCGGTACTTAGTGGAAACCACTCCATATGAGTGATAGAGCTAACATAAATCGTATGGATAAGAGTTTGTATCTCTGCGTATGATAGTATCACCCTAAACATACTCAGAAGCATATCCCCCTCCCACCACCAAACAGCCATAAATATATCCTATTTTAAAAGATAAATCAGTTTGTCTTATGATCGGAAAAGCGTGAAGCACAGGCTCACAAACTCATATCCATACAATATATATATATATATATATATATATATATATATATATATATATCAGTAGCGACAGACCATCGATTGCTTTTAAACATGAAGTAGATTCTCGACTCTGTTGTTACTTTAAATATCCTTCATATATATATATATATATATATATATATATATATATATATATGCATGGTGCATCAAAAATATATTTACAAAAATTTAGGGGCGGTTTTCACACACCAAAAACATGGAAATAACTCCATATATCCATATGTTCGCAAATCTTTAGTTTTTGAGTTTTTACGTTTAAAGCCATTGTCATGTAGATTGCGCTATTGCCATGAGACTAGGTTACATTTGTCATTCGTGTGCATTTGTGGCTAAATTTGTTTTCCTCATTTAACGTGTTTAGTAGTGAGTTGATTGAGAATTATTCTATTTAACAATGACATATTCATATCTTGAGCAGGCAGATATAATTTTAAAATATGGCAACGTGAATGTTAATGAGCGTGAGGATACACGGGTGTATCAGATTGTGTTTCCAGACCCAAGCCAGCCGATTCATCCAAGCTTTGCTGCTTTTTATCGCCGTGTTGCTGAGACAGGATCCGTAGTAGAACACTCTATGGATAAAGGAAGACCGAGATCCGCTGATGCGATTGACCATGTGGAACATATTCTATAGGCTGACAATCCAAGTATCAGCACTCGACCAGTCTTCTTAGCATGCAGTGTATCTCATAGTACAACATGGAGGGTACTTTAAGATCAGCTCCTGTATCCGTATCATGTGCAGTATAATTCGCCCTCTTAACTCTCACCACGGGGGAATCTTTGCCGATATGTTTATTACACAAACAGCTGATCCGTTGTTTCTTTCTTCAGTCTTGTTTAAGAATAAGTCAACACTTGGAAGAGATAGAATAGCAAATTTACACTACTAACAGTAGTAAGTGGATCGGAATCCCATGCTATAATACAGGCTAATCACCAGTCTAAGTTTAAGATTAATGTGTGGGCTGGACTGTCTGGTACACTTATAGGACTTTTGCCCTTCTTTCGCTGTGAGGAACCAGCGTCCAAAGTTTCTAAAAAATCTTTTGATATACTATGTATATTTATACATTTCACTCATCACAGTAGAATTTTATTAATAAATAAATATTTCAGATATTTGGAGACTACTTGATATGTGAATAGACCAATGCGGGCATTGTAAAACGTAATATGTATGGCTGTAAAATTGAGTCACATAAATTGATAGTATATAAATAAATATTTGCATTCTGGTTTGCCCCCGTTTTATATTTTAAAATAAATGTGAGAAAAAACAGGGTTTTTCAAAAAGAATGGACCGATTTCATGAAGCGTTGATTTAGTTCTCAAGCATCGTCATTGATTGAGTGAGTAGCCATTTGAAAGAGGAGTATTCTTAGCTTCGTATGGCTGTCAAAAGGGGGCCCTGTAGCCATGTCGTTTCACCGATAACGTTCAGTTGTTTGTTTTTCCATGAATTGGCGAGTCCTCGGCAAAAGGCGTTCTGCGTTCTCGAGATCATGAAAATAAATAGTTGTCAAGGTGCAGCGTGCTTTTTGGAAGTTAACCCACTCAATTCTGAGATCATTCGCCGGGGTTTAAAGAGTTTCAAGTGAGTGGGTGTCTGTGCAAATTAATACGTCCAGGACGGCCATGGGTTTCGTCGGAACAAGTGACATGAATCCGTGTTGCGTTTGAGATGATTCCACGGAAGTCCATAAATCGAGCTAGCCGTGAGCTTACGTTCTCTGAATCGACTATCTGGTGTGAGTTAGGAATCTTGCACTTCGGTTACGAGATCAACCAGACTTCATTCTGAGTGATGTTTTCTTGTGAGGATACGTAATCTACCACCGGTACCCACTTACCTCGATGGCCTTAGACAACCAAAAACTACAGCGATCAACTCAGTTTATCGTGATTTGCTGGTACGCCTCTGGAACAAATTCTCTTACGCATTAATGTTGATCTTGTAAGATGGAAATAAAAGACTTGTGAGTAGAAAACTTGTGACTTGGCTGGGGTTTTCCGTTATTTTTACTTATTAAAATATTGCCTAATGAAAAAGATTCATTCTGTTTTAATAAACCTGTATAATAAAAGATATTATTATTATTTCGAAAAAATCCTAGAAAAGATGTAACTATGTGCACAAAAAGAAGTAACCCATGATTTCTGTTATTCTAATAAATATTCTAATAAATATGAATATTCTTAAGCAGACAATTGTCCTGTGTTGGCATTTTGAATAACAATTGAAAATTATCATAACTTGCGTAGCAACTACAAATTATATGTGCAATGAATAATAAAATTGATAATATATATATATATATATATATATATATATATATATATATATATATATATAATTAATAATCAATTAAATCCTTTTTACCTCATATGGAGAATAAGATATTATGGCAGACGACAAAAGTGGTCGTCTGTCTTTTCTGTCCTTCGTCTTTTCAGACGTAAACTTCATTCCACACCGAAATAAACTATTCTCCACATGAAGTAAAACCTTTTGCTTGATTATTAATCATATTGCTTTGTATAAATAAATATATGTAATACTTTAATATATATATATATATACGCGTGTGAATGTGTGTGTAAAACATATATAAATACAGCATAGCATAAAACTATGAAATTTTGCACAATCACAGAGGCACACTCACACACACACACACACACATATATATATATATATATATATATATATATATATATATATATATATATATATATTCTTGAACAGATATGTTTAGCGCGATAGTTCGTCGAAGATTGTATGCTTATAAACAGAATTTCGGTATTTGCTAAATGGACGATTCTCTGTAGCTGAATAGTATAGCCCGC
Source organism: Acanthosepion lycidas (assembly GCA_963932145.1). Lineage (NCBI taxonomy): Eukaryota > Metazoa > Mollusca > Cephalopoda > Sepiida > Sepiidae > Acanthosepion > Acanthosepion lycidas. The sequence goes on along the minus strand of OZ010573.1, from coordinate 134,400,658 downwards.
CAAGACAAATGTCGGTTTCCGTATAGAAATACAGGTTCCAATACTGTTGTACAACGCATATTTTCTGCTATAAATAAGTTAAAAGAATAGAAACACACACAAGTTTGAACGTCTTCAACAGTCTTTACGTCACCACATTCAACAGATCGACGTAACTCACCAGATGTCTCTAAATTTTTTGAAGAGGTGATCAATAAAAAATTTGATGCTTAAATACACAAAATACGCAAAAAACTCCCATATGCAGAACACACCCACACACTGACACACCCACACACTGACACACATATACACACACACACGCGCACACATCCACAGACATCGCCCCCATATATATATATATATATATATATATATATATATATGTGTGTGTGTGTGTGTGTGTAACGTATATTTGTAGAGCAATTATTCTCTCAAAAATCTTTCAATGAAAAAGGCCGACAAGAAAGATTTAACTAATCTTTTATTAATTTTTCCTGCCTTCTAATGATTTTTCCGTTTTTCAGGTGTTAAAATTTTCCATTGATGTTATCATTTTGAGCACTTTCGGCTATTTCTTTAGACTTTAGAAACGATGTTATTTTGATATGTTGATTTTCATGTGTTGTCTTTTACGTCGTAGTTTACCTGGGTGGAGATCTGCGAAGGTGTGTTTGCATTTTTTGGTGGTCACTTATTATGCGCGACTGGTTTACCTGTCACATACTAAACTGTAATTTGATAGCGGGAGAACGCTATTTAATCGGTAATGCTTCACTAATAATGAGTTGCCTGCGACAATGCGATTTTAAATGAACTTTTGTGTTATCCAATAGAATTTTCCTGAAAAGTTCTCGTAAATTATGTTTTACTAAATGATTATTACTCGAACTCTGATCGAGAGGCGGATTGTAAAGCGTCTACTTACGGAGGTAGTAATGTGTACGATATAGGTTTGGTTTGGTTAGTTTTATAGCATATCAACAACAATGCATTATGTAATGACGACAAAAATTTCATTGCAGGTAATAATTTTTCCAAAAATGTATTGCTGGAAATATTTTTTTATTTTATTTTTTTTTCAAATGCATTGGTAGTACTAATTTATTGGTGATAATATTGTTTTTCATGACGAATTCATATATATCTATATATATATATATATATATATATATATATATATATATATATATATATATATATATATGTACAAATATATATATATATATGTGTGTGTGTGAAGTATGTATATATATATATATATATATATATATATATATATATATATATATATATATATATATATATATATATATATTTGACTAAGTATATATATTAGCTCTAATACTGACATTGAGCGCTTTCCAATAAATACCGCGCATATAAAATATATTTAAAAAATTACATATATATATATATACACACTTTCACACGCATATATATATATATATATATATATATATATATATATATATATATATATAGATAGATAGATGGATGTGATAACAGTAGATATGAATGCCTTAGTTAGGAGACTAGCTCAATACACGAACATGATTCAGGAATCAGAGGAATGCTATTATAATATCAAGGAAGACGGAAATTAAAACATTCTTCTAAAGAGAAAAGAAGGGATAAACCTGTACACCTGTTCAAAAGATGACTAAGGAGTGTAAACATGGAGATAGGCTAACCTAACCTATTGATTGCTATTAGTCACTGATTTTATCATGCTCATAAAATACGAATTTTAATAAAAATTGTAAGGTCAAGTTTTCTCTTTTGCTACATATCCATATGTTGTTGAAGTTTTCCTGTTAATTCAAAGTGATTGCTTGCGTGTACATTAAATAGATGAGGCAAATTATTGAAAAACTCTCGAACGTAAGTAAAAAATAATCAGCAGCTTTATATACTTTTCTAATTTATATTAGGTTGGTGCAAAAATAATGACGTAATAATGTCGTTTTTTGACGTATTTTTTAACGTCAAAAAACGACATTATTACGTCATTATTTTTGCACCAACCTAATATTATACCGTTCTATTTTGTCAACATAAAAAAAATATGTGGGAATTACAAACATTAAATGTATCGTGCTCTAAAATATACTTTCCGTTTGTTGTAAAGGTAATCTGAATACGTGTAAGGGTTCTTTAAAATTCCATTTAACTAAATTGCTTTTAATACTATTTGCCTACGAATTGTTGTCATCGTTTGTTTTGTTGTAACCACAACAGTCCGGCAACATTTAATCCTCACCTAACCTGCCTGCTGATGGGCGTTGTTGCTTCTTGTCATGCTTGATTGTACTCACAAAAGCTTCTCACATTTACTTCAGTTGTTGATGATGTTGAAGGCTTTCTGTTATTTGTTTTTCTTTATTTATTAGAAGGTCCCATTGTGTATTAATTTCTTTACCAGTCATTTCCTTAATAGCCTAGGATAGGCGCTGATTCTTTCATAAGTTTAATTTTCCTATATTCTTCCTTGGCACTTATTTTCACATTCACCATGGGCTGACAAATTCCCGTTTAGTGCTTTAGGCGTATGAAAACGAAGAAATACACAATATTCAAACACGGCCCTACATATTTAAATACATTATATTACTGAGAATTTGTTTTCTTTCAAATTGAAAAAGAGAATTACAAATGTCTCGTCTACAACGAGAAGTGATAACAAGCATTCGTTGACGTAACGAAAGTTAAAATGAGTGAGCGTCTAACATCCCAAGAGTTGTTAAGCATAGAAGCTGAAGGTAATCTAGAAAAATGTCGTTTGAAAAGTCATATGAAGAAGTTTGTCATCGAATGAGTCAACGCGGAAAAGCGTTGCATCAAGTATGTTATAAAGTGTCTTTGCCGACACTTGTGTTTGAACGTAGATCGCAAGTGAGAAAACATAGGTGATCCCATTAAAGAATTATGTGGACCACGTGACCATGGGGGAAGCAGAAAAGTAGAAAGAAGCGTGACGTGTAAAAGATCGTCATTTCTAGTCTATCCTCTATTACTATACGAATCGCTATTTCTAATCTATGCTTTATTACTATACGGACCGCTATACTCTACTCTATTCAATATTATTTCTCTATTCTGATCACTATATGGATTACTATTCGAGCGAGTTTTATCGAGCAAGTACTCTAACTGCGAGTGTTACTCGAAAGCGTCTAAAGGCAATATTGTTCAACGGCGGACGATAGTTGTATTAGGTTGGTGCAAAAATAATGTCGTTTTCTGACGTTCAACTTAAAAAAAACGACATTATTTTTGCACCAACCTAATATCTACGATTACAAAGTCTCTACTACAACGAGCGTTACAAAAGTGACAACGAGTGTTCGTTGGTATGACAAAAGTGGAAACGTATGTTCGATAACATCAGAAAAAACTAACATTGATCAATGTGTGCTTAGCGTTTCTGGAGACCTAACAAGGGATGCGAGAAGTGTTCGGCAGGTGAAAATACGTTTTCACAATCTCTTCGGCGATGTGAGAAAATCGGTCGTCTTCCCTGCATTTTACCCCCACGTGTTGGCAAACCAAATTTGATATTCAAATCAAATGTGTCTATAAAAAACTTCATTCCGTATGCATTCCACTCTTGCATTATAATTGATTTAGGGCGAATATGCATGTGAAACGTTTACCGACTCAGGAAGGGGAACCGTTGAATCCAGTCCGGATTCGTTACATTTATTTTGAGCGCAAATATTCTTAGGTATCACCTCCCCACTATGGGTTAAATAGTATCACTGCCTAGTTCCCTTCTTTACTTGAGATGGTATCCATTTTAAAAAGAGGGCGATTCTTAATTCAATACCAGCCTGAATAGTAATGGTCTCCGTCAGATTATCTTGCTCTAGACATGCCACTGCTGCTACGGTAGTGCGGATCCTCCGACCTAATTGGTGACTGGTCTCGTGACGAGAAGCATAAGCATATGCAGATAATTTAGGTGCATTTGGTTACCATTCCGAAAGAATACTGCTGTGTCTATGTAAAGTGGTGCCTAATTTTCTGCGGGAAATACAATCTCTGTAATTGTCCTTTTTAAAATCGTGCTTTTCTCCTTTCTTTAAAGAAGTAAAGGGCCAGAACGAAAATAATAGTGATTGTATAATCAAATCTGAAAGACCACAACGCGTTGATTGCATTTTAGCGTACGCCATTCACCTTTTGCCTTTTGTCTCTGCGAACGGCCATCAATCCCCGATCCCTTCACGTTTCTAACACGCTCGTCCGTCTCCATCGCTTCATCAAACTATGCCAGCATTTGTATTTATCGGTTGCCGCCTCCTCGAACTCCCGCCAGCGTCCAGCCCCCTTAACCTTTTGCCTGAAAATTTCGATCTATTTTGCGAAGAATTTATAGTGGCCGATTCAGACCCTTAATTACAATAAATGTCTCAATTAGATTGTCACTGAGCGTCTTTGCCTCCTGAAATTGGCAACAATAAGACGAAGTATTAGTGGCTCGTTATATGTGTAATTGGCCCTCACCTACACCATTACCGCTTCGCTGGTTTGCCTTTGAACTTTGTCCAACCGATCTATATCCAGTGATAATGAATCGACCAAAGTGGTTAAAGTAAGGATGGGGGCGAATGGCGCCAGTGAGTAAGAAACACTTTACGTACAGGCTAGACGAAGTGCCAGCCTTTTTGATTGGTTCAGAGAAAGTGGAAGCATGCTTAGGATTTCTTTTAAAAAATTCAAGAAGAAATGATTTGCATCAATGGGCATTCTGAGCTTAAAAATATCGATATCCGTGGAAGAATTTTCGATGAATACAGTAAATAACTACTCATTTTCGGAAATCGAAAGGAATTGGATAAAATATATTAGTAGACAAGATACCTAGATATACAGATTCGAAAGCCTTAAGGTTGGTTTTTATTTGTCTCAAATATTTGATAGAAAATAAACATTGCACTCAGTGTTATCCAGAGCAGCTGGGTTCAGTGATGGGTTTAGCAAGAGAAATGAGATTTTATACTGAAAATGAATGAACAGTGTTAGAAGGTTGATTTGGAAGGTTGTTATGTGGGAACACACCTATTCTATAGTTAATAGACTCTCCCACCTATAATAAGTAGGAGTAGTAAGACTCGGGGAGTCGCTCAGTCAGTCGGTCTGAGTTCAGTCTGAAGTCGGATGACCGGCTGAAGTCTCTGCCTTCGGGCGTGGAGGAGCCCGAACGAGTTTGTGTCGAAGGGCGGAGTTACTTTCAAGGAGGTAGACCCACCCTGAACCCGTTTATACAAGTTTTAAAAGTGCATATTTTTGGCCGAGTCCACGGGCTCGGAGATCCCACGAGCTGGAGATCCCACGTTAAACCGGCCTTGTTCCACATGATGCATTCGTGGGGGGTGACTGAATATCTCTCAGTGGGTCGGCCTGAGTTCAGTCTGAAGTCGGACGACCGGCTGACCGGTCGAACTCTCTGCCTTCCGGCGAGGAGGAACCCGAACGAGGCTACGCCGAAGGGCGGAGTCTCTTTCGGGGAGGTAAACCGACCCTGAACCCGTTTATATGAGTTTTAAAAGGGCATATTTTGGGCCGAGTCCACGGGCTCGGAGATCCCACGTTAAACCGGCCTTGTGCTACATGATGCCCTCGTGGTGGTGGTGGGTGACTGAATATCGCTCAGTGAGTCAGTCGGTCAGTCAGTCGATGTCGGACGACAGTTAGTCGAATACTAAATTATCAGCGCCAACAACTAGATTACTCTGCGTTATACCTATTATATCAAGTTCCTAACGTTTTGTATGTCGAACCTACTTTAGGAGAAACTTAGTACAAATACAAGCCTCCACTGGGAAATCACTCCACAACAAAGGTTCATATTCTTTTTTTGTGTCTACAGATTGTATCCATTTTGGGCGACATAGTAACTTAGAACCTATACTGGGTGTAACATCAAAATTGTTCAAATCGTGTAGCAGAATAATTACGATCCCCCCACCCCCCGAAAAAAAACACTAAACGAAGTGAGTTTATTTTTACATGATTTCAGATAAGATCATCTTGATGCCGTTTGTCGTAAGAATCCCTGAAATTCTCTTTGAGCTATTCAGCTAAAGTTAGAACAGTATAAAATCATTTTCTGTCAGTCCCAATGTCTTCCCAAGTGAGCAATGGTGAGAGAAAAAAGATCATTCCGGAGTTCAATTATGATACCAACATTCATACACTAGTTTCCATCTTCAAACTCCATTCAAGACCCATCAAGATAACGGCGAATAAGTTTTAAAAAGAGGGAACAGTACAGAGGAAAAATTTATCAGTTGTACACAACAAAAAGAGAAATCATCATTTCAAATTTCAAGTAAAAAAAGCAATTAGAAAAGTTCAAAATCAATGCATAAAACCTTTTGACACGTGACAGAGGAATTTCAGCTGTGAATGTCCAAAGAGCAGAGAAAAACATCTTGAAAATGAAATCGTACGCGAAACCAGTGAGGATCTTGTTACTCCAGGGCAGGTTGTGAGAAGGTTCAACAGGGCGTTATCATTTTGAATATGCTTGAAAATGACCCTGGAATCATATATATATATATATATATATATATATATATATATATATATATATATATATATATATATATAGAGAGAGAGAGAGAGAGAGAGAGAGAGCTTTATTTCAACTTTATGAACTTTATTTCAATACTTCGAACGCTTCCGATCCTCAGCTATGATTAATGACCATGTCATTTTCGTTTATGATCGATTTCATCACGCTTTTGATGTTATACCCGATATATATATATATATATATATATATATATATATATATATATATATAGAGAGAGAGAGAGAGAGAGAGAGGAAGAGAGAGATAGGGAGAGAGAAGAAGGAAAGAGATTTCTGACTTCGAAATTCTCACGCCATTCGTTTATATTCTGGATGGTTAGTGATATATATATATATATATATATATATATATATATATATATATATATATATATATATATGAAGAGAGAGTGAGAGACATAGAGAGAGAGAGAGAGAGAGGCGAAGGATAGAGATTGCTGATTTCGAAATTCTAACGTCATTTGTTTCTGTTCAGGATAGTGATATATATATATATATATATATATATATATATATATATATATATATATATATATATATATATATATATATATGTATATATATGTATAAAGGGAGCCAGAGAGAGACGAAGGAGAGGGATTCCTGACTTGGAAATTCTCACGTCATTTCTTTATGTTCAAGATGGTAAGTGATTGTGGAGCAGGGTGACTGCGCATTTCATTGTCTTTCGTTTTAGTGTTGGCTCTTGGATCTTCCGCTTTGTTTCAGAAATGAAGTTAGATTATTGGACTACCCTAACAATTGTCGCTGTTAATATTAATGAGGCGTTATGGAGATAATATTGTAGGTGTTACTTTTCAGGGTATTTAAGACATTTTTACTATTTTATTTTTTTAAGATTCGTCTACAACTACAATGGATAGCGTGGGGCGCGATTGAACGAGAAATCAACAAATCTCGACATAACACCAGAAATAAAATGAAGGCAAGTATTTTGGCTGCTTTTAACAAATTAAACACGGAAACTCTCCAGAAAAATTGCAAGAGATTCCGAAGTTGTCTGTAAATTTTGATTGAAGCCAGTGGCGATTTTATTGAATATTTCATTAGTATTTCAATATATTTTTGTGTAATCTTGGTAAATATACATGTTAAAATTAGATGTCAGCGTTTTGCGTAATTTATACAATACATTACCCATCGCACCCTGCACACTCACACACACACACACACACACACACACACACACACACACACACACATATATATATATATATATATATATATATATATATATATATATATATATATATATATGAAGAGAAAGGGAGAAAATAGATAGATAGATAGATAGATAGATATCCGACCCAGCGGAAACAACTTTTAGAGTACTTCTAGTTTAAAATTATTGTCAAGCAAATTTTACACATGTGAACGACGAATCGTTTTTGTGAGTAAAGAGTAAAGTAAATGTAAAGAAACCATGTCTTCGGCGGTCTTTATTACTTAAGAGAACCGCCTAATAGCCTTTGAAAAATCAGTCAAAGTTATGTTGGTGCCACCAAAAACTTCATTTTTTCTCAAACATCGTAGACGAGAATGTAATGGCACAAATTCGGAATGCTGCTTTCACACATTGCTTAGCATGACATGAATTGACGAAATATAGAATTGAATATTTTGATAAAGTATTGTTTTTTTCATTAGTCGACACAATGGCTTCTTTCTATCTTCGTTGATTTTCCCTGTTGTTCAAAGAGAGCAGATAGAGATATGAGTGCAATTTAGAAATTATTTTTATTGGTATTTACTCTTCAAATTTTTACATCTGAGTAGTTTACTTCAATAATTGATATTTTCCAGTCCTTATAGAACAAATCTGATTAGACGATGCTTATAAACTTACAGTAACATTAGCAAACAAATTGACCGTGTGTGTAAATGACACATGGCAGTGGAGTTGGAATAACTAATAAACAACTAATTCAAAGCTCATCTTATGATCAGCAACCGTAAAATATGCCCAGCAATGTAAATGTGTGTCATCCGTATGTCGTTCAAAAAGTTCTAACCTCACCTGGCATGTGTTCGAGAAAGAAGACAGTTTTTCATTATATTTTACTATAGTCCCCCTGGACATCAATGCACTGTGTTCATCGATCCTTAAGCATTAATATCCCAACAAGAAAGAGAACTAGATCCAAGGCCTTCAAAAATTCTTCCACAGCAGATAGAATCTCATAATTTTTTCAAAAGAAATCCCACAACCACGCAGTTGGAATTTGAGTTTAGGAAAGAGGAAGAAGTCATATGGAACTAATTCTTGTACGTAAGGGGCTGAGGTATCAATTAAAAATCACGGTTCGCTGGTTCAGCTTCAGAAACCTGAGCAGTGTGAACGGGTGCATTATTCAAGGACACTTGCCCTCGGCTTTTTATGTTTCTAATTTATTGCTTCCTTCAGTTGTCTTAATTCTTATGCATAGAACTGTCCATTAATAGTTATTTTTTTCTCTTTTCCAGGTAGACTATCATGTTTACACCTTCAGAGAACATTTCCACTGATTTTTGTGAAATATTGAACCCAGATTACATCTTGAGTTACTAATGTGCATTGGTAATTCTCAATGCCAGCATGGAAGTGAATCAGAATTATCCTGAAAATGTCAACCTATTTCAGCTTCTGATATCAACAATCTTGGGGCCCATCTTGAAAAAAATTTGCTCATTCCCACGATCTCCGGTAAACTACACTATGGACCGAACCGGAACTAACACTATAGCCTTAGCTATCGGCTGCACAGCATAACATCAGTAATCCAAAACCATACGGTGAATGGCATCAACTTTTTCATCTGTGTCTTAGGTTTTTGGATGACCAGTTTGAGGGTCGTCTTCTGTGTTGTCCTTGCTCAGATTGAATTTCGTAGCCAACTTCTTCACAGTTGAATAAGAAGTGGTGACCTCAGCAAATGTCCGTACCATGTTTTTTATGGATTTCCATGCTTGTCATACGTTGCTTTTGCAGATATTTTATGATTGCTTGGGCCTCTGTTTTGTCCATTTCTAGCTTTTTCACAGACTTCTCATATTTGTATGGGCTTCAAATTCACAAAATTTAGAACAGAAATCTGAATTATTATTCTAGTTTTATAAGAAATATTAGTGTGTCGTCACAACAAAAATATTCAGCTATAGATCTTCTTCCTGGATTAGGCGTAGAACCTTCTTAAATAAACCCACGTAATGAATCTCTATTTTAGAATAACCTTAAACTCAGCAAATGCGTGCCACGTATTGTTATGTGTCCTGTATATCATTAGGGTGGTTGTGACACCACATGTACTGCAGCCATATCAGCAGTTGTCTTTCTAGGGCATGATAACTTGACCTGGACAATGCTTCTTTAGATTGGTTTTGAATTCAAGCTTTTCTCCACGTAAATGTTTTGCCACTTCAGTCCAGAAGGGCGATGTTAGACCTGCTATTTAAACCATGGTCCAGGGAGAAAATATGAATTCATAGCATTCATAAAGAGATTTGTGATAAAGAAAACATAACAACCTCGGTTGGAATTCCAATTCTTTTTTCCGAATTCGTAACCATTATATTACCGCTCCACCCTCATCGCATTATGTCTCTTTAAATGCAGACATTATGAAAACGAAAGAAACATTATAGATCGACGATAAATTAAACTTAAATTCGCCTAATTATGGACTTGGGTGGATTGTAGATAAGAATTTGGCAAATCCATTTAGTTTCTTATTACTTAAAAGTGTTAATGCCGGAATTCAAATTTGCGTAACGTTCTTTTCACTCTCATCTTTTACAGACATTCAGTTATCCCGGCAATGTAATGCATCTCCGTACCATCAGAGAACTTAGACAATAAAAGTGCACTATAATTATAAGAAATATATCATATATATTCTGTCTCTTTTCACAATCAATTCTCTTTGAAAAAGGTAAATATAATTTTAAAACTGCTTAAAAACTATCAACGTCCATTAAGCGTAACCACATTAATAATTCCTTTCGTTATAGGTAGTTTCTAGGGAGTTCTTGTTGGTATACGAGTACAACAGATACTTCATGAATTTGAACATTGCTATGTTGTAAAATTTACGGCTCACTGAAATACAACATAAACTCTTATATAAACCCAATTTTTTACACAGAATTCATTAGTCAGGTTATTGCTCATACATAATTTACTTTTTAACGAGCCATATAGATGAAATCGTAATTATTATCCCTGTACAACTATTTCTTAAAAGCGTTATTCAAAAATAGTCTACAAAAATCAACCTCAAAAGCTTACAGAAGATTATCCGCCATCAGACCATTTAAACTGGTGCTCCAAAATCGTAAACGTAAAGATTTATATCGTAACGATAAATCCATTTCAATAATTCACAACAGTAGCAACCAAGAATAATAGGAGAACATGTAACTAGATGAGAAAACAATAATAAAATCAAGCTGTCAAATTCCACACTAACAAAAAGAAAAGGCTTGAAAAGAAATTAATATCAGTGCTAGAAAAAGCACTCAAAATTACCGGACACGGAAAGTAATTATTTTAAAGCATTTCAGCCTAAGGAAGGCGGAAGTGCCACCAACACGCAAGGGCTTACAGAGAATGAGAGCAAGATTAAAGAGGAGTGTCTGAGGAAAGGATATAGAACGGGGTCAGGTCTAAGGCATCAGAAGATTTCGATTGACATTAGATTTGAATATTTGATAGTTATATCTATCAAGGAAGCAAGTAGGAGGAAAGGAGTTCCACTCGGGAAATGCGAGAGAAGAAGCAGTTGGAGTAAGAGGTGGTTACATTTAACTCGTTCGACAGTGAAAATGTGGGACGGAGATGCCAACTTAGTAGGACGCTTAAATTCATGCAAGTGGAGTTAACCATGAAAATAGTTTGTTAGAGCAGCTGCTATGAAAATATTTGTAGGAAAGACAGAGGGAAACCACATCACGTCTCTGAGAAACTGACTCTAAACATGATACAAGATCATGACCTATCACATTGTATATCGCTCACTTGATTTTTTCGAGGACCTCGCGATGAACAGCGGGGGCACCAGACCATATATGGCAAAAGTATTCAATGCAAGGACAAATATTAGATTTCTAGATTTGAGGGATGGACTCAGACGAGAAAAAAAAACCTTTTCTGGCGGTAGATGAAACTATTGATTCAATGTTGTTGTTTCACCTCAGGTCAGTGGAAAAAGTGAAACCAAGAAGGCGTAGAGAGACGCTCTTGCGTAGTTGGGCATCAGCCATTCTGATTGGAGGCAGGTAGGGTTCTCTATGGTGGATAAATGATATCAGTTTCCTTTTAGAGGCATTAAAGTTTACAAGCTATTTCCTTCCCCATAATAATCACAGCTTCGAGGTCTTTTTCATGATCAACGGCCAGGTTAGCTTTGTCAGCAATGCTGGATTTACTATTGAGACAGGAATAAATAGTAGTGCGCGAACTTCCTGAAAACTTATAAGAAAAATATCTTATATATTTTAGCCGACAATATCCCTAGCTGTTCGGTCAAGGAAAGCCTAATATTTCCTGTGCATAAAGCTATAATGATATTATTACTGTACTAATAACAGTAGAAATTACCGTAGTTATCTAGCCAATAAGAGACATACTTCATCCCAAACAGAAATTCGCATCGTCATAGATTGAATTTGTTCGCTGCGCATTTTAATGCAAATAATTGATTTACTAATTGATTAGTTTTTACGCCTTATCAACCATTTACAAGTTACTTAAAGTTATAAAATATTTTAGAGTTTAAAAAATTTTGTGTTTCTAATTATTTGCAGATACAAGTTATACTAATTAACCCATAAGTGAGGGAAAAGATGTAGATTTATAACTTCTCCAAGTTTATTTGTACATAAATTCATATAGCTAACCGAGTCAATATTCGGGTCTCTGATTTCTAATTTCGAGCCATTATTCTTTACCCCACCCACAGATCGAACTTTACAGGACTTGTTATTTCAAAAGAGTCACCCATATAGCTAATGAACAGTTTCGATATTGCCTAACTCCAGTGATCGTACAAGAAATGTTTTTTTAAACGGGATCTGGCTGTATACCCTCGCTCTTGGAAAACTAATCAACTATGATTCTGTTTAACAAAATCACGTTTTTTTCTGGAATTTATAAATAAATGAAATAATTTTGCAGATTAGAAAGAAATTAATCGGTGAAAATGTACGGTTGAATCATGCGTGACACAATTACACTTAAATGGTTTAACCATCACCTAATTATAGTAGGTCGTCTCCCTGGCAATTTCATACCTCTCCTCATCAAGAGAAGTTAGGAACAAAAACAGCATAATAATTATACATCCTTATATTCAATTAATTGAAACAAAACCAATAATTCCGCTATTTTTTACTTTTTTCGTATTTCTCCGATGAAACATGAGACATTGCACATTTTAGTACTTCATATGTTCATCCCACGAAGTCGTTCCTTGAAGATTGACCACAGATTCTCGATTTGATTTAAATTAGGAGATTTTGCGGCCAAGTCTATACCAGTTTGATTTGCTAACTGGTAAGTCTCGCCTGTGTGTATGTGCTGTGTTACAATTTTTGCACGCTTTCTTGGAGTAACGTCCATGACATACAATTGCCCTAGGACAAGTAATCGACAATCGAGACAATAATGTCTGGGCGGGATAAAATCTGATGCAATCACGGTTAATGCAATAATTGTGAAGACCAAACAAATTGCATCATACACCCCGAAAATAGATTCATATTACTGCACACCACAGCAAATGACCTAATCTGAAGAAATAGAAATCGATTACACCCTATCCCACCAGGAGGTCTTAAACTGACCTTATGGTGAAAGAAAAGAAACTAAAGCGTTTGTTTCAATTAATTTGCACAAGGGTGTAAATAAAGCTATATATCATACTTAAGTAGATGTAAAAATGTATATTGTTGTCAGTATAGCTTCTTCGTTGCAGGTGAGAAATAACTGTTCATAAACGAATATACCTCTTCAACTATTTTAGCTAATTCCCTATTTATTCTTTTCCTTACACGTGATCTATAAGTAGATCACGTGATCTACCTATTTAAGAATGGATTCGTCCGTGTTTGCTCACTGTTAATCTGTCTTCAAACTACAGTGTCGGAAACGACACTTGATTCCTATGCAACAGAAACAAGATTTTATATTTAACGTTTTATTTTTGTTATGGTTTCAGTTTGTGCCATGCCGTTCACTCCCAAAGAGAAGTCATTTTGCGTCTTGGAATATACTCGCACAGAGTCACCCAAGACTATGCAGTATGCCTTCAATACAACGTACCGTCAATGCAAAATTTTATGGGGATATGAGAAGGGATTGGTCTATGCCCCACCTCCTGCTAGCATTGACCGACTCAAGCGGAGAATCACTTCCGCACTGGATAAAATTACTGAAGACATTCTACAGCGTGTTTGGCAAGATCTTAACTAGCGACTTAACCCGTGTCATGTCACAGGCGGTGCACATATTGATCACGTATGAAGCCTGTCCCAGAATAAACTTATCATGTTCAACGCCTAAACTATTCAATTTGATTGAGCGAGACTTAGTAATTTTCAAGATAATAGCTTTTAAAATGATGTCATATTTTTTGGGACACTATGTATATTTGTAATAGTAAGATAGTACTGCAATTGTTACTGACAAAGGTAATGGTAATATTTGCAGTTTCTTTATGTGGAAACATTCAGCATGTATTAATCGAACTGCTAATATTACAATTGGTTGAAATTTATAAAATCTCTGAAGAATTCTCACATTCAGTACTTGCTATCGCTATTTCCAAGATTGACAGTGTTTTTCCTAACCTTTTATAATTTAGTCATAAAAGCTCACATCTAAAACAAATATATACGATGATATGACGCACAATAAGGCTCGAATTGACAAATATGGAATTGTCTTTGATGTAATTTTGTTAAACAACCCTTGCACGTCAACTTGTGTGATTCTCAATCTATTTCAGAGAAGATGTAAATATTTGTCAGGTTGGATTCTTTAGAGGAATTTTGATCATGATTTTTGATGACTGGAAATATTTCATATTAATTCTAATTCAAAAATTGGGAGCTATTAATATTTATATTGAGCATTGAAAATCGGAAAAAGAAATCTAATTTTATTGTTTGGAAATTACCGCAATCGTTACCGACAAATAAGACACACCTTCTACATACGTATATACCCGATGATTAGGTACTCAATAAAGCTTCAAGTTAGAAATATGGAATATTTTTTTGATAAAATCTTGCTAAACATCTCTCCAAATTCGATACCCTGTTCTATGGCTGCAAATTTGCTCCAGTGAAAATGTAAAGTTATTCCAGATTTTAATATTTATTGAGGGCTGTATTTCTGTTCCATAAAATCTGTAGAATGATACACTCTGAAAATTTGAAAATCACTATAGATATTTTAGTTTACATGACCATCCTTTTTATATTTATTAATGTTGATGTACTCAATGATTAGTTGATAATGTTCTGATGTGTGTTGAAATCCTCACACTATTTAGTATTGTTGAAATAATCGCTACCATTTTTTGTCGAGATTTACAAGCTCTCCGTTTCATACAATATCGCAAAATAATGAAGGAAATATAAAAATTCAAGAAAAGATATGCAAAGCACACTACTGCAATTTTTATTAAATAAATATTTGTTATATTAATTAAATAATAGTTTTAAAATAGTGGGAACATTTTATATGTTAAATAATAAAACTTTATTTTTCAAAAAATGAACGAGAATATATTGTACTAATCTTTGCACTAGAGTAAAAAAAATATACTTCGTATCCCCTTACCTGTTTTCACTTCTACCCTAAATTTGGTTTTGATCGGTCAATGTATGGCTATTTTAGAAGTACGGACGGACTAACGGAAGTTACAGAATTTTATATATAGAAGTTGACATTTTTTACCACGTAGAGGACAACATCAAAAATGGAATACGTGTGGTCTAAAAGGGATAATTTTCGAGGCCATAAACAAATTTGCCTTCGCTGAATCAATAATTAGAATGTGAAAACACCAAAACGAATATTCAGGAACAATCTAGAAATTTCCATGAATTGTAATAATTAATTACGCTTCCAGGTAACTAGTTTATCCGAAAAAAAAAATGTAAAATCGAATATACAATGAAATCTATTTATAATTATTTCAGTTCTATTCTATAAAAAAAAAACCCAAAACTCCAGACAAAGATAATATCAGAGGAGATGGGAGAATTTAATCTGAGTGGCGGGTAACGACTCTAATTTGTGACGCAGCAGGTCAGACTCAGTGATTTGAGAAAGCGAGTGTTATATGGTCAGAGAGAAAATCAACAGTAGACATTCATTGAACAGAAGAAGAAAGGAAACAGATTAAAATATGAATGGAGAAAACATCGCCATATATGCACTGAGACATTCTTTTATTTACTCGAAGCAAAAAGTTTTCAGAATTATTTCGGCGAGAGAGGGAAACCTTAGAAAGAAATTAAATGTTGACTCTCTTCTTTATTGCTTTTGTATACGTCGTTTAAAAGCATTGTTAAAAAGCCAGAAGCTAAGAAAATGCCTTCCATATAAATTTACAGAGATGAACATCGGTCAGCGGTGAAACATTTGTCTTTCTCCTTTCGCTTAACACAGACAAAAGTGATTTTTCCAAGCGATAGTAACTAACGTTGAAAAATGGGAGTAAACGGAATCTAATGTTTGTGTCTGAAAGGGATTTCTTTATGACAAATAGCTGGAAACTACACAAAGAGAACGCTGCACAATGTTGCAGTGAGCAAAGCAACTGGTTTGTTTGAATGAAATGTTTTAAGAGGAAAAGGAAATGTTATCTTGTCAAGTAAATCGAGCGATCATTTTGCCGCAAGACAACGCCCGTCACCAGGTTGCAATTGAGGAACAGTAAAAGATCATGTAGCGGAGACAGGAAGTTGCAGAATCGATGCGTTCTATAGATATATCATGTTCAAATTCTCGTTTCCTTTGTCTCATGAAACACTCCTTGTGTGGTCAAAGGTATCAGTGAGTTCAAGGTATCGAATAATTTCTCAGACATTCATCGAATGAGAACCTGAATTGTTTTCATGAGAGAATAAGTCATAAAACTAAGAGAAGGCGAACGATTTCGTGAAGCTGTCAGCAAATCAGAAGTAACGTTGATTTCATAGCAGTCAATGAAATCTAAGTGAAAGACTGTCAACAATTTTGTGATCATATGTCTAATGCATTCAAAAGTCGTCTTTATTAGAAATAATACAGTTTAACTGAAAAAAAGCAGTAATATCATAAAGACCATTGTGAATATTTTGACCAATGAATTAAAATGGTATCGATGTAGATAAATTTCTCATGGTGCTTTTTATTGTTATTTTTCGTTTTTTTTTTTGTAGTATTAAACATACTAAATAGCTAAAAATTACTAAACACCTAAATCAAATTTTTATTAATAAACGGCAGATATTATATACGATTTGCTCTGTTTTCTCATTGATTATAAAAAGGCATCTGAGTAAATGTTTAATACATATATTGCCATCCACAGACTGTTTTGCTGTATCACAGCTCATCCACGTGTCTAGACGTCCGGTTGCCTCTAGCTAATATTGAAAACAAACTGAATTGCCGTCAGTCGGAATTCTACCACTAAGCCGTTGCCGCACGGCAGGGATGAAGGTGAATTTAAGCGTATTTATTTTTTAGATAAACATACAGTGATTGAGAGAAGTCGATTCGCTTTACCGAACGAAAAGTCTTGCATTATTAGTCGCAATATTCATGTTTACAAACCCACACTTCCTCTCCAGAGAGCCCAACCGAAATAAATTTTCAGAAGCATATATATTGTCATCCACAGACAGACTGTTTAGCTGTATCACAGTTCCTCAGAGTGGCTAGACGTCCAGTTGCCTCTAGCTAGGATCGAAACCCGACTGAACTGGATATATATATATAATTCTTTCGTTTTTTTATTATTATTCCATTTAGATTCCTCGACTAGTTTCGACCAAAATGGCCATCATCGGGAGGAGAAATATTTCTGCTTGCTGGTAGCAGTGAACTACAGAAATGAATGTCTTGATGGAGAAAATGAACTTTTGTCTGTAGTTTTCATTTGTTTTTTTTTATTTTTTTATCTTTTTAACATGAATGTTTTAACATTCCTTGTGAGGGTCAAACAGTATCTTTTAAGTTGTTATTTGAGGTAAGAGCTGGGTAGATACATGCTGCTATGAATTCTGTAGTCAGTTTGACAGTTTTATTGGGCCTGGTGAGGGGACATGTCTCTGTTTAGTGTTTATGTGTATGTCATTTGGTTCTTAGGGAGTGAGTGAGTATGATGTGTGTAAGCGTGTGTATTGCTGTAATAGTCACTCTATTACTATATATATATATATATATATATATATATATATAAAGAGAGAGGAAGGGAGAGAGAGAGAGAGAGAGAGAGAGAGCAACAGCTAAATTCTCCATTTGTTAGATTAAGCTTTGAAAGGTTGTATTTTTGAAATGATTAAATATATTTTACTGGAATACTCCGACGTTTAATAACACTACTGGACACTGTTTTAAGTAATGTGAATGTATAATTACTCTATGACTTAACAGCAGTATCGTAATGAATTCCATCGTAAATATTTCGCGTACGATTCCATTTTCATTCTATTTTCAATGCTCTTTGCATTGTCACAGCTGAAACTCCTGTCTCACCTGCCAAAGTTCATATGCATTGAGTTGAATCTTTTCTAATTGATCTCTGTGGCTCTAAGTTGAAATGATGATCCCCTCTCCCTGTTGTGATATCCAAATATAATTTTACTCTCTATTGTTCCTCCTTTTTTCAACATATTCATCGTTCTCTTGATTATTCTAGAATTGACTTTGTAGATGGAAGCCAGTGTATAAATGCTGGTACCATTACTAAGGTTATGTGTACGTGTATTTGTAGACCAAAAGCAAAAGCGCCACACTTAACCAGTTATAAAACTGGCGCAGCATAATCTTCTTTATTCGTAAATATCAGCAGTGAGAAAAATGATTTATAAATATAACAATACACTCACATTTTAAAAATCCCTAACTGTAAAAACGGAAATATTTTTATTCAAGGGATTTAGACATAGCATTTTTTTCTTAGATTTACGATGGGAATTTGAGAGGTGATTTGGTCCCCATCGGCTCTTAACTTCAGTTGTTAATTTCTCTGACACGAAGGGCAAAACTTTTCGTTTTATACTGAAACATTTAACATGATAGATGAATGTTTGGAGAATATAGATTTTCGTGTAGTACAGAAGGTCGAGCCGGGGCAAATAATGTCGAGGACTTACTCGATACAGACATAATTCACTTTGCACAATGATTTGATTTTTGTTTTTTTTAACTTTATGAAAAAGAAATTCCTATTCTTGTAAGTGGTTTAGTTTTGTCTTGTCTTGCCTTTTTGTGAAAACAATGAACTGTATTTCCGAAGTTCACAATGTAATGCATTTTTGTTTTTCATTTTCCTACCCATTTGATTTTAAAAGATTTAGAATCTGTGCCAAACATTAAGCTGTATACAATAGTGTGGTTATTCCGTTATATTTTGTCTGCTTCAGTTATGAGATTTCATCAAAATCAATTAATCATCAACCTCATATCAATGAAAGATCGCCGGAAATTGAAAATGACTTCATTTTACACATTTAGAAGCTCATAGGCTCTAAATCCTCATCAATCTTACTTCATTGTTTCCTTTCTATGTTTTTTTTTTATTCTTTGCTTTTACGATCATCTCTATGCGACAACTTATGATTGATCAACCGTTATATTCAGTGCCAAAAAGTAATACAAGTTTCGTTAAATTGTATAGTTATCGTTATTCTTTCTTTAATTTTAAACATTTGAATTTTTTCAATGTCCTGTTCATTATGTTTGTCTTCAAAAGTCAATATATATTGGTGATTTAAAAATTGATATTTAGCAATTATTTAATTATATAAATTTATAAATTTCACTTTACTACATGTTCACAAAAGCTTGCTCGCCCTTCTGGGAAGAAACCAAATATTAGTATTTTTTTTTTCATTCTAATGTGTTACACCCTATATTAAACTAAGTATTCCGTATATTTTAGCGTAATTTATTTATTTACTAGATTAATTACAATGGCCTCTATATTTTGGATATATTTTTGTCAATATAAATTTCTATTTGTCATATATTATTTGCGTATTAATATTTGGCGCCCAAAAAAGGAATTTATAGTTTCAATATTTTAAATAAGGATAAACATTATTTACTATAACTCATATATTATGAGTATATTTTTATATATTTATCAACACCAGATGGATAAAACCAATTTTAATGTGAAAACGTTAATAATATCGGACTTTGTGTAATTAATGTAGCAACCTGATTATAGCATTTCATAATGCACTTAGTTTTGAAGTAACTAACCAAGAATTATTTCTGAAAAAAGATTAAATTTATCATAACTCTATACCAACCAACGCAAATATTTACTAAGCAAGGTTTAATCCCACAACGTGTCATGAAAATAGGGAAAGATTAAGTGCATTCGCTGTTAAGAGTCCATGTAATGTGGTCTTTATTTCTACAATGATCTGTAAACTACAGTATTAATTTACAATAGCGTTTTTGCAAAGTGGCACTTTATGTGATCTACTATACTAACATACAGTGAATATAAAACTTTTCACTCATAGTGAGATTCGGTCTGTTGCGTTTCAAGTTCAGACTTCACGTTGAATTATATATTCAGCATATTACCAAAGATACTGCAGAAATGGTAGAATCCTTCTAAGGCTCCTGAACGTTACCTGAATTCTTCTTCAATGTCTAATCTATACAAGATTAGGATTAAGCTAAAAATGATGTATTGCGTCTTTAGCTGCTCTGGAAATACTCCGTATTCACGTTCCAAACTTGATAGAACTTCAAAATGTTTTTGTTGCCTTGTGGATGACTTCATTCCATTCAGGAGCCGTTTACCGTACATACCTAGCACTATTGCCGTTGTTCTATCAAGATTACCATACCAAGTAATTGGAGGAGATCCATTCTTTAAGTCAAATTTTATAGCTAGAACATTCCATGCAAATTCTATGGAATAGCAACATCCTTATCCTCAAATGTAAGAGAAAAATATTTTGAGAAACCTTTTTCACAAAAACTTTTGTGAAACATTCATCTATCCATGTGCACATCAGTGTTGGGCTTTTCAAGTCATCATTACCACTTATCCTCACAGATTTCAATTCCTACTACCAACTTATCCATTCATGATTGAGTATTATATTTCTGAAAAATGTAATCCTCTACCTTGAGTGACTCTCAACCATTTAGTGGGTAAGATATATATATATATATATATATATATATATATATATATATATATATATATACACAAACATTTTTAAAGATATTAGTTGCTACTATGTGTCTATTAAGTTTGCCTCGTGGTTACGACACGACATCTCAAAATTAAGACGGTATACTTTATTGACCCGGCTCCTTTTTTCATTCATGCTGAACAGTTTTGCTCAGAATGAGGCTCAATGATTTGAATGTCTATTGAGACTTACATTTTCCCAGATTACAATTGGTATTACTATAAATGATACAGCGCTAAAGTTATTCGAAAAATGCTCTTTTCTTTGTGGTCCTTCAGAAAATATCTGACTTCTGTTATGCTCTAAATTTGTAAAAATCGGATAAAAAATGGAATATTGCTAACATATTTTGTTGGCGCTTTACAATCCTTAATTGCCAGCATTAAAAGATATCAAAAGCGTTTACACGACACTGTCAGCGATGAATAGTTTCAACCCAACAATCATTTTCCTATGGAAAAATCATCGCATGCCTATCGCTATTTGGTCAGTCTGAGTACGGTAATTGTTCAAACAAGCTAAATTCTTTAGTTCTACCTGTTCAGACATTTACAGTTCAGCTACCCCATGCCGCATACACTAGTTCAGATTATCCCCATTCACGTCGTATTCTTTGGTAATAAGGCCGTTCTTCTCAAGATCCACTACCTTCAGTATCTGTCTATGTTTCTGAGATGAGGCATTATGTGCACTATTTACATTATTAGGACTATTGTCATCATCTTTGTGGCCATATTTATTACAACATTTCGGCCGTTGTACTCTCCGTCCTTCTTCAGTATATGTCTATATTTCTGAGATGAGGTATTATGTGCACTATTTTCATTATTCGGACTATTATCCTCATCTATGTCGCCATATTTTTAACAACGTTTCGGCCGTTGTACGCTTCAGCCTTCTTCATTATCTGTCTATATTTCTGAGATGAGGAATTATGTGCACTATTTACCTTATTCGAACTATTGCCCTCATCTTTGTCGCCATATATATTACAACGTTTCGGCCGTTGTACGCTCCAGCCTTCTTCAGTATATGTCTATATTTCTGAGATGAGGTATTATGTGCACTATTTTCATCATTAGTACTATTGTCCTCATCATTGTCGCCATATTTATCTCAATATTATATTATTTCGGCCGTTGTACGCTCCAGCCTTCTTCAGGTGGTTGGAATGTCGAACGGAACCCTTTATTTTGCTCACTGGAGTAGACTGTTCTAGTTCCACGTGCCATATTTAATGGATGTCAGTTATCAGTCATCTGTTAATTCTCCTCACCAAGTTCTCCACTGCCTTAACCGGGTATTGAACTCACACTCTTTCGGTCGTGTCCCTGGATCTAACCAACGCCTTTTATTCACTGTGCCATTTGTCCTTGAGGACATCTACATGAATTTCTGGGTATTATAAACCTAATGACTTCAGTAACCATTTTTTACCAGTGGTCATTTTCAGATCTTTGCTGTTATTATTCAATGTTTATACCAGTGCTTATATTGCGATTTTTGCTGTTATCGCTTTTCTCTGGCACTCCTTATTACTGACACCCGCTAAACATGGCACGTGGAACTAGAACAGTTACCCCAGTGAGCGAAAAAAAGGGTTCAGTTCGACATTCCAACCACCAGAAGAGGTCGGAGCGTTCAACGACCGAAATGCTGTAATAAATATGGTGACAAAGATGAGGACAGTAGTTCGAATAATGTAAATAGTATCCACAACATTGTGGACCAGAAACCGGAGATAATAATTCCCTGAGCATTAAAATCTTAACCTCTTTCTATTGAAGGTTAACTCTTTGCGATACTTCATAATTTCTTTACCAGCACTTACTGCCTCCGTGTGCGTACATGCAATGACCTAATACCTTGAGTAACTCTTGGGTTTTCTATTGCGACAACACATAGGAAACAAAATTACAAGTAAAATGAAACCCTTTTTCCGAGTGGATTGGTTTGTTTTAAGGCATATCAACCTCAATGAGATATTTAATAACGACAAGATTTTTATTGTTGGTAAAATTTTAAAAAATATACTGCTGGCAATAATGTGTTGCTGGTAATATTTTTTCTTCAAAATTCATTGCTGGTCATAATTTTTTTACAAAAATTTATTGCTGATATTAAACCTACTTTTAAATTTCATACCGTTTTGACCCCAGTTTGGGGTTAACTATTTACCCATAGCTGGAATCCTAACAGATTCTACCACTACGGGTCAGTGTGGACCTGGAAACACTGGTAGTTAAGAAATGGCTTCACGACCCTCAAAAACTCCTGATTAGAGGTCTCCCTGTTGGATGTAGTTTATCGTCTTACCGAAGACGGCTCATTTTTTGGGAAAGGGGGAGGTACCCCTCTGCCGAGGTGTAGTAGGTGTATTCTGAAGCTCCAGGTGACAAGGCGATTTCCGAGTAGAGTGCGAAGTGAACACACTGTGGATCAGGTGAATTTTGAACTCGAATCGCCAGCAACAATTTCTTCACCTGAAGCCGTTAAATTAAAAGAAAAAAAAAAAAAAGAACCGATGTTATTTTTCTCGTGGTGCTGACGACGGAGTCGTGCATCCAATAATGCAGGTGAATATTAAACAAAATTCAATTATAAAATCTTAAGTACTTTTCTGATGTCAAATCCAATAAATCATTTAACCCGAATTTCAATAAATGTCATTTTAATTTCGCATCTAAAATTTTGCATCGCAATCGATTTATATATTGCAAAAATCGCCTTGAGAAACGCATTAAAAATCCGTAAAAAAATAAAGTTTATAACACACACACATATATCTATATATCTATCCACGCACGCACACACACACACACACACACACACACATATATATATATATATATATATATATATATATATATATATATATATATATACGCACACACACACACACACACAACGTGGGTCGGAAATTTTTCTTCGTCCACCCGCCTGTCAAATTCAGTAATTTAATGACTAAATATTAGACTAATAATTTGAAAATATAGGCGGGCAGAAGGACTTACAACGTCCCGTGTGGATTTTGTTAGATTTTATTTTGTGTGTTAATGATTCCACAATAAAATAGATATTGCATAAACAGTATGGGTAATGTTTCCAATATAGGCATATATTTATATCCGAAATACATCCTGTGAATATAGTTATAAAGAATTTGTATACTTGAATTATTTACATTACGTAATCCGTAGTGTAAAATATAATCAAGAACGTATTGTAAATAAAAAAATATATATAATATACATTTATTAATTACAGATATTTAATTATATATATATATATATATATATATATATATATATATATATATATATATATATATATATATATATATATATATAATTCTTTATTTACATTCAACATCATCACTTGATAAGTCACCGGAGGTGTTGACACAAAATGGCTGTTTTTGTAGAGATGTTATAACATATTTATGTTATAATTTTTAAATAAATAATTATATCTGTTCTACTCTGTATTGTGCACTCTTTTAAAAACAGTAATTGTTTGTTATTGGAATTTATTTCGTATACACCAATCATATACTTGGGTACATATATATATATATATATATATATATATATATATATATATATATATATATATATATATATATCACCGTCATCATAGATATATATTTTAGTTTGAAATAGGTTGATTATTATTTTAGATTTATAGATAATATTTTGGTTATTTTGACGCTGTTGCTAGATTTTTTTATTATTAATAAGTGCTCATGCGTAAATCATCACTCCTCATGCTGCCAAGATATATATATATATATATATATATATATATATATATATATATATATATATATATATAGTTATTGTAAATTGATGAAAATAAGATATATGAAATAGAAAGGGTATAAAATGAAGTGGGTGCAGCGGTTATTGATAATATACTTAGAGTAATGTATAACGCGAAACCTGAATATTTCGAATGACACATAATTGTTCACTCGGGATAGGAGTTCGCATCGGCGACGTTGTGTGTCAGTGTCCACGGTGCATTTAATGCAATTTCTGCATTTTACATTTTTTAAGGCGATGTATATATATATATATATATATATATATATATATATATATATATATATATATATATATATATATATATATATATATATATGTAAAAGAATGGAGGGTAGTCTATGCATACTTTGAAAACAAAATTTATTTGCAGTTTATTTCTTACTAACTTCTTTCGTTTTGCGAAATATCAATCGATTTCGGAAGTGTTTTTCGTTAATGTGTTGCGTTAATCCATACATACATATATATATATATATATATATATATATATATATATATATATATATATATATATATATATATATATATATATATGCAACAGATATGAATACAAATGAAATAGAAAACATATTAAAGGAATTGTATCCGTTCTGTGAGATTTATACGTAAGGCAATATTTCAAACACCGACTTTTAAGGAAAACACTTTCTTTTTCTCATGCTCAGTATCCACCTACGGTAGACTTTTAGTGAATGAGGTGTGTTACATTAACATAAGAGTAAGAAGTAGGAAGTGAACATTAAGAAAATATAATGGATAGAAAACGATTGTCCGAAGACTGGAGAGTTTATTCTTGTACAGTCCGGAAAACCGTCCAATCGATATTCTTTTCCACAAAATAGCGGTTCTTGAAAATACACTTTGCAAATGGAACGCCCTTCTTTGCAGAGGAACACATAGACAATGACATTGATCTGGACAAAGCTTGTCTTAACTCTAACAGTTTGCACTATAGAATGCAGATTGTGTGATTGCTTACCATAGAAGGCGCGAAAGGGTTGCAATAGTCTTCATGCATTGAGTCTGCAGGATAGAAGCCGTAGAATAAAATATATCATTTTCCATAAGATTGCGTAAAAAATTTTGAACTCAGATATGACTGGAAATTGTGTATCAAGTAGCTTAACGTTAAACCTTAATTCTCTTCTCATCTAATCTGTTTCTGAAAAATGTTTAACTTCAAGAATTCAAAGTATTTACTTTACAAATAAATTATAAAACTCAGAATGTATGTACGGCCTAAAAATCTGAATTGAGTATCTCTATTTTTAAGCAGAAATTTTTATTTTCTGCTTCGCGAACATGTTAAACCCGGATTTTAAGGTTACTACACAACGAAGCACAATATTTTATGGCCTCTAAAACATATTTCAAGAAATTTTCATTAAAATTTCCGCTTGATATGGCCCTATGACATAATACATTAACTTGCCTTACATTTTAATTTTTTTTAATTTTATGATGTAGTCGATCTGCCAGGGCCTCGCTTAAGACAGGTCTATTGCCTATTGATTTTCGCTAAACTTAACGAAAACGAAAATCCCAAAAAACAAAAAAAAAAATACAAAGAAATGTGAAATGACAAACTACTAGAATAGGGCGTGGTTAATTTAAAAAAACAAAAAAAAAACAGGATTTTAAATGGGCACGACTAACAATGTTTTTAACAAGTGGATAATGCATGAACAGGTATTTCATTATTTTAAATTATTTTGAAGAAATCGGTAGCAATCGTGTTAAGAATATTTTTAAACCAATAATCCAAGTGTATACAATCTATATTTCTGTAAAATTAACATTCTGATAGACCCGATCATAAAATGACCTATGACAATACGAAGAAATAGATAGTTATATGGAAACTGAGACGGTTACATTTTTATTCATTGAATCCAAAAAGATCTCTTATAATCAAAATCGTGACGAAATAGTTGAAATATTTTGAACACGTTATGAGCAAAAAAGGCATGGCAAATCGGAAACTCTCATGATATATCAAAGTCAAGAGGGTCAGACGAAATCCCGAATACCCTATCTATTTTGGGAAAATCGATGTGAGAAAAACGAGAGGGAGAATAAAAAATACAAATATTGGTAAGTGCTTCGCAGAATAGCAAGTTGAGGAAAACCATGATTGCCCACGTCCTGTAGGTATACGGCGCATAGATGAAAAACTTGATGCTACTGTTTAAACTACTATTTTGCCTAGGTTGATTGCTGCTGTCATTTACACGAATTAACGACTTTGTTTTACACCGTTTTTTTGTGATATGCGTCGATGGTGGCGACATCTCTTCATACTGACGGTACCAGGTTGGCAGTTTTCTGGTTGCTGTTCCCGGCTGGTTGTTAGAAGCCCTAACTCTTGCGTAGCGTCTTGAGAGGCTGCTCTGATCAACTGTTGTATAATATCGGGGTTCTTGCAGTGCCTTGTCGCGTATGGAAGTTTGTTTCTACAATCGCCTCCGATGGACAATTACGAGGCCACATTATGCTGCAGTCTGCACCTGTTCCCTTAATGCACATGTACACTAGACGATCGATTGCTACTACAATCTCAGCCATTTTCTTACCAAAATAACACATCATGACTATAAACAACCAAAGATATATACCTAAATCAGCTCAACAAAAAACACCTAAATCACATAATCGTACAAACTTCTGCCGTGTGAAATTGGTCCTCTTCGAAAAATCTTCAATCAACTGATCTGATATCGCGATTCCTCGCTACCTTGCTTTTTAGGAATTAATTACCGGATGCATGGTATGGGAGTTTATCTACGTGAACATATCCTCTGACTGATTCCTGCTTTCCTGTTTGTTGGAATTCCTCCTTTGTAATTCCTGTTTTTACTAAATCTAGAGAACCCCTCTAATTATCGACCTATTAGTCTCCTACACCTCTTCGAAAAACATTCGAGGTTTTAACCAATGCAAAACTGGTTAAGCCTCTTATCTCTAACTGCCTACTCTCTGAAAAACAATATGAATTCAATTTCGCCCGGTCTACCGCTGACATGCTTACGGCCATCACTGAATATGAATCACATAATCTTGATAATAACGGTGAAGCTGGGCTGTGATTTTACACATCAAAAAGGCGTTTGAAAGTGTTTGGCGGTCTTCTAATTAAGCTTCAGGGTTACGGCATTACAGGATGATTGTTTGATTTAACCCAATCTTTCCTATCAAATCGAAGAAACTAATGTTCTGAATAGGCTCATTTACAGCTCCTTTCACACGAAAGCATGTGTCCTGCCGGCCCTTTTCTAGGTTCTATACTGTTACTGGTCTTCGTCAATGATCTTCCTGATACCATCCGTTCCCAAATAGGCATTTATGCAGATGACACAACCATTAACACTTGTCTATATAGCAAATCTGTCAGAGTTGACAAAGTTAGCCTTAACGCTGCTGTTTATAAGGACCTCCAATCAGTGGATAACTAGGGAAGGAAATGTCTTTTAAATTTGAATGCCTCCAAAACTAAACTACTCTCAGTATATGTCTATATTTCTGAGATGAGGTCTAATGTACACTATTTACATTATTCGGGCTATTGCCCAAAGCGTGTTCAATACCCGGTTAAGGAGGTGGAGAAATTTGAGAGGGGAATTAACAGGAGATAACTGACATCCATAAGACATGGCACGTGGAACTAGAACAGTATACCCCAGTGAGCAAAATAGAGGGTTCAGTTCGACATACCAATCACCTGAAGAAGGCCGGAGCCTACAATGGCCAAAACGTTGGGATGAACATGGTGACAAAGATTAGGACAATAGTCCGAATAATGTAAATAGTGTAAATTGCTCTCATTTAACCACTATAAAGAAAGTTACCAGCCCTCCATCAACATGGCTGTTGCTCGAATTCTGGAAAGCAATTCACTGTGCCTTCTTTACCTCACGTTTTCAACTGACTTAAGGTGGAAAAACTACATTAAATAAATAGCTGCATAAAATGATAGGAAAATTGGTTCAATGTGTCGTGCCAGAAAGTTTTCTCGTTCCAGACCATCTTACATATTCACAAAAATACCATTGTATACTGTTGCCATATCCTCTCTGTTGCTCCTGCTATTCATGTTAGGTTCTTGACAAAATCCATAGAATTATCTATTCTAACAATATAGCTAACTACACCTTCTCATTTTCACACATACAGTACAGTAACTCAAATTCGTTCAGTAACACACACCAAAGAACTCTATTGTGTTTATCAACTTTTGCACTGCACTATATATTATGTATTTGTTGTGTTTTTTTAAAAAAAATATTTATTGTTGAACAAATTCATAATTTCTTCTACTTGATTATTTCTCTTGTTGTCTGTGTTGCATTTGATATTGTAAAATTTGTAGAGGGTCAGTTTTTATTTCTATTTATAACCAATACAAATTGACTGACCCACTATACTTCTATTAGACTGGTGGCAACAGCAAAAGTGCCATAATTGTGCATCGCACACATTGTTTAATATCTAAAAAAACACTAAACTAATTGAGTTTCTTTTTTTCCAGGTTTTCAAAACGTTTGAGCAACTTGACATCATCTGTTGTAAGAATCACTTAGAAAAGTCTTTGAGTAAATCAGCTAGAAACAGAACAGGTTAAAATCGTTTTTTCTCATCCCCACTCTCTTCCCAACTGAGCAATGATGGAAAAAACAAAACATTCAAACCTTTTGTATTAGTACCAATATCATACTCTGGGTTCTTCATTCAAAGTCCAGAAACATCAAGAAAATGGTGAATAAGTTTAAAAATGTAAGAACAATAGAGAGGAAACTGGGTCAAGAGTTTACAACTGGAAGAGGGATAATCATTTCAACTTTGAGATAAAGTGATCGATTAGAAAAGATCAAACTCAATCTGTTTGACATTTGGTACATGAGAGAGGAGTTTCAGATTTGACAGTCAAAAGAAGAGTGAAAAAAGATTTGAAATTTAAATCGTATTTGAAATCTGTACGGTAACTTTTTACTAAAGGACATCCTCAAGCAAATTTTGGAGTCCAAAACTCGCTTGAGGATGAAATGAAAATAATGTCTTTAATTACAAAATTAAATTCGAAGCTTTCAGCTTCCATTTTTGAAACATGGTTAGAACTGTGTAGCGAAAAAACATGTTTTAAACTAGTTAATTTATAATATTAATTCTCTGTAAACTTACATTGAGCACTATTTTGTAAAAATAAAAATATCTATAAGAGCACCGGATTATATTGTGACACTATTTAGGTTGCTAGAAAGAAAGAAGAAAAAAAGAAAGAAAAAGGCGACAATTAAATTTAGGTCATAAGAGCCATCACGAAAAGGACACTAAGCGATGTTATTTTTATTTTCTAACAAAGAACAGTGATAAATATTTTATTTTCATTAGCGAAGAAGGTGGGATCTCCTATCTGTAACGTTGGATTTATGACGGCACACCGAGTATGGCAATGGTGAAAATTTCAGGTCGGCCAAATGACCTACGAAACAGAAGCTAAGAGATAATATTAATTAAGCACGCACTGACCGAAAAAGAAAATGTCCTCTGGACCTCCCGCAGGGTGCTGGGAGATAAAAAAATAATTAGGTCATACGCTGACCGAAAAAAAAAAATGTCACTGGACCACACAGAATTGCAAAAACAAAAGACTAGACCATTACCTATCTACGGAAAGGTCGTTTGGAAAAGCCACCTGTTTATTGTCAGGAGCTGGCTATGATAGCAAAATTATTTTATCAGAACGAATAAGTGGCACCAAGGTGCGATACGTTCAATTGACCACCCACTTGTTTGGCGAAGGTCCCGGGTGATAAAGTCCAAGTGACATTTGGCTAAGATAAGAGTCCAAGGAGTTGTTGCCCGGGCATGAGAAGAGAATGAAGGGAAAAAGAAAGAAAAAAAAGGGAGATAATTTTTTTTCTTTGAGCAAGATTTTTTAAAATCTAGGCTAGCCTGGCCACACCTACACTGCTGGGCGCCCATTGGCTGAATGCTGGCGTGAGCGTTAGGCGAAGGTAATCATGCGAAGTAGGAGGGGAGGCCTGTTGACACCCCTGAAGGGATCGGTATGAGATGCCACTGTGAGACAGAGGGGAACCCGTTGGCAGCCTCTGAGGGTATGGTGAGATACCAATATGAGAACAGAAGAAGGTGGGAGGACGAAAGACTTACAAAAATGGAAAATAATAAATTTTCCTGACCGAAAACAAAGAAGTGGATTGTGGCTTTAGAGTTATCAAGCAACCTCAAACACCGACAAGCCCACCCCGGTTTTGGTCGGCGTCCATATAAGCAGAGTCGCAACGAGTGGACGGCACTTCAGTTGGAGCTGGAGTTCAGTTGGAGTTAGCAATTGGCAGAGACAGTTACAGCGTTAATAGCCTCGCAGAAAGCTGAAAAAGATTCCACGCAATTCGCGACCTCAACTTTTAACCAAGAACAATTTATTTTTGAAGAACGACTTAGACTCACACCACCAAAACAAGTTTTACGAATATCGCCTGAAGATACACCAAAACCAGTTTCTTAAAGGAACAAATTAAGATGTTAAGACTCGCCTAACAAACACAGTGTCACGAATCCATATAAGCGGGTTGGTAGAAAGACGCAGTCCTGTATTCAGCAACCAGATGTAAAATATTGTTATCCTTTTTTTAACACATTTGAACTTTTCGAGTTATTACTTTATTTTCTTTTACATA
>OZ010573.1:134341609-134366609 GCA_963932145.1 Acanthosepion lycidas | reverse complement strand
GCATCGATATAACAAAAAAGTCGTTCACTAGCAAAATAAAACTTGTAATGTTAAAGACACGTGTTCGAGTTCAACATCCTTTCACCTGACGACCGTTAACATTTCCTGGTGAATGATTCCATGAGTGATCTTTTCCAAGTCTATTTTTATACGACTCATCTCATGTATGATAAACTTAACAAGACTGGTTTGATCTTGTCGTAGATTTTCCACCATTGCAATTTTCTCCAAAATAATAATAATAATAATAATAATAATAATAATAATAATAATACAATTAAATATTAGTATATCTAAATTTCACAAACTTTTGCATATTTATAGAGCATTGTTTTCGTGTCATGATTGTATTATTTGTAGATATTTTCATGACGTATTCCAATTGTTTGAAATCAAGGACAAATATAAAATTAACAAAAAGTTGACGATATTTAATATATTTTGAATGTCTGTTGTGGAAATAGGTCCATGACGGAAATTAGACAAATTCCTAGTCTTTTGCCTTAAAATCATGTAAAGAACTGAAAAGATATTGAGACTGCGGTCATAAATTGTTAGGGAATGTACATATCAGTATTTTTAACCAACAATCAATATTTTTATTACTTTTCTAAAAAAACTATACACATTTAGCTCAGAGAAATCTTATACTATTCTCACGTGTATCGTAAAGTGAGCAACCTTAAATAGTTCAGAAAATAAACTTTCTTTAATTCAGGACATAGATTCTTTACTTGGCTTTTGTCTCCATGTTTTCGAATAAATTCACTTTTGATGCTATAGATTTTCTTCACTTCATGTCTTTTCTATTTTTTTAGACTTATATGTGCTCAAAGATTGAGATTTCCTCGAAAATATGATGTAGATTTTATATTTAATGTTAAATCATAGAACATTTAAATGACCTACTGATTGGTATACTCTATTTCATATTCATACCTTTAAATTAAAAGAGAAAAAAATAGAGAAGCTTAATATCGTTGCAGTCATCGGCATGTTTAAATAATTTTTTTTTAATTTCAATTGATTTTTTCAATTAGACAAATTGTCCTTGGAAAATTCATGACAACATATCTCAGGGCTCTGTTAATTCGCCATATCGACATACGAATAATATTTCTTAGTTTTATTATCACAAAGAAAATAGTGGGTAGATGTTGGCTTGAACAGAATCACTTCAGACATCTTTCCGGTCGTGATAAGAACTTAATAAGAACTATTTTCTCATACTTCAAAATAAATAAATATACTAAAATACTAAAATAATTTATAATTCTACCAGATTTTTGTTTTCCCACTACTTTGAGAATGATCTATACTTCGGCCTTTTTCGACAGAAAAAAATACTGAGAAGGTAATAGCGCGAAAAGATCACGGAAACTAAGATAAATACTCCCATCAAAATATCCGGGAATTCATTTTGATCCATTATTCACGGGCTGAGATCATTTTCGGCGTATTTATTCCTTTGCCAGACGTGAATTTTGTCAGGCAGGTGTTATCCGCGTAAAAATGAAACCCCTAATATATACCCTTACTTAATACGGCTTATTTCGCTCAATATCCGGTGTTTCTGTCATTGGACTTATTTGTCATAAGTTTGCCTGCAATATTAACGTAAAAGCATTTAATGTAGAATTCTTCGCCTTCCCCCTTTCTTCTCGTCCCTGCTTCCACATTGCAGAAAATCCATTAAAAGAGGCTTACAAAGGCCAAACTTTCTGATGGGTTCCTCATCTTCATCATCCTCTATTTTTTTTTCCTTTTTATTTATTGTCCCTCTTTCTTTGCCTCTTTTTCTTCCAGTTTTTCCCGCCAGAGCAGTTTGATTTAAAGTTGAAATTACTTTTCAGCCCGCCAACGATTAAATTCGTGCGCGCAATTTGACGGAGTTGACATTTAGCCAGTTTTTTTTTCTTTCCTTTTTCCTTCATCTCTTTCCTTGAGCTTTGACCCTAAAATATTCGAGATGCAGTCGCAAGGCCCGGCCACAACTAAAACGAGAAGAAACTGTTCCTGCATTTACAATAATGCGTGACATTACAACTGCACTTGCATCTCTTAAAACTTGATCCGTTTTTTTTTTTAAGAAAAGAAAATGCAGATTTTTATGCCAACTAGTCACCTGTAGAATTCTTCTAAAATCTGCCTATTTAACAGAATGAAAGTGTATTTGGATTTATATAAATGCAAAAAACGAATAAAATGGTAAATGCAACGATTGATAAAAAAAGAAAATTCGATTACTGAGCATTTCCTAGGATTATATTTTAAGACCATAATCATAAAAATCTGTCACAATGGATATACACCTTCGTATCATATAACTGCATTTAACATACAGGATTTTATTTCCAACTATTCCTATTTTACTTAATATAATTGTTATTAGAGAAACAGCGTTTAGATCAAGTACCGTCTGTTCATCATCAGGTGTCCATTAATATAGGATATTTTTTCTCGTTCATCCTGATTTAGTGGTTCACTACTTTAATTCAACAGGTTTTTCTTTGTGTTTAACGAAAGTTTCTTCTATTTTAATAGTTGTACAGTTTCTGGGTGTAGCTATTAATACGGGAATTCAATTTTCTGTGTCACGATTTTCGTCATCTGCTACTAACAAGAATATTTAATTATTGAATCTCTGATACTTCTTCATTCCCAACGAGTAAATCACATATTTATTTGCATTTTTGTTATTAGTAACAAGTCCTTACACTTAATAGACTTTTTTCTCACTTTATTTTAATACTCTATCGGTTCCTCATTCAGCATAACATGCTATTATTAAAAGAAATATTTCAAACAAAAATAAACATATTACAAAAGCAAGGCTTGAACTCATAATCAGTAGATTACAGTAACATATGTATAATAAACAGCTAATACAACTAGGTCACTGCCCCAAAGTGCATCGCAGGTGTATTTGTAGTCTTATATATTCAATATCAGATGTATGTGAAAATTTGTTTATAATGTCAGATTCCTAACCTATGTACAATTTTGTGTTTCATTTCTTATATGAACAATTCTCTATTACTTGTATTATTTCCATATATTATTCTCATATATATATATATTTTATAGATACAACGTTCCGACCATGTACCGTCTGGTCATAATCAGAATATGAACAAATATTTATCTGAGAACTGAAATACCGCAGTCTGCTTCTCGTCACGGAATTTGTAGATTTGTTTCCTAGTTTGTATACTAGGCTGGCTCTAACGTAGATCTAGTTTCTAACAGTTAATTAGCTACATAATCCCAGATATATATTAACATCATTGCAAGTTTTGCTCTGCAATGCAATCATTTTAAGTGCCAGAAATGACATTCTGGTGTATTCTTTAATTTAGGTTTCCAATCTCTCTGGTGGTCGACGACAGTGTCTTTTGCCATGAAACTTAACAAACTAGGTTATCATGGGTGAAATAAGCTACCCACATCATTTTTCCACTTTCATTTCGTGATGGAAACAATTCTTTTTCTGTGTATAATATTGTTCCTGCCATCACTCTCGTTAGTCTTCGAGGATTGACAGCAATTTGTGGGAAAGTTATGAGATTGAAGGTATACATTTTTATGGGGATAATCAGATGACAGTAGATGCTGTTCTTGACGTAGTATAAAATGTTTCTTTTGCTCCTGTTATTCTAAGAACTGTACGTTAGGGCCGCCATCTTTTCTCTCTCAAAACAAGTGACAATATTTGTTTAGTAAAACATACCACCAATTCTCTGGTAAATCGACACAATTTTTAATCAATAAAAAGAAAAGGGGAAAATTATTCTTAGCTCCTCTCCACTCATCTTTTTATTCATTTTGTCTTTTTATTCATTTTTACTGATACACTCTATCTGAAAATAATTTACATGATTTTTAATGTAAATTTTGAATTTACTTTACATGTCTAGAACTAACAGAAGACTGAAACAGTAATTATCTCCTGAACACATTTTTTAACCATTTAAAGTTGTTTAATGATAATTTGCATACTGCAAAATTGGCAACCGAACAGCAAGGAATACTTTACTTTGTTCAGAGATTGGATAATTTCTTTTAATTCCTCCAAATAATGTAACGTTTTTTATCTCAAATATTAATTCATTTTAGAACTTTACAAATTTATGTTGTTTTTTTAATTAAATGTTTGTGACGCTTTTCAAATTAAAATTTTAAAATCAAAATTTGTCTAGCTTGCCTCGCAATAACTCAAACCGTCACAGTGAAAATTACCAAAAATCAGGGAGTTATTCACATTTTGTAAGTGTGGATCATATTCTCGGTACTGACAAGGAATATTTTACAATTAAAA
The DNA here is from genome assembly GCA_963932145.1 of Acanthosepion lycidas. Classification (NCBI taxonomy): domain Eukaryota; kingdom Metazoa; phylum Mollusca; class Cephalopoda; order Sepiida; family Sepiidae; genus Acanthosepion; species Acanthosepion lycidas. The sequence goes on along the minus strand of OZ010573.1, from coordinate 134,362,291 downwards.
AAAAGAAAAAAATCTGTTTCTGGCTTGTTTATTGGAGTGAGCATGAACGTATATCCCTCACTTAGAAATAGTTCAACCGAGTTGCCTACATTTGAGGCGACCGCAAGGTCATCCCAAACTCAGTGCAATGGAAGTGCGTCGCTCTTGGAGAATTTGATGTACATTTTAGTAAATGTAAATACTTTTCATTTTGGTGGTTGAGTTAATATTTTGGGGTAAAAATCTTTCTTGGAACTTTCATTTGAGCTCTAATTGAAAGCTAAAATATTTAATCCAGTCAGTAAAATATTCTGTGGTGTATTTGAAACAGAAATTATATTGGTCGGAAAGATTTTTTAGACACCTTTTATAAAGAAAAGTTAATTCTCGGTTTTAAAAATAAAATTAAGAATCTTGCAAAAAATAAAATATATATTTCCGAATAGCTATTTCAGGAATATTAGCAAATGTAAAGTTAATCTGATTTAAAAGAAAATATTACTTACTTATAGCATAAAATGTGGCATACAATCATTTCTTAACTACGAGTCTTGTTTTTCAGACGTGTTAATCAATGTATTTACACCCGATTGACAGTCGAACGTGTTCAGAGTTAAGTATGGTGAAGTAGAGAATCTTTTTTATGTCGCTGTAAGGGGTGACAACCTTAAAATACGTGACTTTAAATACTAGATTTATCGATTTGTACATCCATACTTCAGAAATCCTGCACGGAATCAAAACATTTATTACATTTTTTATTTTTCGATTTAGAACATATTTTTGACGAGACCGGGTCCGATTTCGCAAAACAAATTGTGTGATTTAGTTTTTTCAAAGAATTATGCTTTTCACTAATATACTAACTTAAAAATATATCGATGAATTTCTAAATTGTTCATAAAATTAAGCAGAGGGCTGAAACACATATAAAAATACTTTTACCTAGATTTTCTATTAAAAAATCAAAAATAATTTCATTTATTTGTGAATGAGCCCTGAAAATTTAATTACAATGTGGCAATTATTTTCGTTTTGAAGAAGTTTCAAATTAATATGTCTGTCACCGCAAAAAGACGCTAAAATTTGCTATGCACAAACTATGACGCAAGGAAAAGATAGTATTTAATCAGAATTTCGAATTTTCTAAATAGGAGTAAATGATTTAATTAAATAACCAAAAATACTTTAACCTTTCTTCTTAATAATAACATAATGATTTTGACGGTAAAACTGTTTTCATTACATTTGAAGCATGTTTTCATCAGTGTATGCGGATTTTTTAGCGTTTTCATGGAGTTACCTAGTTTTGCCGAAATAAAGTATTAGTTTGGTGCAAAATAATGTCGTTTTCTCACATATGTTAATATGTGTGAAAACGACATAATTTTCGCACCAACCTAATATTTAAAACTTCAAAACAAGTGAAAGGAGAGTGTTCTATTCATATGCAAATCTCACCATATTCAAATCTCACCAGCAGTCGATATCGAAGTTTAAAGCTAAACTACTAGAGAAGTAGCAGTGAATACTACTAGCTAATTATATCTTACGATATAAATTCCAACAAGATAATCCATCTTGTTTTCTGAAAAACACTTAACATGTATCCAGATTTGGAAAGATTAGCAATTTACACAATTTGCACTAGGATTAAATATTTCCCTTATTCATATTTTTTTTTTGTTTCTTTCCACTTTACTTTTCTCTTATTTCCTTATTTCTTTCTTTATTTGTTTATTTATTAGTTTATTTATTTGCTTTCCTTCCTCCGTTAAACATCATATTTCCACTTCCGTCACGTCCTCCTTATTTTCTTGACTCCATTCGTTTATTTCCTTATTCAAATTGATATTTATCATTTTTTTTAATTTCATTTCTCAGCTTTCTGTATTACGTTTTTTCATTCTTTCCTGTATTTCCTTCATTTTCACGAACATCTTTTTTTTCATTTTCCTAAGATATAACATCAATTGTTTTAATATTATTTTATACCTACTGTTTGTATTTCTCCATTTTTAATATTATAATTTCTTTTCTATTTTATATATTCCTTTTCTGACTTTTCTCTTTTACATTCTTGATAAATTTTATTGCTGTTCATTTCTTAATCTTTTATTTGCCTTTTGTCAATTTTATTTTATAATTTTCTCTTTTCTTCGGTATTTCTTCCCATCAAACATTCTGTCTTAATACGCATGCGCAAAAAAATAATATCCAAATTCTTATTTTTCTCAGTGCCATAAAATGCAATGTTTTTCATCCATTTTTTTTTACTCATCTTTTCACTTATACGTAAGCAAACGAACAAACATAATTTGAAGACATCCATTTTATTAGTTTTCATGTAAATTAACAGGAGACAACTGCAACTAAAACTGATAAAACATTTGCAATGTAGCATAAACAATACTGAGAAATGTGTGCATTGAATTGTGCATGTGTGTCGATGGGGTGGACCGTTTCTCGAATTATCAGTGGAATACAGAGACGTCGCAAAAAGGACAACCTTCAATTTGAATTTCTCTGTTAACTTTATTTTCGTGTTTTATCAATAACAAATGAAGCGAATAGACATATTTTTTATTTGCCTTTCGTTTCATTTCTTTCCCGTTTTTTTTATTTTCCCGTTTTAAACTTTGCATTAAGCCATTAATAGTAAACAAAAACAAAAAATAACAAAAAAGAATGAAGAGAAAATCACAATGAAACTTGTTTGATTTTTCCATTCATCTAATAAGCAGAATTAAACGAAGCAGAAGTCGCCTCTGCAGCGAAGCTATTTTCTTTGCCACCTGCGAAAAAATGAAGTTGAATAATAATCATGGCGAAGAGATTTGGATAAAAAGGTGAAGAAAATCAAGACGACGATGATGATACTTTTTAGTTTGACTGTGACTGTGATGATGATATTAGTTTCCCTCTTACTAAGTTGACACTGATGATGCTTTTAATCTACCTATTTCTAAGACGACTATGATGATGTTTTTAATATTCCTATTCCTAAGATGACTATGATGATGCCTTTGGTATTCCTATTCCTAAGGACTATGATAATGCATTTAGTATACCTATTACTAAGATGACTATGATGATGCTTTTAATATTCCTATTCCTAAGATGACTATGATGATGCCTTTGGTATTCCTATTCCTAAGGACTATGATAATGATTTTACTAATCCTATTCCTAAGATGACTATGATGATGCTTTTAATATTCCTATTCCTAAGATGACTATGATGATGCCTTTGGTATTCCTATTCCTAAGGACTATGATAATGCTTTTAGTATTCCTATTCTTAAGATGACTATGATGATGCTTTTAATATTCCTATTCCTAAGATTACTATGATGATGCCTTTGGTATTCCTATTCCTTGGGACTATGATAATGATTTTAGTATTCCTATTCCTAAGATGACTATGATGATGCTTTTAATATTCCTATTCATGAGATGACAATGATGATGCTTTTATTTTTCCTATAACATAATAAGTATGATTTATCTGCTAACAAATATTGGCTATCATATCAGGTATGACGATTTGATTTGTGATTAGCAAACTGTTAAAAACAACGCAAATGTAATCACCGGGCCGAATTCAAATTCTGGCAGAAACAATTTGTGTTCGCTTTTAAAAAATGTTAAGGAGTACATCAGAAATGCTATTTATCTCCCCAACACACACACACACTATTTATGTGTTAAATAAATAGAGCCACATAGGCTTTATCGCCTTGGTTGGTACTCAAGTTATCAGAAGGAAAATTATAACTTCAAAACGGCGAAATATGCAAGGAAAAAAACATTGCATTATCTTTCCTAAGTACAACAATGACTGTCCAATTTATAAATGATATAAAGGAAGTTGTAAGAGGCATGGTTGATTATGACAATTTTAAAGACAAATATATAATCATTTTATTCCAAATATGACAGTTCTATGCTAAAATCTTTAAAAATTGCCACAATATATAATTATATAATAATATATAATTATATAATAATATATAATTATATACAATATAAATAAATACTTCCCGACTTTACATAACCTAAAAAAGGTTGATAAACCGTAAAACGGAAATCAATCAAAGTTCTCTCAAGACTGCCGAAATTGACAGATACCTGAAGAAGGCCTATGTTTTAAACGTCGAAACGATTTAATAGAATAGCAAAAATTTCCATAGTATCACATAAACTGTAGCATCATAGAAACTGTATTTACTACAAAAGTTGCTACTACTGAAATCAAATTTATAATTAATAATAATGATAATTTCTTTCTCAATTCTTGGGACGTGGATTTATCATTATTTTAATGCGGACGAATGTCCTTATCTTTGTTGCTATTACCACAACGTTTTGATCGTTGTAGCCCCCGACCTTCTCCAGATATACTTCACTCTAACTAACCTTCAGAGAATTTCGAAGGATTTGCCGTTGTTGTTTTTACAGCGTATCTGTCTTTTGCAGTTTATTTAAAGCCTGAATATATTTTTTTTTATAATGTAAGAATATTTAGAGATAATAATGATGTAGGGATACAAGTTTTACTAAGTTCTCCATAGCTTCGATGAGAAAAGGTTGATTTATGCCTTTACACGAATATTTGCTTATAGGTGAAAGCAAAGAAGCAAATTGGATATGAAACCCGGCTCTCCGTTTCTCATTTCCGAACCGTTATCATTAGCACCACCCCAATATTCAAGCTTAGAGCACTAAGTATTACCAAAGAGTCACCCATATTGGAACTAATCCGGTTCTACTTTGCTTAACTTTAATAATAGTGTGAGAACCAGCAGATAATTCAAAATTGATTACTTTATTTAATCTAGTTGCTTTAGACTGTCACTATCATTCCATCGCTTAAAATCTCTAGACATAATCAGATTAAATCTGTAGATTAAATAAAGTGTACAGATTATCTGAAGTTTAGGTGGATCGAAAGAAAATTGAAAGAAGCCGTCAGGCATAACTGTCAGAAGTTTAGGATAGTAACAACAAAGATGAAGATATTAAACTGAATATAAATAATGTAAATTCTATGAGCGTTTCAGCCTAGCTTCACGAATTTTGTACGGTACAATTTTCCAAGATTCCGATCAAGTTACTGATATGTTCAGATCATTTTTTCGTTTTCTTTCGTATCCAAATTACGCGTCTCTACCATAACTTCACCTGCGACTAGTCTTACTCTTACATACGATCTGTCTTACCCATCGCAAAGTAAGTTATATTCACTACTTGAAATCTTTGAAACAAAAATTTTAAACGAAAATTTCATTCATATATTAGCTTGTAGTTAAGGAAAGTTTTAAAAATAGATGCCAACTTCTTAGAGGCCAAGTAAAATGCAAAATTCAAACACCTTTCTGCACAATATAAAACGATATTCCTAAACAGAACTATTTTTGATATGAAAATCAAAACATTTGTCGAATAAAAGAACAGTAATGCAGGACGGTTAATTAATGAAATAAACTTTTTTTTAAAAATCAACATACAAATTAGCTAAATCTATATTAGCTTTTAGCGTGTAAATTACAATAAAGTAGAGCTGGGAATTTTTAATCTCAGAAGTTAAGTTTTCTTATCCTAGAATATGATGGAGGTTGTTATCCTAGAATATGATGGAGGTTGTGGGGCAATTAGTGACTTTAATTTCACACTAAATTCATGTTAGATAATTAAATGTTATTTTCACTAAATATTTCCTCTGAATGATTTCTTTCTTCCACAGATATCTATAGTTTCACAAAGTTTTATTCGGTACTTAAATAAATACAATTACAATCGCCCTGACAACACATTTATGATACATAAACTGTAGCATAAAAGTTTTGGCAAAAAATGCTTCAATGGGAGGCCTAAAGAGAGACACATGAACATCATTACAATACCCAGGAAGCAGCAGAATAGTGAGGACATCAACAATTCCTGCTCTAGTTGGGACTCTCAGATTCGTTGGAAAAGATTCCAGTAGAAAGAAATACAAAAATTGTTTTCACGAGTACAGCTCACACTTTACGAAGGTCTTTATCAATGTAAAACATGTGTGTGTGTTTCGTCTTTTATTTTTTATTTTTTTATTGATCAGTGGAAAATGACATAATGCCATTTTTTACCTTTGGTCTCTTGGCGGAACCTGGAAAGATATGTGCACATACCAGAAATCAAAGAAATAATAATAATAATAATAATAATAATAATAATAATAATAATAATAATCCTCAATATTGTAAAATACTTTAGTGACGACATAGGTATGGACTTCGGATTAGATAAATGTGCAAAAGTAACATTCAAGAAAGGTAGAATTACAGAAACACCCTCAATAGATTTAGAGTTTGTCAAAAAGATTAGGGAATTGGAGCATGAAGAAGCTTATAAGTACCTAGGAATTAGCGAAGGAGATGGCATACAACACACCCAAATGAAAGAAAAAATAAGAAAAGAGTACTACAGGCGTGTACGTCTGATACTAAATACTGAACTAAACTCAAAAAATAGAATATCAGCTATAAACACATTGGCTGTCCCAGTGGTGCATTACAGCTTTAATGTCCTTAACTGGACCATAGCTGAAATTAAGCGAATGGACGCCAAAACGAGAAAGCTTCTCACTTGCTATCGCATGCATCATCCCAAAGCTGATGTTGATCGTCTGTATGTGCCCAGATCCGAAGGAGGCAGAGGATTAGTTCAACTAGAACTGTCCTACAAAACTACAACAATTGGCCTCCAAAAATACTTGGAAACTACAGAAGACTGGATGATGGTATGCGTCAAGGAACATGAAAGTAGTAAGCGTCTTTACTCCGTAATGAAAGAAGCCAACAAATTCAAACTGGAGCTTCAAATGGGCGTAGAGATGCAACTACAGCACAATACACCGGCTGAAACTGCTTCATGGCCAATACTCTGCCCGTATCAACCAAGCTGATGTAGACAAAACCCGTACCCATCAGTGGCTACGCAGTGCAGGGTTGAAAGCGGAAACTGAAGGAACATCAACAATCCCTGTTGTAGTTGGAGCCCTAGGACTGGTTGGAAAAGATTGCAGTAGACTAATTGCAGGGATTCCTGGAAGCCCATGCCTCAAGGAGATACAAAAAATTGTTCTGACAAGTACAGCCCACACTTTACGAAGGGCTCTATCTATGTAATTTTTTTTTTTTTTTTTTGTCAGTGAAAAGTGTCATGATGCCATTTCTAACCTTAGGTCCCTGGGTGGGACCCGGAAAGAAATGTGTAAACGCCAGAAAGCAAAGAAAATAATAATAATAATAATAATAATAATAATAATAATAATAAGGAGTTTCAAATGGGCGTAGAGATGCAACAACAGCACAATACACCGGCTGAAACTGCAAAATACTTAAAAAGACAGCAAAGACGAATGCAACCGACCAGATACAGAAACGATGGCAAGCTGATGTAGATAAAACCCGTACCCATCAGTGGCTACGCAGTGCAGGGTTGAAAGCTGAAACTGAAGGTTTTATCCTTGCTGCGTAGACTAATTGAAGGGATTCCTGAAAGTCCATGCCTCAAAGAGATATAAAAAATTGTTCTGACAAGTACAGCCCACACCTTACAAAGGGCTTTATCTATGTCATTTTTTTTTTTTTTTGTGTCATGGTCCCATTTCTAACCTTAGGTCCCTGGGCGGGACCCGGAAAGAAATGTGTAAACGCCAGAAATCAAAGAAAATTAATAATAATAATAATAATAATAATAATAATAATAATAATAACAACAACAACAACAACAACAACAACAGTAAAGAATCAATTTACTCTTGACTACATAAAATTTCCTTTAAATATTATCTTATTTTGCCTAATCTAACTTGCTGGGCCAACAGAGTTATATTCTATTTAACCCCCACACTAAAAGTGTTGATGACATGCACTAATAGGTTAAATAGTTTCAGCATGCACGCTTAGTTGAAGTTAATGAAACCAAAGAAGCCATGAGACGTACTAATAATTAAATCCAGTGATTGGTCCCAAATATTTGACATATAATATTAGTATTTTTAATTCTATGATTAAATAATATTTATGAGAAGTGTTTCTCTTTGTTACCCAGTCATTCCTATTTTCAATTTGCCTCCCTCATTGTATTCATCAGGTTTTTATACGAATTCCATATGTTGATTTACGCTGGAATTTGAGTGACAATATCTTTTCTTAGTACTTGAACTAACCACAGTACTGTAACAGTTCACCTATTGCCTTTTTCTATATGATCGCAATTTGTAAGATTTTAGTTCCTGCATTAGGAGACATCTCTACAATCTCTGGAAAAACGGTCGGTAACTTATAAATCTCTGGAAAGTAAATGCCTCCATTAGCCATGCACTGTCTTTACAAAGAGCGAGATCAAAGCCAATATTAATAATTTCTACAATATATGGGCTGAATCAAAAACCTTGACTTGTCCTTGAATTATTTTGAACCCATCACCTTATTTTCCACAAAAGCAACGTCACAAGCCTATCGCTACTCTAAATTATTCTGACGAGTTATGTTCCCTGTAGTCCGTAGTTCAGACCTCCGTAGTTCAGACCTTTTGAAGCTGAGACCCGCTATGCCATAAGCCAAGGAGCGAACAATCATCACTAATTTTTTATTCCATTAATAAAATGGAAGTTTTGTTCTTCTGTTACTTGATTGAACATACTCCCAAGAATGTGCTCCTTCAAACAACACAATCTTAACTATTTCAGTCAAATTTCAACCGTTTCCTGTCTTACGCGCCTTTTATAATCCATGCTGAATTCTCGGTTACCCTCCGTCCATACATTTAATAACCCTCTAACTTTAGTGGCTCTTAAGGATAATATCTACAAAATATTCAAAAAAATATTATTATATTATTCTTATCGCTGCTGTTAGATTTAAACTTCAGCTTATACTATATCGACCATGGTTATTACATTAAGATTAATTCAGGCGTAAACTTTTCTGATTGTTTAATTTAAAAAAAAAACAGAGTTTTAAAAAAGTTCTTTCTCGTCATTTTTAAAAAGTAAAAGTGCATTAAATTTTATGTTATACAATATTTTAAATGATCTGTTGCATAAATTTTGATGACATGCTCTGATATAGAAAAAGAGAAAAATGTGTAGTTCATTATTAGTTTTTTTTCTCCTTGCCAATTTGGTTGTTTGTAAATATTCGTCGTCTTTTCGGATCTTTCTGTCTCTGTCGCTGATACATTTAACGCTATTTCAATATCGCTATCGGTCTACAATGTTTTCTTATTTTATCTGATATTTTCTGAATTTCTTTCCGCTTGACACGTTTTCTCTCTAACACTGTGTGTTCCTGTTTGGAACTCATATTGACTCAAATTCATTTTATTTTGCCCTTAACTTCTTATTAATACGTTGTCTTTATCGATAAGTTTCATTTCCTTTTATTCTACCTATAATTATTTGATTATGTTTCGTTCTCTCCTATTAAATCCCCCTAAAAAAATTCCTCTCTCTTCATCTGAACGTCTTCTTTATTTCCTTCTTCTCTGTCTATGCCAGTAATTCCCTGTTCTCCTGTTCTGGTAACCTCCGGTCATGTATTTATCCCTCCTTCTCACTAGCTCACCTTCTCTCCTGCTCTGGATTTCACTGGTTTCCTACCTTTCTGCCAATGGCGTCTTTCCTCCATTCATTTAATCTTTACTTCTGTCATATTGTCCGGCTCTTTTATTCTTTTTCTGCTATTCTCTTTCAGATTTTAAGTTGGCCATTTCTTTATGTAGAAATCATTTTGTTGGAATTATTTGTGTAAGAACGTGTACGTTACGCATTCGCAGTTAAATTGAAAACAAAATTAAAATGAGCGATAAAGTTAGTCCTGCAGACAAAATAACGTCTTTTTTGTAAACTTTGCCGATGTTCACCAAAACAAATCCGAGTTGAAAGAGCTCGTGACTTTCTTAAAAATATCTAATTAGGTATGTGACGGATTTAGTTTATTTTATTTTCAATTAGGACATTTTGCATTAAGAAATAAGAAAAAGATAAAATGTTATGTTCTATTAGAAGAATAGAATGTGACATAATCACTTTCTCCTTGTTCTACTATCTATGTATCTATCTAACTATCGATCGATCGATCGATCTATCGATCTATCTATCTAGCCAGCTAGCCATCTATCTGTGTCTGCGTAAATACTTTGGTTTATATAAAGCCAGTAGCCTAATGATGGAAAAAAAAAACATTTATTTAGCACACACAGACACAGACAAATATATATATATATATATATATATATATATATATATATATATATATATATATATACACACACACTTGCATACATATATATGTATGTATGCACATACATAAATATATATATACATGCATATATATATATATATACACTTACATAAATATATATACATGCATATATATATACACATACATATATATATTAATATATGTATACATGCATATATATTCATATACATGTATATATGTATATGCACATATATATGCATACATATAAACACACACACACACACACATATATATATATATATATATATATATATATATATATATATATATATATATATATATATATAAGTATTACTGTCGGTTCCATTCCCGTTGGAGTACGCATGTTTTCAGCCAAATTTCATGAATATTCAGGCTGGTAAATGTAATTAATACTGTTTAATTAAAAACTGAGCATTTACTCAAATAAGTTTTATTCATAAAAATATCGTATAAACCTAATATATATTGAAATATTTGTTGGATTAAATACGTTAAATATACGTTGTCATTGTTCACGTTAAGTTAGTTTTCGGAGCAGAAATGAACGATTTAGAAGAAACACAAATATGTGTGCTTATAAGCAGTAATTTGTGCATTGCTAAATTGGAGGTGGTCTGAAACGGCTGACAGAACGTCCGGCTACATGGGATAGAGATTCGATTCCTGGCAGAGGATTCGTGTCGGAGGATGCATTTTTTTCTGTTAAATTCCTCGAATATTCAGCATGGTAAATACAAGTGTTACATTTACTGAAATAAGCTGTATCCATAAAAATAACTTATAAACAATATATATTATAATATGTATATATACATAAATATACGCATATATATATATATATATATATATATATATATGTGTGTGTGTGTGTGTGTGTATGTGCGTGTGTGTGTGTGTACAGCCAGGTAGATCAGGAATGTGGGACGTCCATGACAAAGATACAAAGACAAGCTGATAAGCAACTTATTAGCTGTCAATATAGCTCATAACACCCACGAGCGCTTAGCCTTGGAGCGTGTAGAATAGAGATCAACGTGTCTTAGTGGACTCAGCAGTTTTCAATCTTCTTGTATGAATTGTCTACAAAAATTGAGTGCAAGATCAAAAATGTCAGCCAATCTAACAGTCATATCGCCCCACAATCCTCTCTCTTTTTCCATATGCGTCCTCCTTTGTAAATCAGTAGCGAGTCTTAAGTACCACTTAAGATTATCGCACACAATTTCATAACTGAATCAATTGGTTAAGTTGTCAGAACCTCATACGTCGAAATTGTTAATATCATTATATATATATATATATATATGGCCGCAAGTATTGTTATCACTAGATCAATCTATACATGTCTTGCTCTTTTATGACTCTTTAAGTCAGTCATGGATGTCATTAGGGATTTTCCAGCGTAGATATGGCACAAGGCCGAAAGTACGAGGCACCCGGTGAGGATCGAACTCTCTACTCAGTCGTAATTGTTCTAGCGAGACAAGCTTCCTAACCATTACACCACGTCGAGGTACCCAATCATGGATATCATTAGTTACCAAAAACGTTACAGCTGAAAAGATCGATGACGTATTCTGCTGCTGCTGCTGCTTCCTGGGTATTGTAATGATTTTCATGTGTCTCTCTTTAGGCCTCCCATTGAAGCGCACACTTTTCCACAACGTCTACATATTTTCAGACCATCCTCAATATAAATAATAGTGTTGCGGTTCATGTGAGGTCACTAGTGACTTTTGAGGCCTGCTTAGTCATTTGTTACGACATGTGAAATCCCATTCAATGGCGACATGTGAGATCAAATTCAATGACGAAATATTTACCTTTTCTGAGGTCTATTTTCAACTCCACTTAGAAAATCTGTTTCGGAAGTCGCTGATCTATTCTTACCACATGACCGCACCACCTAACACGATGTTGCAGGTTGATGTTCTCAATGCTCATGCACTTACAACTGTGAAGTACTTCACCATCTCTAATGAGCATCTGCCAACTAATTCCGGCAAACATTCTCAGAAACTGTCGGTGAAAACTTTCTAACATCTTCAAGTGTTTCTCATGTCTCACAAGCATAGAGGAGGGTGAATAGAACACAAGTCTTATATACCCTAACATTTGTGTCTAGAGTCACGTTAGTGAGCACAGTCGATCGTTTAGTTTGCCAAAGGAAGCGCTACCTCTGCCAATTTTCAACGATACTTCATTGTCAAGGGCTCACGATTTGATATACATTTACACAAGATTATGATATGTTACTGAATGTTTCAGTCAAATTTTCTATGCCTTTTATCATTCCCAATCCCTAGTCTGACATCCATTAGCAGAAGATTATTAGATAAGTTAATCAATATATTAGCATTGTTTTTCAGCCAGCCATAGTTTGCGGACTATTTAGTGCTAGGGAGAATAATGCGTTTTAGCTTTCCAGTAACACACCGATATTAATATTAGTATTAGTGTAGCCATTGATACACTAACACTGAATGCGAATATAGAAAGAAGAGATACGCGACCGTAACAAACAAAACATTTAAAAGGAAAAAAAAACAACTTACATACATCTATTAAAAGGATTTACATATGTCCCAAAACAAATGATTGGTCTTATTCTCTAAAGGACGAGTATGTTTACAGAACGAGAACAAAGAAATAACATACCAACTTTATGGCCTTTGATCGTCCGTTGATAAGTAAATAGAAATTCCATTTTTTTTCTCTACGCTAGGCCGTGCATAAAAGCTTTCCTCTCCCTTCTTGTTTCATATATGTCCTGTGAGTGTCAAATTCTCCAAGTCATCTTTCTGCACTTAAGAGCTCAGAGATTTCAACTTTCTTTTTATGATTCTAAGTATATGTGTTCTTCTTGCTTCTAACGTTACTTGAAACTTCCTCGTTGCTTACATTCAGTGTTTATGGTGATTTCAGCATCCTTTTGTAGAACTACATCTCTTGTTTCTTTTTCGTCTGGGAAGAAATTATCCAATATTCAGTGCTATATTGGAGAATTCTTATTGCATAACCGTTCATCATTCCTATTCTTGTTTCTAGGATTTTTTTTCTGGCTCATTTTTTTTTTAACTTTTTAAACAGAATCTTTTGATATTCAGTTGCGCCTTGGCAATTATGTGACGCACTTACTTCTTTTATTATAACGTTTCTTAGATCGTTAAAGTGCTGCATTTTTTGAAGCGAGCTCTAAATGGTTAAAGGCTCGATTGCATTTATATTTTGTATTTTGCTTTCATTTTCGGTCCATAACTTTCAATATTTAATTGTTTCTTATACCGAACCAGTTTCTTCCTATGTCACGTTCAGTATTTGGCTCGATCGAAAAAGTACAGAAACCTACTGAAATCTTCAACTTCTGTCCATAAACATACACAGAAAACTCAACATGTTCTTTTCCAAGGGCAGATTGATACATAACAACGGTCTTAACCTAACTTATTTTCAAACTCAGAGCAGGACAAAGCATTACAGAACAAATCAATCAAATAATGCATCTCACACTCAGAAAAAGCATATAAATCCCAGTCGTCGGTATACAGCAATTCTTGAATGAGATTTTGACAACAATACGCCGCTGTTTAAACAATTTTCCTGGCGTGCGATATCTAATGTAGACGTCATGAGGTCAATCCTTAAAAGTCATCGCAAACAACATTGAAAAGTATATGGCTAAAATTCTAGGAGCAGGAATGTCTCATTACTTGGCATCATTATCTACGTATATTGGTTTTGAGAGCTTACCATCAACATTTACCAAGGCTTTCATATTATCATGAAAGAGAAGCAAAAACTTTATGAATCTTTCAAGACAGCCAAACATTGCTAACATCTTGTAGAGATCAGCTTGATTAACTGTATCAAAAAACTTTTTTTTTTTAATTCAACAGACATGATAATGATCCATTCTTTTCTCTACACATTTCTCCTGTAGCTGTTTCGCAGAAAAGGTCTTAACTACTGCGGCTCGACCATGAGGAAAACGGCTTTGTGACTCAGGCTATACGTCGTATGCTATGTTGGTGAGCAGACGGCCTAACCGGATTATACGCAATACCTTACCAGAGATCGAGATGAGGACTATCCTGCGGGAGTTTCCTCAGGTCCTTTGCAACTTCCCCTTGTACAGAACAAACATAAGGGCATATTATCATTCATGAAGGACCAGTTCATCCTCTCACACCTCTTTTATGAGATTTGTCAGTATGCATGTGAAGCTTTCACCACCACATTTAAAAATTTCTGCGCTTAGAAAATTCATGCCTGGTGACTTCCCACTGTTCAGTTTTGCATATACACCAGGCAATTCCTCAATGGATGTAGCCTTTTCTATCGCATTTTCAGTTGATTGGCATAGTATGAGTCAGATGAACTCATAATCTACATGTGAAGGACGATTCACAAGGTACCCAAACTGGCCAAAGCAACGCTCTAATGTACTCTTGGGGTTAGGCAGCATCTGTCTACCATCGTTAGAACTAATTGGTGCTGAAAGGGAAGCTGGAAGAACCATAGGCCACATGCAACAAGCTATATGACTTTGTTAGTGATAGAGGCAGCCTTCCTACTCCAGCAGTTTTCCTATATTGATCTGATTTTACTCGTATGCCTATTAAACCCCCCTTAAAGTGTTTTGGTCGTCAGGAGAATTAGTCCAAAATAAAACTGATGTTAAGACTCTGTTCTTGTCCTAAATGATTGCACCAATTTTCTCATCATTTTCATCAAACCAATCCTTGTGTCTCTTTTCAACATAATCCAGGACCTCTGCACAAGCACTGGTTACTTTATTCCGGAAATCATACCAGGTACTTTTAGAATGATTTTCAACCTATTGTTAGTTCCTTCTGTATATTCTCATCCTTAACATGACTAACATTCAAGCGTTTAGTGAAGAATCACAACTTTTGCTCTGATCCAGGGTTTTATTAAAATGTTGGCCTTGTCGCGTACTAGACGATGGTCTATCCACCAATTGGCACCAAGCATAGCGCGAACATGTCTAAGATCCTGCATATGCCTCCTCCTGACAAGAACACAGTTAATTAAATGCCACTGTTTCGATCCAGGATGCATCCAAGTAGTTTAAATTTATCCTTTTGTCGGAACATAATACTATCTCTGTCTCCCTCTGTCTTATCTCTATGTCTCTCAGTATATATATATATATATATATATATATATATATATATATATATATATATATATAAGTGTGTGTGTGTGTAATTGATCGTTTTCCTTGCAGTGGATATTTGCACTAGGTATTTACTATGTCTCTCCACTAAAACGAGTTGTGACACAAGGTCAGTTTTTAAGGTGAGGGAGCCAAGCGCGTACAGCCGGGGAAGGAACAAAAATTACCCGCATCTCCCATAACCGTCCGTTGGGCTGGCCTCGGTGCGAGCAGCGATCCTTCTTTCTCTCTCTCTCTCTCTCTGGTGCAATGAGAGGGCGCGGCGTCTCATTATAATTTTTCCTCATTTGCGACACTGTCCTTTGACGGAGTCGCCCCTGATTGCACTCTTCACATAAGACAGAGACGCAAATAAGAGATTATAAATGAATGTTACAATCCCTCCGGAAAGGTGTTTACACATTGGGTATTTGCATTATTTTATTACGTTCTTTATGCTTTATATTGTACAAATTCATTTTTCATTAAGCCAGCATATATATAAAAAATGTATAATGTCTATATCTATCTGTGTGTGTGTTTGCATGACAAAATAAATAGATAGTGAGAGAGAAATACTTAATAAATGACCAATGGAGTAATTTCACTGACACTCTCTAGAGTTTCAAGTCAAATCGCACGAAAGGGCCAGATTAATCAAGACAATAGAAGAGACACAAATTTCAGGAGTCGGTCAATGAGATAAATCCATTATGATGGTTTGGTTTGGTTTGGTTTACGTCATATCAACCTCAATTATAATTCAATGCCGACAAATCACCTATTGCTGGTCATGTTTTTTCTTCAAAAATCTATAGATGGTAATATTTTTTCCAAAGAATGTGTAGCTGTTTGTATTGCTGGTAATTCTTAAAGAATTACTAATAATTTTTCCTTCAAAAATTATTGCTGGTAATATTTTTTTATTACAAATTATTTCTGCTATTAAATCCTATTTTTACACAAGTTTGGGTGTTAACTATTTGCCTATATCTGGGACCCTAACAGATGCTATCATCCTGGGTCAGCGTGGACCTGGAAACACCAGCAATTAAGAGGTGATTTCCCGCTCCTCAGAACCTCCTGCTCAGAAGCCTTGCTGCTGGACGTAGTTTATCGTCTTACCAATGACGCGGATGTAGTTTATTGTTATACCTAGGATGGGCATTATGCATTTATAGATTTATTGCGTATAATACCTCCTATTATCTATAAATATATTTGGTGTAGAAGTTCAGCTGACATAAAAATGGATTAAACTTTTAAAAAAGATTTTTGCTCGTTCTTTTTGGGGTATGATTATTATTATAGTTATTCACAATACACACACGCGCATACACACAAACGCATACATACACACACAAGTATATATATATATATATATATATATATATATATATATATATATATATATATATATATATATGAAGAAACATATATGGAAAAAGCAAACAAAAATCCTAATATGCAATTATGGTGTTTTAATGTTAATATAATATCAACGTCGGACGTTTCATTCTAGTAGACCATCTTCAGGACATATTCATAAAAAATAATTAACATTAGACTATATTTAATTCAACATGAAAAGACGATGGACATAATAGTAAGACTAATCAAAACAGACAACTAAAATTAAAACAGCATAATTGCATATTAGGATTTTTGTTTGTTTTTTCCGTATATTTTTCTTCATACTGTCGAATCTATATCCATATATTTGCTTCATGTAATATATATATATATATATATATATATATATATATGTGTGTGTGTGTGTGTGTGTGTGTGTGTGTGTGTGTGTGTGTGAATAATGCTTCAATTCCAGACGAAGCTTCTTGACGTATGCTTAACTGCATTTCCCTTTGACTTATTTACTGGAAGGTAGACCAGTCGATAATTTTAGCCGAAAATGTGATGAATGTCAAATGCCTTGAACTGTCTCGTAGCTTCAGATTGTCTTGCTTTCCTGAAATTCCACGTAGATTATTCTATAAGTGCTTAATTAGCAGTACCGAATTGTTAACTCCATTACGCCGAGATTACATCTAATTTTATGGCTTGTAATTTCTCATTCATCTCATGGCATTGCCTATATGTAACTTTGATATTTCTGCTTGAAGGGAAACATAACTAATAACATGTCACACACCTCCTGAAATTGGCGTTTAATGGGCTGGCAAATGTCTTGCAATATTCTATCCATCACTATTAAAGAATTTTGAAGTACGCAGATGTATACGTATTTAGGTTTTAAAGTTTCCAAATGGAATACAAGACAAAAACAACAACAAAAAAAAAAACTGAATTCATTGATTCGAATATATTTTTATACTTCTATTCGGCGGGAACACGTTCTTGTCTTCTTTCGTATTCTAAAGTGGAACATTTTTCATAGGTTTTACTAAAGTTTGATTAATCAACGGTCCCGAGAAGCACTCAAAGTAGAGGGTTACCGAATGAGGTTAGTTTAACGGGAGAGGAAGCATAAGGAATAGCGAATATATATATCAGATTTTTAATATTTCTGGTTCTTTGATATTTCTGGTTTGGTTTGGTTTGTTTTACAGCATATCAACACCTCAGTGTGTTATTTAATGCCGGCAAGATTTTTTTTGCTGGTAATACTTTTTTCCAAAAATGTATTGCTGATTATATTGTTTCCTTATAAAATGTACTGCTGGTATTGAAACGTATTTTTACACGTTTATAGAGTTTTGAGCCCACTTTGGGTGTTAACTATTTGCGCTTAAGTGGGGCCATAACAGATACTGCCACTCCACGTGATGGGAACCTGGGAACACCAGCAATTAAAAGGTGGTTCAACGCTCCTCAAAAACTCTTGATCAGAGTCCTTGCTGTTGGGCGCGGATGTAGTTTATCGTCATATCCAGGACGCGGTATTTCTTTGTACTGCAAGTAGTCCTCTTCCCTTTCTGTGTTTGCTGTCAGCACTGTCACATGCATGAATCCTACAACGTGTAACCTGACTAAGAAGTTTGTATGTATGGCTAGTGATAAGTCCCGGATAGGGATATATTTGTTCGAAGTGGTTTTGGACTACTGTAACCGAGTAGGACAATCTAGCGGGTAACCGTAATGGACTGGTCCTCGTCGTAGTGGTAGGCAATAGGCGTAGTGAATCGGCGTTCAATAGGCGTAGTCCTGTACCGCCACATCAGTCTGTATTTATGGTTGACACCAGCCAATCATATTACTGTGAGGGGGAACTCAGATGTATGTATATTCATTACATCAGATAGCAAAGTGGGAATTGTAATTAATGAAACGTTGTTTATAGTTAAAAGCAACAATATCTGATCGCTCATCTCCTGAAATATTCCTCGATTGATTTGTTTTCTACAAATTATCTACACTTTTTAGAATATTAAAATAAAGAATATATATATATATATATATATATATATATATATATATATATATATATATATATATATATATATATATATATGTAATAATTCTTGCAGGACATAATAATTATTTACTGATACAAGACCTAATAAGTAATCGATAACTGGCTGGGGAGAATAGATGGATTTTTACCTTTACCAAGGTTAGTGAATATAAACAAACTGTCTTGAAATTTTCAATTCTGAAACGACATCTATTGCATCATCCACATATCTATTATACCATCCCGAGAGAAAGTCTACATAGAAGAAAAATATATAAATGATAAATATATATACTTGCATTATTTACTTTATTCGGACTTGAGAACACATGGCCCAGTAGATGAAAAGACGTTGGTTAGATCCAGTGACTAGACCCAAAGAGTTGTGAGTTCAATACCAGGCCACAGCAGTGCTGAACCAAAAATTTGGAAAGTTGAGTTAAAGGGAAATAACTGAGGCACCGGGAAGAGGCATGGTACGTGGAACTAGAACAATCTTCCCTGGTGGGCGAAATAAAGGGTTCGTTTCGAAATTCGAATCACCTGAAGAAGGCTGGAGAGTACAACGACCGAAATGTTGTGAATATATCAATGAAGATGAGGATAACAGTCCGAATAATATGAATAATGTAATAATCATAATAACTCATCTTAGATATATAGAGGCTGCAACGTTGTGAATATAGTAATGAAGCGTTCTACTAGGCTGGCATCACGGTCAAATCCTTTCACTGTCGAAACTGTTAAATGTAGCCGTCACTTCTACTCAAATAGCCTCATATCTCGCACCTCTCGTCTGTGGAACTTCCTCCACTTTTCCTGTATTCCTGATAGATATAATCTCCAATATTCAAAAGTAATGTCAATCGACGTCGCCAGATGTCTTGATCTATCCCCTATCCTTTTCTTCATTCTTTCCTCTATCACTCCTCTTTGCTCTCGTCCCAACTCTCTGTAACTCCTTGCGTGCTAGTGGCTTGGGATGAAAGCTTAAAAAAAAAGCAGATGAATATAACAGTCCGAATAATGTAAATAATGCCAGTAATCTCAATACCTCATCTCAGAGCTATAGATACGGAAATGTTGTGAATATGGAAATGAAGATGAGGATAACAGTCCGAATAATTTAAATAATGCAAGTAATCATAATGCCTCATCTCAGAGATATAAAGACCGAAACGTTGTGAATATGGCAATGAAGATGAGTATAACATTCCGAATATTGTAAATAATGCAAGTAATCATAGTACCTCACCTCAGGGATATAGACAGATAAAGCTATATTGCTAAAACATTTTTCATTCACGTTATTTATTAAACAGTTAATTTATATTAGTTTAATGAATCTCAGATGTAAAAACATAAACAGTATTTTACAATGCCTTAAATAATGCGATTTTAACGAAATATTTAAACTAAGCAAATATATTCGTAAAATTTTAAAGAAATATCTTTGTAAAACATCCTCGAATTAAAGACAATTGTCGTTCGTAAATTCGAGATATATTTTCGTAACATTGAATAAGGGTTTCAATTATTTTCATTTATATTTTAAAGTAAACATTTTCTTTCAAATACTTTATCTTTGAATTATAGTTTTAAATATACTATTACAATAAATATAATCTAAAACACAGCTGATTTCAGAAAAATGAAACAGCTGCTATCATCTCTATCTTCTTCAGACATCGGCTTCTGTGTGGGAGGAATGTACTTAGTTGATAATATCCTTCCTGTTGGATTTTGAAGAAAAGAAATGAAAAGAAAGAATTCTTGACCGAATTGTGCCAACTGCCATCGTGCTGAGGCAA
>OZ010573.1:134324109-134339109 GCA_963932145.1 Acanthosepion lycidas | reverse complement strand
ATTGACTAAGAACGATAACATCAACATGTCATCTCACCTATAATCGACCATGATGAAATTGGATCACTTTTTTTGTGATGTCAATGAACACTCGTTGCCCCTTTTGTAATATCACTGTTGTCACTTTCGTAATGCTCTTTGTAGTATAGACTTTGTAATCAGAGATACAACTATAGTACACCGTTTAAAAATGCTGGTGTCAGTTGCCTTTGAATAATTGCGCACTGATAGTACTTGCTTGATAATACTCGCTCGAATAGTAACAAGCGTATAGTAAACCGCATTGAATAGAAATGGCAATCGTTTAGACGTTAGCTAACTCCTACTTATGCTTTTCAACTACGGACACATTGTCTACATCATACTTATTATAAAACCCAGGTTGTGTGCGTGTGTCTGTTCGTTTATATATTGGATCGAATTTCCTACATTTTTCAACTGATTTCAACAAAACTTCACAGGACTACGTATAATTACCTTGAGGTGGTTCTGACAGCACCAAAAATTGAAAAACACAATTGTTTTAGCGCGAAATCAATTTAAAAGCACGATTAAGAGGCATCGCTGTCGCGAGAAGGAAAGGGGGACAACTCGTATCGAGTTATACTTATTATAAAACCCAGGTTGTGTATGTGTGTGTGTGTTTGTTTACATATGTGATAGGATTTCCTACATTTTTCAACCGATTTCAACAAAACTTCACTTTTTTTTTTGGCAGACAGTGTTTCTTATTGGCTTGCACACTTTTTTCTTTATTTTTACATTCAGAATTCTTTAAAAATTCCATTTACAAACAATTGTTTATAATAAAATTCTATTCAATCGGTAGGCTCATAACGATTGAAAAAATGTTTTTGTTTGAGTTTGGGTTTGACCAATATGTAAAAAAAAACAAAAAAAAAACAAACAAACGAAAAACTAATTAAGACATGTGTGTCCATCAAAATCTTTGTCAATTATATTTTTTAGTCTTTTTGATGGTCGATACTTGATCTATCTATTACTGTTACATCCCCGGGCAACGCCGGGCTCTACTGCTAGTAATTCAATAATGGGATCGCCTGTTTTTCTCATTGGCGATCAAACCCAAGTGTCGGTAGTGACACTTTATTCCTGCATAACAGGTTTAAAAGGCTATCGTTTTAACAACTCGACCGGATGGGCATATTATAACAATTATGAGTAATATTATTCTTTTTTTTTTCTTTCTTTCACAAAAACTTAAAAAAACAATAAAGCCATTAGTCCGAAAATGTAACTGCGTATTAAAGAATACGAGAAGAAATTTTATTAAGGAGAGAGGACAAGAAAATAACAAGAATTAAGAAGATTATTGACACTGGATTTACATTTTTGAAGATCAAAGTTGAGTGGGAAGAAAAAAGCTGGATTAAAGATCCGCAACAAAAATGTCCGATATAAGGGGCAACAGCTCCTTATATCGGATAGGCCACAAAAATCTCCCGAGGTGACCAAGCATAGAAATAAATACATTATGAGAACCAGTAATAAGGTGTGCCAGAGAAAAGCGAATATAAGAACAAACAATTGCAATATGAGCTCTGGTAAAAACGTGATTTGATAACAGCAAAAAATTGCAATATGAGCACTGGTAAAAAAATGTGTGCTGAGGCATTAATTTATAATAACCAGAAATTCATAAACTGATGTCCTCAAGGACACATGGCTCAGTGGATAATGGCGTTGGTTAGATCCAGTGACAGGACCCAAAGAGTGTGAGTAATTAAAGATGGGAATTAACAGGAAATACCTGATAACTAATATCCATTAAAAATGGCACTTGAAATTAGAACAGTCTACCTCAGTGAGCGAAATAAAGGGTTCAGTTCGACATTCCAACCACCTGAAAAAGACCGAAGAGTACAACGGCCGAAACGTTATAATAAATATGGTGACAAAGATGAGGACAATACGGTTAGATACGGTTACCCCAAGTCATTTCAACTGCAAACTCATCAAACCTTGCAACTAATCCAGTACTGAGTTGAATTCCTAAAATCTGGGTTCCATAGATGAAATTTCATCAGAACAGTTACCATGAAAGCTACATCACTGAAACTGAGATGCTATTTCAGAGAGATAAAGAATAATTATGGAAGGTCAAACTGCAAGAATGTTCAAGTGAAGAGACTATTTGCTTAATGAAAAACTATTCGAAATGTTTTAATTTGAACACCGGTCACATAAAATTATTGAACTCAGGAACTGCAATACTCATAAAGAATGAAATTAGAGGAAATAAACAGATATAAACATAGAGAGTGAGAAAGTGGGAGAGAAAGAGAGGATGTAATAGTCTCTGTCGCTTGCAGATTGTTCTCATGTAGTCCCAGTATATATATATATATATATATATATATATATATATATATATATATATATATATATATATATATATAGCATGAAACAGACTGTCGCCTCTAAGTGTTGACTTCTATGTTCATTTTATATTTACACACGCTCTATCTCTGATATTGAGCACTTTATCCCATAAATATAGCACTCCTTAAGACTATATTTCTTCCTATATATATATATATATATATATATATATATATATATATATATATATATATATATATATATATATACTGTCGTGGACAGAATTATTCACCAACTCTTCCATAATTACAAATACGTCTGTAATACCTGAAATTTTCATGGAGACGTCATTTATATTTTACAAATGATGAAATAATAGATTTGAAATAATATGAAGTGATGCCCGCAATAAGCATTATATTTTAATGTGAAAAATAATACAAAAAACTTAGGAAATGATTATCAGCAGGGTTGCTTTAAGATCATGATTCATGATTATTACTTTTATTCATTTTTGACTGTGCTTTACACGATTATTACACACACTGATATGTATTTTACTGTTATTCCTTGGCAATAATTTCTAGTTCCTCCAAATTCGAAGTTCATTCACCTACTTTCTTTCTTCTTCACATATAGCCATAAATGTTCAATGGGGTTTTGCCCAGGACTTTTTGGCGGGTTATGCAAATTCCTTAATTCTCCTGTCTTTTCAGTATTTTTGCAACAATTCGTCTCATGTTTTTTTAGCTCATCGTCATGTTCAGACGTCCAGTGATACCCCAGCTTTCATGCACTTCATTTTATATTATTTTCAAAAATAGCCAAGTACTGCTCTTTCTACATGATACTATATACTCTCCGTAGTTCTCCGAGTCCAGAAGCAGCAAAATATCCTCACTGCATAATGCTTCCATCACAGTGCTTAAATGTAGGGGGGGGTATTTTTTGGTTTGTGGCTTTCATTCACTTTCCTCTATCATAACGTGAGCTCATGAGGTCAAATAATTCAAGTATCGTTTTATAAAACATTTTTCCAATATATTTACTCCCACGTTCTAGATGGCTTCTAGCGTAAGCTAATATGTATTTTAAGTGGTTAACTTTAAGAAAGAAAGTCTTCCTTGAGCGACAAGCTCGAATTTCTGCTCCAAGTAAACATCTAGTGAAAGTCGCCATCGATAAATTCAACCCTGATGTATTTACATCATGGGCAATGTATTTTGTCGTTAAGTGAGGATTCTTGGAGCCAGTTCTAACAATTTTTCTTTCACTTCTCTCAGAAATTAACCGTTTTCTAACAGTTCTCAATTTATTCTCAACACAACAATGTATTCCCACTACTGCATGCCTATCCAGACGCCTTATGTTGCACCTCTCTGGTCACAGTTCTATTAGAACCCCTTTAAACACACACGCAAACTTACCAGACTCAATTCAAAATATACCAGTAGAAAATATAAACATAATAACACCATCCGCATGTAAAAAAAAAAAAAAAAATAATGGAATCCTTAATAAAAAAGAAAAATCTAACACTAAAGGACAATAACTACGAACACGGCCAGAATGTGTTAACTGTATTCGGAAAAAATCAGTATAACTCTACAAGCATAAAGACAACCGATGCACCCAGCTAGATATTTAAAATAAAATCGCCCTTGATAATGGCTAAAGGTATAGCAAAAAGCGCTCGGAAAATAGGAACATTCGGACAGTTTTCTAGACACAAAAAACAAAAAAAAGAACGCTTGTTCGAACACTGGAAACATCAAATAAATTGCTTAATCGCAGCTGAGTCTTTAATGAAGCAATGTATAAATGAAGAATTGCTTCTACACACACACACACACACACACACACATATATATATATATATATATATATATATCTCCTGTCTTAGTATTGTGATAAAAGTATATAGTAATTACATATTCGATAATTCGTTTCTTTTACAAATATAACCGAGTGACGGTTAACAAGATCGTTTATCATATTTTTTAACCCCGTATTTTTATGCCTACCAAAATGTCATAGATTTAACAAAAAAGAAAACCCTTAAACTAGGAGACAAAATGAAAACGAGAAAATTATCATGAACGATATTTTATATAATATACATATATATATATATATATATATATATATATATATAGCCGTATGAATAACGATAGGAAGTTGTGCAGAGCCGTTATCAAATACATACTGAATGGCCACGTTACATAGAAGAAGAAGAAGAAGAAGAAGAAGAAGAAGAAGAAGAAGAAGAAGAAGAAGAAGAAGAAGAAGAAAGGTGGGAATTATAAGTATAAGAAAAGACAATGAATTTCCAGTTTCAGAAAATAATAATAATAATGATAATAATAATAAAAACAATCAAAGCTAACCGACCAGGCATTGTTATTAGAGATCGCACACAAAAAAAGGTACCTCCCTATTGATATGGCAGTCCTTGCAGACTGCAATGTATCTTAGAATATATTCAAATAGCTATCAAAATACAAGGACATTGAAATAGAAATCTCAGAAATGGGAACATGAACAATTCCCATTGTAGTTGGAGCCCTCGTATTGGTTGGAAAAGATTTCAGTAGACTAAATGAAGGGATCCCTGGAATACCATGCCTTAAAGAAATACAAAAATGTGTACAGCCCACACCTTACGAAGGGCTTTGACTATGTATACATTTTTTTTTTCAGTGGAAAACGTCATGATGCCACTTCTAAGCTTAAGTCCCTGGGCGGGACCCGGAAAGAAATGAGTACACACCATAAATATAATAATAATAATAATAATAATAATAATAATAATAATAATAATAATAATAATAATAATAAAATGTAAAATTTAACGAAAAATAAATGGAAAAAATATAGCCAAGAATAATTTTAGGCAAGCTCTAAATAAATCATAAAAAATGGAAATCCCCTTGAAATGTTAAATCTATCAAAATAGAAGGATCTTGAAGTGCAAATATTAAAAATGTGATACTCGAGGACAGCAATTATTGCAGTTGTATCTGGAGCCTTTGTATTGATTGCAAAAAGTTCGATAAACTGACTGAAAGGATTCCAGGTACCCAATGTCTTGAAGAAATGCAAAAATTTGTAATCACAAACACAACTTACATATTATGGAGAAGTTAATGTAAAATATTTGTGATCAGTAGAAAATGATAATAAATTGCATAATTGCTGCACTGAACATAGGTTTACTGGTTTCTGATGTTAATTGAATTGAGAAGTTATTAAGATTTGTGATAACGAATTAAAATTGTCTACACTAAATATATCATTGAACACTGTATATTTTCTTGGCATTTTCCTGAGCTTAAACCAGTGGGCATGTCCCCCAGTAGTTCATGCACTGTGAATATCTATTCATAAGCGTGAGAAGGTAGGGAAATATATGCTCTTGTGTCGGTAGATTCTATTAGGTTGGTACAAAAACAATGACGTAATAATGTCGTTTTTTGACGTTAAAATACGTCAAAAAACGACATTATTACGTCATTATTTTTGCACCAACCTGATATTTCGTTACACAGAAAGTGATCAAAAAACTTCAATTACGATATGATGAGATTTTAACATAGAAACGAACAGTGTTCTTGACGCCACCAAATCAGACATCACTGTGGTTTAAAATTAAACAAGAAGAGAAAAATAACTTGTTATCGACATGTATATGCCTAGTCATAATATCAGGATCAAAGAAATTGAAAAGCTCAAGAAATACAATGAGCAGGGAACTGGAGTTGTCAAAATGTGGGCAGTTCAGAACAGGATTCTTCCAGTTATACTTAGGGATTTGATATCTATAGCAGAAAACTTAATATTATGCTGTGTAAGAATTGGAATAAAGTCTTTTATCACATCGCTTCAGAAATCTGCATTGCTAGACACAGGAAATATTCAGCGAAAAGTGATCTCTGTTTGAGGTTGTACATCATGATGGAGAGTACCCACAATGCAATATCTTTAGATGAAATTGAAAGCAATGCGAAAGACAATAATAATAATAATAATAATAATAATAATAATAATAATAATAATAATAATAATAATAATTCTAGAAGAGCGCAATTTAGGAAAATAAAAAAATGTTTAATAATGTTTAACAACATTTCGACAGTATACCAGTCTTCAACAACTTACGTTTAAGAAATGCATATAAATAGAAAAATAGAAAAACAAGTTTTTGAGCAAACGTCGCTAATCTTCAGAAGACAAACTTTGTGGTTGAAGTAAAAGTGACAATGTGAGTGAAATGCAGCTAGCTTGATACAAATGCAAGTGAAACTTCATAATGGGGGGAGTGCACATCGAAATGTTTATCCTCAGTTGATAGTTTGAACAAATATTTTTTGTTATTATTATTATTAATACTACTACTACTACTACTACTACTAATAATAATAATAATAATAATAGTAATAATAATAATAATAATAATAATAATAATAATAATAATAATAATAATAATAATGTTAACGAATTTATAAAATTTATAATGAATTTATAAAAATTGGAATTAAATGATAATACTGTTATTATTTCTAACTATACATTTCGGATTTTTCATTTTTTATGTGTTTTCATTTAAAAATAGTTACCATTCTCATTGAGATGTTATTAAAAATTGTTGAATATGAATGGGAAGGAAGTGCTTGTCTTTCTTAGGACCAAAAAGTAAAATTATTAGATGGAAATATCTGGAAGAATCAAGACAATCCAGATCACTACAATGAAAAATTAAAACACTTTAGAATTCTGAAAATAGAGGATAAAAGAAAAAAAAAACACTTGTTGCCAGTTAAATTACAGTGGAATGTAGCAGTGATTGTTCATGCAAAGATTTAATCGTAATAGCGAATATTAAAACTACAAGTATGACGCAGTATTAAGCATTCCGACTACCACTATAACGACAGTTAATATATATCAGGATTTCTTCTCTTCTATGTTTGCTTGGTTTAATATTATTAAAAATAATACTAAAATCCCTTTAGTGATCTTTGGTAAAATTGACCGCTTTTCTCCAGTGTTTAAATTGGATCGTTCCATTTTGGTACGAATGATAACCACTTGTGTATTTGCATTGATTTTGTGGCGATGGATCTTTGATGTACATTTTTCATGCAGAAGCTAAAATCCAATTTAAGCAGCGAAAGAGTCTCCTTTGAAAGGAATGCAGAGCGCATTTGCAATGAACAGAGCGTTTCATGCTGGAAGTGAATCATTTTACGTCACTGTGTATTTGACTTTTCCGGATAATGATTTGGAGAATGTCAGCTTGACAACACGGGACGCCCTTACCGTTGGATAATTGGAATATTCCACCACTTGTTTTGGTCTAATTGATTGGGAGAATTTCAGTTAGAACGTAAGGGTCTAAATCTGAGTACACAAACGAGAAGGAAGAATATATATATATATATATATATATATATATATATATATATATATATATATATATATATATATATGTGTGTGTGTGTGCGCGCGCGCATTGTAATGTAATAATTATTTGGGTTAATTCGCTTGTATACAAATGTGTAACTCTAAGTAATCATGGAGGATTAGCGATTATAAATATACACATATATGTGTGTGCGTGTGTGATGACTGATGATATATACGATCAACGACAAAATTATTCGAACACCCGTTAATTTTAAATATTTTTATACATTCCTCAGAATCTATTGCAATTATGATGTTTTTTATATCTTAATAACCACACAAAAAAAAAAAGGAATATTTAAACTTTTAAATAGATCGGTTAAATACGACAAAATTGACAGGTGAATTATGCAAAAAAAAAAGACAAAATTATTCGTATAGTATGAAATATAGAAAATATCGAATTCTGTTCACAGTATTATTAGGTTGGTGCAAAATGACGTAATAATGTCGTTTTTTGACGTATTTTTAACGTCAAAAAACGGCATTATTACGTCATTATTTTTGGACCAACCTAATAATAATCAATAGCATGGACTCTCGTCTTTGTAATTTGCTGCAATATTTTTCTAAAGTTTTTGATGAGGTTTGAAGAAGTCTTTTCTGGAATTTTCCTTTAATTCTCCAATGGTTATATGTTCTAATTCCTCAAGTTTTTGGGATGATAGACAATTTATTCGAAATGTCAATTCTTGCCATATATTTTCAATATGATCAAGTCAAGAATCGTTGAAGATCATGGCAGAACTGAGATCTTTTTTTTTTTTTTTTTTTCTAAAGTTACGCAGTCACTGATTTAGACTTATGTTTGGGATCATTATCTTGCTGGAAAGTAAATCGCCAATCTAGATGATGATTTTCTGCTGACAGTTATAGATTTTCATCCATAATTTTGATAGTCAGCAGATTCGTTATTGCCCTTATTGCAATTAATTGTCCAGTCCTCATTGAGCTAAAACAACCCAAAAACCTCATCAAGCCGCCTCAATTTTAGAATGATGCTAAAGTGTTCTTTTGGAGGAAAGCTTCACCTTTTTACGTCAATTTTTCATTATGACTTAAAAGCTAAATTTTTGTTTTATCACTCCATAGTACTTGTTCCCAAAATCTATTTTCTGTGTCTAAGAAAGTTTTGGCAAAATTAAACCGAGCAACAATGTGATATGGTTTGTGAAGAGGGCCTCGTCGTGGTCGGTTTTTATACAACCCATTTCTATTTAAACAACGTTGTATTGTGCGAGTACTTCCGATGATACCCCATCGTATCCAAACTTTTGACGATGTCTTTCAAAAGAAATCTTGGGTTTATAATAACCTAGCGAGACAGTTTTCTTGAAGTTTGTAGTGACATTTTATTTTGTTTTTTCCATGCCCATGTAAATTCTCTGTCGTGCCAAGCTGTTTAAACTCTCTTTATAACTGACTGCGTCGTAGATTTAGGGTTAGCTAACCGGTTTGAAATAGCGCTAAACCTATTTCCCGATTTGTGAATGTTAATAATTATCTGTCTCATGTCAACGCTATGATCCTTTGTCTTCCACAGCGGTTTGTTAACATAAGAATAACAATGGTGACACTATGCAGTAAATGATGTTCTTTGCTGGAATTATCACATATATTCTACTGATTAAATAGTCTACAACGCGTCACCGATAAAATATTTATGTAAATTACTTATACTAAAACGCATCAATAAATTTAAAGTAATGTTTTCTACTGTACGAATAATCTATTTTCCTATTTTGAATAATTCCCCCGTTAAAATTGCAGTTTTTAACCTATTGTTCTGAAAATTGAGTTTTATATCGAGTTTTATATTGTTGAGTTGCAACACCAAAGTCTTTTTCAACGTTCCGTCGCTGGTGAGATTGGACGAAGTAAAACTGTTGTTGCAAATTTCTTAAAAGACGCTTAGGGATACGGAACGAAATTTTCAAGAGGTCAACTCAAGGAAATGTTGTAGACGTTGAGTGTTCAATATATGTACATTTCGGCATTAAATAACGCATAGAGGTTTATATACCGCTAAACAAAATAAACCAACAAGAGCTCTTCATTGATATTAATCCAAATAATATAAACACAAATACTTATGGAAATCAAAATATATTCCAAAACATAGCTACAACAATTACGCCGACATAAAACACGCATATCACCACCTCTAGTAATTATGCCCAGCTAAACATGTATCTGCACAAAAGCTGAGTATTATCTACCATGTATTCAATTGTGAAAGCAGAATAACTTATATAATATTTTTTATTATATCAATGCTTCCAAGAAAACAAAATGCATTAAATGACACATAAGCCGTTGATATGCCGTTAAACAAACTCACTCAATTGATAATTCTCTTCGAGAAACTCTAAGGTCTATTCAGCATACTTGTAGAATAAACAGCCTATTGGCTCAGTGGGTGATGAACACTGTGAGGGCGACTGCAACTGTGATCCGATAGCCACAGTGGTAAGCGGTCATATTTGGAAAGGAACACTCAGCTCTATTTCTATCTGCATGTATATGTATTCTTATAAAAGGTTCCGCTTTATATAATTTGCGATGAAATTCTATATGTAAAATATATTTTATAAAGCATGTTAATTTGCGAAAATTTTCTCGTGGTCATCTTTGAGAATATTTCATTATACTTTCGGCTTCATTTAGCCCTGAGATTAAATAGAAAAATATTTATCATCGAATGGGCGCGCCCATACTCTTCCATGTCGCCAATTTGTTACTCGTATTTTCCCCTTTATATATGTTTTTAAAATATTCCTTTCACTGGTCCTGTTTCATTATTTTATCTACTTTTTATAAAGTATAATTGTTTTGTTTTTTAACGCCATGTTTTTTTATTTTTTATTACAGTTTTAGTCATACGTGTTCATCCCCATACACAGTTGTTTTTTTATTTGTTGGTTTATCGTATGATGTCCTTCTTCTCTTTGAAAGCTTGTATGAAGGAAAATACTGTTTTTCTCTTAATGAATTTGCTAATTAATTTACTTTGCTACTTTTATTCATTTATGTGCTTCAAGAAAGTTACTGATCAGCCTTGTTTTTTAATTTTTTTTTTCCATATTTTCTTATTGATTATTGAGTTCAATTCCGTTCTATCAATGGGGAAATGAAAGGGAATGTTATCAAGTGCTTGTTGGCCATCGCCTGCCAAATGTTCTTAGGTGTTGGAATCGAAAAATAAAAATTAAAAAAATTGGGAGAAAGAGAGAGAGAGAGAGAGAGAAAGAGAGAGAGAGAGATAGGAAAAGATTTATTTTAAATTCCCACCGTCTCTCAATTCCAATTTATTAAATTAAGACATGTCATTAAAATTTCGGAATGCATGTAAATTAACATCCTCACTTTGTCATATCCGACACGTTACAAGGGTTCAAAACATCGGTTGGTTTTTGCTCTAAAAGAAAAAAAAAAAGAACTTTTTTAAATCTCAAGATTTACTTTCCTTTTCAATGTAAAATTGCCACCAAATGGAATATAAATACAGATCCAGTACAAGAATTGAGTGCATGAGGAACACTCCTAGATGTTGTGTTGAATTTACACAAATTACGATTTGCATAATCAATTTTCTTGATAAAATCTTAGTTCACATCGAACAGACAATTATGTTTCTTGTAGCATAATGATGTTACTGCAAATCCGATAGAATGAAAGGTGTGAAGACGCTTGACTGAACCTGAATAGAATCAGGTTTAATAATATTGAATCTATTTGAGACAATATTTATCACTTTTTGCCTAATATACATTTCTTCTATATTTAAAAAATCATTTCAAACAAGCAAGGCGATAATGGCACTAAGACTCAAGAGGTTTCTGTAGGTGAAATAAAATAATATTTAATCAGGACAAAGGACAATAAAATAACAGTATTTCAGGAAGATTAAACATGGCGATTGATGCTGCATGTACAGTTTTAAAGAACGTAGGTTGCAATGTAAGCAATGAACCAGAAAAGAGTTCTGAAAGCGAGATCTACGAGGAAATAAAATATTAGAATACAAATTACAGTTACGTCAAGCTATTCCAACAGTGAAACAATAGAAACTAGTTGTCAATCTAGTAGTATCTTTAATTTAAATAGCTATCAGCTGTGTGCCTCCTCAGATTCGCCTATGCTTCACAATTATCTTTTTTAATCTTTCTTGAATCTTTCATGTTAGTTGCAATTTCAAGTCAATAGATTAAATTTAATATTTCAAATAAGCAAAACACATTGCTGTATTTCAAAACTAATTTAAATTGACTGCAAAGAGTTTTTATTATTTTGCTAAAATAGGTGGTTAGCGACCCTTTTTTGCGCCTTGCATTGTAATGTAATTCTTTTTATTAAAATAATGTTCCAAATATATAATATAATTTTCTGAAACTTTGTCGGATACTCTCTGATATAAACTAAAATTAATGTGATTTAAAACAAATAATATTTATTTAAGTTTGAAATATCGCAGAAATGCATATTTGAACCGAGTGTAGTTGTAATTAGCGTGCTGACATGATGATGACAGATTTAAAGTTATTCTATGGCGAATTGATCTGTAAAACATAATTGAAGAAAATGACGTAAGCGTTTTTTTTATATTATTTTAAGTACACAGTTACCTTACAATTTTGGAAAACATTCCCCGTAATCTAATGTTTTATTGAATTTTTGAAAATTTTGTCTTTAAATATACTATAGTTATCGCTGTTCTTTACTGATAATGAAGTGTATGGTCGCCCGTACATAGAAAAATCTGCACGTTTATAGGCGTACAAAAATAATCAATATTATTTGTAAAGTACCTGTGTTCGTTTATATGTATTACGCTTTTCCGTTTATGATTAGTAAATATAGGTTTACGCAATCATAATATAATCTAAAAGTGTGAAATTAATACAGAATTTTCAGTTATTGAAATTATATCTTTTAAATGAAAACAATTCTTTTAAAATTTATTATTCAACAAATAATTCTCCAAAGAATCCTGCTTTTAGCTAATATAAATATGAAGGAGTGATATTTTAATTATTCGAAATTTCATAAAATTAATAAGTGGAGGTCTAAACAGATGTAAAAAAAAATCATTTCAAGATCTTCTAAAAAAAGAAACATTTTCAAAACTAATTTCATTTATTTGTGAATAACTCCTGAAAATTTCATTAGGATCCGTCAATTTTTTGGCTTTTGAAAGAATTTCCACTAAATGTGCTTTTACTGCAAAAAAAAGAAACAAAAATACTATACTAATCATTACTCTCCTCTTCCAACTGACGCAAGAAAAATAAGATATTTAACCAAAATTTCGAAAATGCTAGAAAGGATTAATGAAATAAGAGATACTTTGGTCTTTCCTTTTAACAATAAAGTAAAGATTTCGTTGATAAAATAGTTTTATCATATTAGTGTCCTTTATTCATCAGGGTATAGTCTTTTTTTCATGGAAGTAGTTGAAGTGTCAATCTCTCACTCTTCCCATATATATATATATATATATATATAAAGAGAGATAGAGTAATTGATTGTAAGAATAGATTGATGGATGAATAGATAGATTGTGCAAAAAAAATATCGAACAACGATACACTTTAATTTCGCCCTGGCCTTCTTGTAGAAATGGTCATAGATAGATAGATAGATAGATAGATAGATAGAGAGATAGATAGAAGAATCACAAAAATTCGTTTAATAACCATTTTGATTAATGATGCAATCCATTGCAGGCATTCGAATGCATGCTATTAAACTCGGCACAGGTTAAGACGATTTTGACAAGCTCAATTTAACAATCTTCAAACGCAAATATACGTTTGTTAAATTTATCTAGACTGATTTTTCGTACATATTATAAAATTCAGTTATTTATTTGTATCTCGATTCAATCATCTTTGCTACTGTTATTCGATATCATCTCGGCTTTAAGTTACGTGTTTACACCGACCCACTCCGCAGTCTACACGCGTAAATATACTACTTACAATTTTGTTATATCTTTACGCATCGTTCCGAAATGCAAGAGTTATTTAATTAAGTCCCTGCATCTACATACATTGCCTCCTTAAAGAACATGAGCTCTTGTCCGGGCCCTTCGATTCGGTTTTCAAATCGGATCTAGTTTGATTTCCCTTCTCGTCTAGAAAACAACAAAATGTTTAATATAAAGAATGCCTTCATTTGCTTCCTTCATGTTTTTTCCTTTCTTGTCTCTTTTCTCTACTCATCGCATTTAACTTCCTGTCTTTCTCTTTCTATAAAATTCTTTATATCTTTATATTCCACTTTAAATGTGCATTGTTTAAAATTCCGCTTGAATTCTTTCGTCTTTTTTCCAAATATTTATCTCAAACTGAATCATAAATTCTTCTTAATTCTGTATACAGATTCCTCTTCCCGTTCTTCACATCTGACCTTCGATTATTTCGTCTTTTTCAATCTCTTTCTCTTTTTTTTATAGACAGCTACACGCTACCCAACTATCTCTCTTTCAGTTCAGTCTCTCTTATATTATCACACTACTTTTTTCTATAACTATTAGTATACTAATCTTTCATATTTCAGCTCCAAAACAAAGGAATGGAAAATTTAATCCATGAACTTGCCGTTGTGGTTGTTTTTCAAATATCCAGTTCTAGACACTAAAAGCCAGCAGTTGGAATCTGGGGTTTATTTGGATTCGTACTTCAAATTAGTAATAGGAAATAGTCATCCAACAGGATTTTTTGTCATTCATTTTTATTTCAGATTGGGGTTACAGTAATTTTCGGCCACGAAAAGCGTCGCTAGATAGCATTGTAGGTAGCAACATAAAAGGAAAGAACTCAAACCACTCCCACGCAATATTTTTCTTTCTTTGATTAGCAGAATTTCATTTTCACAAGCTAGTACACATAATATCTAATTGGAGACGCCATATTTAAAAAACTACAGATCACAATGAACGACTATGTATATATATATATATATATATATATATATATATATATATATATATATATATATATATTATATATATGTTATATTATAAATATATATGTTATATTATATTATAGTATATATATATATGTATATATATATATATATATATATATATATATATATATTATAAACATCAACCATTTCTGCTATCGAAGATTCCACCAATAACGTTATTTCATGCAGTGATATATATATATATATATATATATATAT
>OZ010573.1:134319109-134321609 GCA_963932145.1 Acanthosepion lycidas | reverse complement strand
TAATATAGATAGATATAATATAATATAGATAGATAGATATAATATAGATAGATAGATATAAGATAGATATAAGATAGATAGATATAATATAATATAGATAGATATAAGATAGATAGATATAATATAGATAGATATAATATATATATATATATATATATATATATATATATATATATATATATAGATAGATAGACATGTGTGTGTATATCTGCGTATGAAGAAACAATAAAGAAGAATAAAAGGCATCTCAATACGACACATATTACCAGGAAAAACAGTGCACCCTCACAAAAAATTGATCTAATATATATAATATAGATATATGTATACGTGTGTTGGGAACCTCGAGGCGGTGTAATGGTTAGCATCCTTGGCTTGCTAGCACAATTAGGACTGAGTAGTGTGTTCGATCATCACTGGGTGCCCCCTAATTTCGGCCTTGTGCCACATCTAAGCTACGCTTGGAAAATCACTATGTATACGTGTGTTATGGGTTATGCCCGAGGGGAGACATATGCATGTATATATGTGTACTGGTGTATATATATATATATATATATATATATGTGTGTGTGTGTAAGAATATATAAAAACGCCGTATATCTTGTATATGCGTACGCATGTATGTAGAGATATGTATGAACATGTACGTATATATGTACACGTGTTTATGACGGTGTCTCTATATATAACCATGTAACTTTGTAAGTATGTATATGTACTGATTCCTTGTAATGGGACGGTATGTGTGCGTGTACTGCTGTATGTGTGTATGTGTGCGTGTACTGCTGTATGTGTGTATGCGTGCATATATTTGTGTGTGTGTACAGATGAGTTCACTTATTCCTTGTAGTGAGACAGTGTGTAAGTATGGAGAGGGGATATATATATATATATGCACGTATGCTGACAGAAACACACGAAATTAGAAATAGATCTAAAAATCCACAGGGGTCATTAAAGATAAGAATGCCGATAACTACTCCATTTCTTCTGACCAATCTAAATTTTTTATAAATCTTCACGCAGGACTTTTCACTGTCAATTCAAGAAAGATATTTTGGTCACTAACACAGAAAAATAGAATGGCTCGTATCCAGAATATTTAGCATCGAAATACATAAATGAAAAAATTAATTAATTTTAATAATATCTGGAAATCTCAACCCTTTGCCTGATAACAGTCGCGAGACCAGAAACACGTGCAGCAAAATTATGGAAAATAAAGCCTAATTAAAAAAAAAAACATCCACATTAAAACCCCAAAAGTTTGAGGTTTTTCTTTTCAATATACACACATTTTTCTCGTTGGAACTACTATAACCTCTTCCTTATATATATATATATATATATATATATATATATATATATATATATATATATATATATATATATATATATATAGTTGTTTACAGTTATACATAAAAAAGACCTTGATATAAGTGTATATGCATGTGTTGCAGTGTCCATATCAAAACGTATATACAAGTATATACAAAAAAATCACTCTCTAGTTCTATGAACTGATTTATAATCCAACTGACACCAAAAGGTTCGAATAGAGTAATATATGTATGAGCTTGCATCAAATCTGGAAAGTGACATTCAAAAGGCTGGGCAGAGTATTGCGAGACAGGATGAATTCTTGGGTAAAAAAGAAAAGAATACTGACCTGTTACGTGAAATCTGTCCTTCTTTATGGCAGCGAATATTGGACGATTTCCAAAAGATAAAGAAGAGACACGAGGCGACAGGGATGTGGTTCTACAGAAGGATGCTAAGGATTTAATGGACCGAATATGTGAGCAACGATAATGTCTCATAAAAAGTGGATACCATAAACAGTTTGAAAAATCCTGCGAAGCTAAATTTAAAATTCGCAGATGAAAATGGTCATTAACTAATGGTATCTTAATTCCAATTGTAAGAATATATATATATATATATATATATATATATATATATATAGACAGAATGCATGGTCATCAGTAACATGAAGAGCCCGAAATGCGGTTTGCAGGTCGGCAACACTAGAATCAAGCAGACGCGGAAGTTTAAATATTTGGGAATCGTCTTAACAGAGGACAATAAATGAGAAACTGACATCCGTAGAGGTATTGGGATGACCAAGGTAACATTCCAAAAGCTGAGCAGAGTATTGCGAGACAGGAGGATTTCTTTCGTGACAAAGAAAAGAATACTGAGCTATTACGTAACATCTGTCCTTCTTTACGGCAGCGAATGATTAAAGATTAAGAAAAGAGTCGAGTCAGCAGAGATGCGGTTCTACATAAGGATGATAAGTATATGAACCTAGCGTATGAGCAACGATGAGGTCTTTGAGAGGATGAAAACAAGGAGGAGGCTTATACTTAACATGAGGTAGAGGCAGCTGTTAATTCCGGGAGAGTTAATGAGGTAAGAGAGCCTAGAGTATCTGATACTCACGGACTGAAGATAGGGAGAGATAGAGACAATGGAAAACATCCTGAAAGGCACA
>OZ010573.1:134284109-134314109 GCA_963932145.1 Acanthosepion lycidas | reverse complement strand
AGGGTTCAGTTCGACATTCCAACCACCTGAAGAAGGCCGGAGCGTACAGTGGCCGAAATGTAATAAATATGGCGACAAAAATGAGGACAATAGTCCGAATAATTTAAATAGTGTACATAATATCTCATCTCAGAAATATAGACATATACTGAAAGGCCGTAACGTTGTAATTAATATGGCGACAAAGATGATTACAATAGTCCGAATAATGTAAATAGTGTGCATAATACCTCATCTCAGAAATATGGGCAGATACTGAAAGGCCGAAAAGTTATAATAAATATGGCAACAACGATGAGGACAATAGTCCGAATAATGTAAATAGTGTACATAATATCTCGTCTCAGAAATATAGACAGATACTTAAATTGTAGAGGTTTATCCAATGTTACGTGTTTAGGATTGGGTTTATGTCCCGTTTATGTTGTCTCATTCTCTTTCACCCCAAGCAGAAACTTGCGGCTTAATGATTTTATTACTTTGCTTACAGTGAACTCATTAAAAAAAAAAAAAGAAGAAGACTTAGCACGAATTTGAACTCGGTATGTCCTTCCCACTATCCCTGCCGGTAGCTACTATACTTTATCACGTCCCGTTGGCTCAGTCTGCGAATTTTAATTGCTAAGTGTATGGGTTATTTATATACAGATAGGAAAAGCGATAAATAAAAAGCAAATGGAAATACTGTAAAGCGATCATTTAACAAACGACGTAAATCGAAATCTTTTCTTCAATACAATTTAACGGTCGGAGAATTCATTGAACTTCTTTGATATGAACTTATTTTAGCGTAAGTCTTGTAAAATCTTTAAAAGAATGTGTTCGAGATGAAGAAGTGAATTTGGGGAATATTAAAATCGAAGAAGGGGAAAATATTTAACAAGTTTTTATAAACATCTAGACGGACATACATTATTGATTTTTTATATCAAATAAAGACGTAAACGGATGCTATTGCTTTTCATCAAACTAACAAATACTCAATATCGATATCTAACAAGAATAGTTTGGAAAAATTGACCAAAAGTCATTCTCGTCTCTGCATACTTCAGTTATAACTTTGGACACCTCGGCGTGGTGTGATGCTTAGCAAGCTTGTCTCACAGATCAGTTACGACTAAAAAAAATGGAGTTCGACCTTCACTAGGTGTCCCATACATTCAGCCTTGTGTCACAACTATGCTACGCTTAGAAAATAACCATTTATGCACCTCGAGGCAGTGTAATGTTTAACAAGCTTTTCTTGCTATAACAATTACAATTGTGTATCGAGTTCGATTCTTACTCGGTGCCCTCTACTTTCAGCCTTGTACCATATCTAAACTTCGTTTAGAAAATCAATCCTTCAGTTGTAACTTCAAGGGCATACAGGTTAAGGTGTGGTGCAATTAGTTTAATGAAACAGCAATGAAAACCGATTTCATTCAAAGTTACTTTTTGTACCAAAGTACTACCAGGAATAATTAGGCCAGTGGCAGCTTATCGACTTATGAAATAAGCGTACCGATCCAAATAAACGATCCGCTGCTAATTTTACCATAATCCTGATAAGCGTAGAACAATTTAATCATGATGGAGAGAATTATTTTAATAATAATAAGCGTCCCCTAAAAAATAAACTCCGTGCCGAAGGTGGGTGATAAAGGATATATTTACATCGCAAATATTTTGATATACATCTAATATGTTCCCTCATTCAACATGTGCGGGTAGTTATGCGCGAGAAGTACAATATTTAAGCCGAATTTAAATTCATGTCTGTTCAGTTGCTTTTACTTTAGCACAGATATCCTGGTGAGAGGCAAGGATGTCTTACGTCTTCCTCCTGCTATGGGTAAAATAGCAGGTTAGCCCGGGCTTGCTAGATTTGAGCGACATTTAGTATTCAAGGGCTACTCGGAATAGAAACACCACTATATTTCCCATGATTTCATGACAATTCACAGATAATGGAAAAGGAAATTGTGGAGAGAAATGATCCTTTTTATTCTGAAGGGACATGCTATAAAAGATTCAACTTGCAATATATTTTCTATTCTACAAAGTTAGAAACTTTTATTTATTCGCTGAGTTTTTTAATTATTTCACCTCAAGCAAGGTAGAAAAATTCTGCTGATTTTTTTTTTTTTTTTGGCTTATCAACCCTTCTTCGGTTATATAAATTTGTAACATATATTTTACATTATAAGAATGATTATTTTCTAGCAAATGAATATTTCATTAAGAATTGTTCCTACTATTTTACCCATAGCTGTTGGGTGGATATAGATTTATAGCTTGTGACGAGGGTATTTGCCCGTAAGTAAATGCATCAAAGACGACAAGAAAATCGAACTCGGCTCTGGCATTTCTTATCTCGAACCGGTATTCATTACAGCAAGCACACACATGCGAGTCACACACACAGACACACACACAGACACACACACACACACACACACACACACACACACACACACACACACCAGAATCTCATTATCAGACCGAGTGGGGAAGCTCAACATATGGCGTGTTAATCAGTTACCGCCATCTCATACTTTTCAGTGAGGTTCAAGGCGTTGCTCAAATTTATTCCTCTTCATTTATGGATATTGTTATCCCATTATTTTTTATGTATAACTCTCCACTTCTCACCTTGTACCGTATTTATCAAATCTGTCTTGGCAGGACCTGCTGTTCATGAGACGTGCTCATCCAATTTTAGGATTGATTCACTTCCCTGTAATTGGGACATCTTCATATCACTCACTGACTTACCAGATTTCCTTCTTTATTTTTCTCTTAGTGATATTTTTGTTGTAGGACATGTCATGAAATTTAAAAAAAACACATGTCAAATTTTTATATGATATTAAGCAAAAGTCAAAGAGTTGAAAGTTTTTGTAGTATTGTATGCAAATGAGATAGACAATGATAAATAGAGAAAAAGAAGTGAACAAAGGACATTGCATAGCGAACGTGTTTGTTAAACGTAACGGAGAGACCTGTGCTACGACAGCTACTACACAGAGAGATATAGCAAACATAACAGGTTTATTATGCATTAATTAAAAATCAATGTGATTAAAAATGGTCTTTTGCACATAATGAGGAAATAGAGATTGGATCATTTGACAATCGCATGAGATATTGAATCCCTGAAAATAGAGGAAAACTAGGAATAACCTATCTAACTAGTCTCTGTAAATGGTTGGCAGTACAGAGATTAAGAATGATAGAAAAAAGTATAAAGATTCCCAAGAGATACAAAGGACATGTAGTTGTGGGGAGCTATGATTGCCAACGTCCTGAAAGGATATGTGACATAGAAGAAGAGTGTTATCTTCTATATTTAACATAGTTTGTTCTTTTAAATTAATAGTTTGCTTCATTTATGCCTATAAGATGCGTCAGTTTTTGTTT
This sequence comes from Acanthosepion lycidas, assembly GCA_963932145.1. Classification (NCBI taxonomy): domain Eukaryota; kingdom Metazoa; phylum Mollusca; class Cephalopoda; order Sepiida; family Sepiidae; genus Acanthosepion; species Acanthosepion lycidas. The sequence goes on along the minus strand of OZ010573.1, from coordinate 134,310,707 downwards.
TTGTTTTTGGATGAGGAGCGACAATTAAAAAGTAATCCGGGAGAAATATATTCCCAATCACTAAACTTAAGACGACTGCAAGATGTGTAGACAAATATTCGTACAATACACGACCTTCTAAAGAAAGAATTAATATATTAATGAAATAGTGGAAGAAATCATGAAGAGCTCAAATGTTTGCGAAGAGAAAATTGGTATGTGGTTAAAATTTATAAGCATATTTCCTACAAATTTCGCTTTACATCACATCGCCGTTACGAAAATATCTATATTAAGACGTTGCACGCACTATCCGAAGTGACTTAATTCAAAAAGGCATTTACTTCAATTAAGAACTAAGATCACTACTGGAGATACTAAAGAAAAATTTAATCAGTTCAACAATTAGATCCGATATTGAATCGGATCTAAATGAAAAAACCCCAATACCAGATCGACGAAACGAAATATATCACAAACCAAAGAAAATTACAATCCAAGCAACAGCGAATGCCAATCCTCCCCCAACACCAACTAACAAATTAAATAACTCCTCTCCTCCAAAACTGAAATCACCTTTGAAGAATCAGCACAACAAAAAGAAAACAGAAATTGTCTTAATTGAAAATGAAAACAAATTCAAACTGATGGAAACCGATAGCCAAGAAAGACATTCAAGACAGAGAAGTTCAAAAAGTCGCAACAAAAACAAATAAAAAACAATCATCCCATCTTAACAAGGGAATGGTTTTCATCCAAACAAAAATCATCAAATGAATCAAAAGGAAAAACAAAACAAAGGAACATCCATCAATAAACAAACAGAACCCAAAGAAATCCAAGGGTCAGAACATAACAAAAAACAAAATGCAAATAAGACAGAAAGCATAGAAAAGATGGACATCTAAGACGGAGATCTTCCCGAATGCATAGCATGCCAAGAAACTTATACCGTAAAACACTTCCTACTCGATTGCAGTGACTTAACACATATTCGGCAATCTCTTTACAATGTTAACAACTTGAAAGAAATTTGAAAAAAATAAAACCCAATACAATCTTAACTTTACTTAAAAAAATTAAACTATACAAAAAAATATAATACCAATTAAGTATTTGACGATAAAAAAGGGACTTTTGACACTTACCAGGTGAAAAGTTTCGAAAACAACACAACTCTGAAAGCAATGGATATTTTTTAAAAGATGACAACACTGAAAAAATATATTAAAGCAATCCAACTTTATCCCCCCAAAAAAAAACAAAAACAAAACAAAAAGAAGCAATTGTTTGACCTTAAATGATCTCATAAAAATTAATAGGTCGTTAAACATTAAACAAACAAACAAAAACACAAATTTCAATTTATATAGGGAAATTTTTTAGGCTATCTATGCCTACATTGTATATCATCCTGGATCGTTATCGAAAGTCGGGTTCCGTCTGCTATGACTGATGTTCAAAGATTACGGTATATCAAAATGCTTAAACAATTTTTAAACAATTTTTCTAACAGTGCTTACATGGCGCTCTTAACAAAAAAAAAAGCCTTTATGTAATATTATATTTAAGAATTAAAAACATCATATATCCCAATCATTGTAGTGTTATCAATCTTCAGCAAAGTGTGTAACATATTCATATGTCTCGAGGCATTAAAATATTTCCCATTTTAAATTCATAGCAATTTCGAATTATGAAATAATTCATGGAAACATTAAATTTTCGGAATGCAAGGAAAAATTATTTGTTAAAGAAAATGAGATGTCCTTATTTTATTTTTTTTATTTTATTTTACAGTAAGATTTACCTTGTATATGTCTATATTTCTGAGATGAGGTATAATCTACACTATTTACATTATTCGGACTATTGTCCTCATCTTTGTCGTCATATTTATTACAACGTTTCGGTCATTGTACGCTCCGGCCTTCTTCAGGTGGTTGGAATGTCGAGTTCACTGAATCTAACCATCGCCTTTATCCACTGTGCCATGTGTCTTTAATGAGGTCTGTGTATGAATTTCTGGGTATTATAAACCTAATGTCTTCAGAAATAATTTTTACCAGAGCTCATATTTCAATTCTTGTTATTATCTCTTTTCTCTGGCACTCCTCATTACTGGTTCCCATATTGTATTCAACCTGTATACGGCTCGGGGGTCACGCTAGGTATTAGGTTGGTGCAAAAATAATGTCATTTATGTGAGAAAACGACATTATTTTTGCATCAACCCAGTAGAAAGTACCAGTAAGAGGTAGTTTATACACATAGGGTGGGGAAGATAAAATTTAACCCTAGACTTGAACATGTTAAGATATTGATGATCACGGAAACATACTCTTTGGAATTCGTTCCACAGAGCAGCGTTTCACGGTAAGAATCTGTTCGAGGAGAAATTATATCTCACAGATGGAATACGGAAGATATGTGGGTAGTTTGAGACAATATAAGTGGAATAGCGAGTCTTAATTTTGGGGGTTAGGCCCGGAAAAATCAAGGGATATAGTTTGTTCGAGCACTTTCCATGGAAGTGAGAGGCTTCCCAAATCCCACTCGCGTAAGGGAGGTTGGAGGATGGAAAATAATTCATCACCAAGAGGGATTCAGAGACGCTTTTGAACTCTATCAAGACTGGAAAGTGAGGACAGGGAAGCTTCCGCCCAAATAAGAAAACATTACTCAGTTTTAGGTCTGATCTGGCTTTTCTAAATATAGAGCTTATCATGCTTATAAAAATATCGTTTAAAGGCAATCAAAGTGTAACTAATGCGCTCGGAACCAGAAAGAAAATTGCTATATATTTTTTACAAAATTAACTAATGTTTCAGAAATTGTTCAGTCAAGTGGACACCTTTATTTTATTTTATTTTATTGTTGTAGCAGATCGATTCTTCAGCATGTCTCTTCTTGTACATTTGGGGAAGGCAGAAATGGAACCAGCCAAGCACCACGCAATAAGAATTTCAATTGTCTACATAACATTTGGAATCAGCAGTTTGTCTAAGATTTTCAGTTTGTTTCCTCGATCAATATAGCTAGGGTCTGCGCTAATGAGAAATACACTACAAACTCCTTGTGATGAGGTTAAACAATGTGTGTTATAAAGAGGTTTCAAATAACCTATATATCGGATGTTTCTTAATTAGCTTTGTGGGTGAAAATGGACACTGATGTGCCAGTGAACGAAACGAGTTTGATAAACTCAAAAAAGAACGAAAATCATTAAGAAACGCGAAATATTCTTCGAATAAACGAGGGGAAGCGTCGAAGAGACTGATTTTGGCACTAAGATAACAGCGGTTGGCTAAATTGCCGACAATTAACAACATGAGATTATTACGTAATGGAATTAACGGCGAATATTTTTGTATCGAACAAAACTCGTTTAACCAAACCCACCTTTGTTCAAGCAATAGCTTTGAAGTGGCAAATGTTTAACACGAATTATTGCATTAGGCAACGAAATGAGAACAAAGGGAAAGAAAATTATAAGTCGATGTATTGATTAGTTTTGATGCGGCTTAATTGTAAAAGATACAAAAACTGAAAAAAAGAGAAAAAAAAATTGTCTCGCCAACTCGAATGTGTAATATCTGAAACGGGCAACATTTCCAGCAGGCTTGAGGTTAATTCACAGTTTTCTTTCAGGAATTAAGAAGATTTGAGATTTAAACGGATTGAAAAAAAATGAATACGAGTTTCCCTTGTTTTATCGCCATCTTAATAGCAATTGAGTTACACAGAGATAAGAAATGTTTTAAACAAAATTCTTTCTTTATAATTAGAGGATCACTAAGGTCTATGTGGTTTTTACAAAACCTCCAAGAAAAGGTAGCGATGGAGAGCGAGAAGAAGGGACTAAGCCTAAACTACAAGAAATACACAATCATCAATAAAACGATGAGCCCGAAATGCGATTTACGGGTCGGGCACACTAAAATCAAGCAGGTACAGAAATTTAAATATCTAGAACTAACTGGGATAGAAAAAGACGCATTGCAAAAGATAGGCAGAAGAATTACATTAATAACAAAGAAAATAGTACTGAATTGCTACGTGATATTTGCCCCTCTTTACAGCAGCGAATGCTGGTCGATCTCAAAGATGAAGAAGAGACTCGAGGCAACGGAGCTATGGTTCTACAGAAGGATGCTAAGGATAACATGGACCGAAAACTTGAGCAACGGTGAGGTTTTGGAGTGGATGAAAACAAATAGGAAGCTTATGCTTAACTGCAGCAAGACGCAGCTGAAATCTCTGGACACGTAATGAGAAAGGAGTGCTTGGAGAATCTGACACTCAAAGGGCGGATAGAAAGGCAAGGGAAATTAACGCGTGACATACCTAGCGGTATAATGCGAATAATGTAAATAGTGTACATGATTCCTCATCTCAGAAATATAGACAAATACGTGAACTCAGTCAGTTACGCGCCATACGTGATACACGCTTAGGCGACCATATATCTTTGGATACATGACTGACGAGGCAGATTTTTCCTGTAGTATGTTGCCATTTCCTTCTGCGTTAGACCAGTTTCCATCCAAGGCTATCCTACTATTTACCAATAGCTGTGGGGGGAAGAAGAGGATTCATACATTTCCTAAATCCATTACTCCATGTGCCTCCCTTAAGTCAACTACATTTTCCAAATGCTCAGTATATACAGAGTCTGTACATGTGCTCTTGTTTATGTGTACATAGAAGATTATGGTTATCCCCAACATAAATACCATGCTATCCATTATGCCATCAATTTACAAATGCTGTTTGGATATGTAACTCTGTTTCTCAAAGCCCTTCTTGAGGGCACTATGCCATGTGATGAGCAACTCGATAAAACCACACTCCACATAATGTATACATGTAATTTCAAATTGTTTGTTTTTCTCTGAATAGAAATATAACTGTGATTCTTATACTCATTGTCCTTGAAACTTCCTCAATATTAGCAAGTTCCAATAATGGTTTTCTCAGCATTCCTTTTTAGAATAATATTTCTGTTGCTACAAGTTTCCTTTCGATCTGCGGGGAAATTGTGGCTTACTCACTGGCAAAGATTAGTTCAGCACTTCTTTTAGTTTCTAATTAAAAATGTTTTTTTTTTGTTTTTTTTATCTTTTGGAAGACAGTTTCGCTATTTCGACACGCTTTCGGATTTCAGTGTCATCTTTTCCGTTGTATATTATTAAATATACCATCTGTTTAAATTTATGTACTTCATTCTGTCTGATGACGACATTTTCATGTTTCAGCATTTGATTGTCGCTCCTATTAACAAGCATAGATACCGTTTCCTAAAAATCAATGGTTAGTCATTACTTTTCGATTATCATCTCTTGTATCGAGAAAATTGTTCGAAAACAATTATTCGAAAAACATTTATTTGAGTTGTAAATTCTTTGAATAGAAATTAATTGAAAGGACAATTATACTCAGTGATAATTATTCGAAATACTTATGTTTGACATACGTATATGGTGTTGATTAGAGAGAATCAATGCTTATTTAACTAGAACTAATAAAGCCCTTGAAGGATGGCAGGGGGATTTTTTGCAGCAAGTATCATCCCACAGTATGGAAATTCTCCGACGCACTTAAAAGAGAAAAAAGACTTGCAAGAATTTCATATCGTAACAGCAAGAGCAGATTGTCACAATATCAAAAGCGCCAAGAAATGCAGCGACATAAATGGAAAACTTTCCGTAGATGGCTATTTGCATGCAGAATCATAACTTAAGGTTATATGGAAATATTTATTATTAAATTGTTTTAATGACGATAGATGTATTTCCATTAATTATCATTTGAGTATTTCCTCTTTTAAATTTTACATTTTTATCGCAATAAAGAATTTTTCATTACGAATAATTATCATTTAGTATAATTGTCCTTGCGTTTAAATTTCATAAAAGCAATTTACAATTCCAATAAATTATTTTCGAATAATTGATTTCTATCAATTTTTCGAACAATGTTCTCATATGCATCACCTCTGTATTATTTGGTAGTTCTTGCTTCTTTATATCTTAATTTGCTATCGACAGTTTCATTTGTGTATCTTATGTTAAGATTCTTTTCAGCCAAAAATAATAATTACTAGGAGGTCATTTAGTTCGCTTAGGATCGCCTCGTTGCTTAGGCTGAATAAATCTGTTGAGAAGGCGCATTACGCAAATTTCTAACTATTCGTATTTGTCCAACATTATTTGTATCCGCAAAATCTTTGTTTATGTATATGACCTGGATTATTCTATTATAATTCATAGATAAATCTTGATTCCTAGCATGTATACTGTTCTGTAAACAGGTAATCAAATTGTATGTTTGCATCTAATTTTTCGGCACCTGGCTGTAGAGATCATTGTTTTCTTTTGAATATACCGATATAAGACCGATCAATAAAAATGCAAAATGCTCTATATAGTTCTTTTTTGTACTACGCAAAAGCAATTGATAAGGGAAATACAACGCTTTTTTTAAGCTGCAAGGAAAGCTTGATTTATATGGAATATATATTAGAATAATGTGTAAAATTTATTTGGAATCTATTTGTCAACATACAAATAGAAATCAATTTGAGCAATACATAAAAAAAAGAAGAGACTTAAAACAAACATACGGTTTCTACCGGATTTATTTAACCAATTCACCGAGATGATACTTAGAAAATACGAATCCTTCGCGGGTTTTATTATAGATTGTAAAAATGTTAACATAAAATACGCAGGTGACGATGTGTTAATTGCGGCTTCAGACGAAAGATTTCAAGAAGACCTAAATAACTGAGTAAAGAATTACATGGATTTGCCATGACGTGGAAGACGGCAGAATATATGATCTTCAGCAAATTAAACTATCAAAAGTTTGGATTGTTTTATTTTCAGCGGCATATCAACGTCTCTATGGGTTATTTATTGCTGAAATCTAAATAATACAAACACCATTTTATGGCTTCAACTAAATATATTTTGAAATCAATTATATGCCTTCAACTACAGATAAAATATATTGCTGACCATGCATTGTCGGTCTTGTTTCCATAGAAATGTAATGCACTATTTTTTCTATTAATATATATTTTTATGAGTTCATAGTGTTTTTGTTTAGGGGACTGACTATATACCCATAGCTTGGACTCTAACAAGCACCCCTGGGTCAGGGTGAACATGGGAACAACAGCAATTAAGGCGTGCTTCCCAGATCTCCAATCTCCCAATCAGAGGCGTTCTATTTTATCGTGATACCTAGGGCTTACCCACGAAAATGTTAGCTGCAAATTGAGGACGTTCACGTCGAGTACAAAACATAATTACCGATATTGTACAGTAAGAGATGACAGAGTTAATATGTCACTGACATCCGAAGGTGTACTGAAATAGAGAAATGTACCTTAAAGTAAACAAAGAATTAAGAGATAGGACAATTTCATTGGAAGAAAATATTGTTAAACTATTGTCAGTTATATCCTATATTGCAGTGATTGCTGGAAGAATTAATGATAAAAAGAGACTCGAAAAGGCATAGATCGGAATAAATTTGTTTGATGCTAGGAATACCAGGGAAAAAAGCCGGTAATCGACTATTTACTGTCATTAACAAAAATTAAAGATAACTTTGTAAGTTTACAATCTTAAATTTACAAAAAAAAAAAACAACACAGAAACAAGTACTTTATGACAAACTGACACAATTTTGCACATAAATTTGTACTTGATATTTGGAAGTTCACGGTAGCAGTGTGCACAAATGTTTTGCAACATTCTTTTTCACTTCGACTAGCACCTCGTGTTTAGTGGCATTATAAACTTGTTTGGGGTGAATTTATAAAAAAGTAAACTTTCCATAACATAGAACCCACCTTGTGTAGGTGAAAGTGATTATATTTTGACAATAATCTAAGACTCATTCAATGCAAAAATCTTATTACAATGTCTGTTAATTTGGCAATGGCGAACATTGTCTTACCATAAATCATGTGTGGATAATGGCTGATGCTATAAAGAAAAGTTGTTGCACCATATATTCTCATATGATACAGGAAAACGCAAAAATGAAAAAGAAAATAACCTTGTGACAGCATATGATTTGGTTTGTTAATTTATTTAAAAAATGACAATAAAGGCAGAAAAATCAGATAAACTACTGGTAAAATATTAGGGTCATATAATGCGGCGAATATGGGTGGAGAAATTAAGACTCACAAGGCATATTGTAGTTAGGAAGGACAGATGGAAACAGCTAGTAACCAAAGGATGTTGTAGGAATTGCTGGCAGTTTGGGACAAAGAATGAGAGTAAATCATCAGACATTTTAGCTAGAATTAGGAAGAAGTTAAGAAGAGACAGGAATAAAAATCAGGCAAAGGTGTGAGATTTCAATGTTTGGCAAAAAGTATGAACAAATATTATATGAAGCTGACTTGTTCTTAGTAAGTTTGGATTGTTCCAATATATTTCAAAAATAAATTATACTTTGCTCGTAGGTTGCCTACGAGTGATACTGTATTGTAATGTAGTAATTATGGCGGATGCTTGCAACCACTACACCTGTATCTGGATTTACAGTTGTCTTTTTCCGTTATGACGACTGGTGTAGACAGGCAGGTCATCTATGCCATAAATAAGCTATTCATTGTTTATCTTCTAGGCATACTCACTTACCTGTGTATTTATAATATAAGTAATTTAAACAAAACAACCAACAGCATTCTACATTCATTAATTATTGCAGCTATATTTCTCTGCATTTATCTTTAAAGAAAAGTGATTTGATTTCTTTCCAAATACACAATATTTATTTTATTTTAAAAGCATTGCAAAATTGTAAATCTGAAAACACATTTCCCCTATGTTTTATTGCTTAATATTATTTACAGAATAAATTTACTTCGTATTCTATGAATTTTAAAAATTTAAATGAAAAAGAACGATTCCTAGATGTTTATATATATTCTTTTTTTTAATATCTGGGGGAGGCTTAAAGGCCATGAACGCTTACAATCAATTTTGACAGATTGGTCTTTCCTTCATTTAAGCATAATTTTTTAATATCACATTTCTTCAAGATAGAGTAGAATTTTTTTTTTTTATTATCTGTGACATAACGTGCGTTCTCATGGAATTCAGAGTTTACCTTCTATTAGAAATTACAATCTAGCCTATGATAGAGACTCTTCAGTGGATTTGTCACCAGAAACGATGAGCTTTTTTTCATTGGGAATTTTTCGTCACAAACTATGCCCGATCAGAAAGATTAATATTTGAATCAGTCAGTGGCTAACAGATTCAAACCTTAAAATTTAAATTCCACCAACTTCAGGGTAATTTTCCTTCCTTCAGTGATTATTCAAGAAAAGGATGGAAAAGTCAGTCATACGTACAAGAGTTCTAACACAACGAAGTCATTATTCTTTTACAAGGTATTCAACACTTGGAATATATACGGTTTACTGAGATTCAGTGTCATGAGTCTAATGAAATAAATGAATGTTCAAAATGTAAGACATAGAACAAAATTCAATTTTATAATAGACTGACAGTACTTGGCCCATAACACGCACTCACACAGTTGACAGAATATATATATGTACTATAAATTTTTTAATTGGTTCTTAATTTGCAATGCATTTTACTATAGCGTTCTGCAAGATATATGAAAGAAAGTCTTTTGATAAGGGGAGTGATCATGGGAATATGGGGACAAAACCAAATAATGACACTAATTTGTAGCAAACTATACAGCAATTTCTAAACAAAAATGTGCTTGCTCTCACATACGTCAAATTCTAAAACTATACAAATTTTATTAGCTGTTATTGATTGTATATTATACATACATGCCCAAACACACACGCACATACACACACACAGATATATATGAAGAAATATAGTCTTCAAGTGTGCTATATTTATAGGATAAAGTGCTCAATATCAAAGAGAGAGCGTGTGTAAATACAAAAGTGAAAAATGAAGTCAAAACTTAGAAGCGACAGTCTGTTTCATACTAGACGCAATCGTCAGGCTATAACCGTCAGCTGACCTGACGATTGCGTCTAGCATGAAACAGATTGTGCTTCCAAGTTTTCAGTTCAATGTTCACTTATATATATATATATATATATATATATATATTAATATGCATATACCTACGTTCGTAGTGCAAAGTAAAGTTTCGTTGTTCTACCAACTCGTCAGGCACGAATTATTAATTTAGATTCTTTAATTTTAAATATACTGGGTCTGATGAGAGGAAGGCTCTAGTTTGTTATATTTGGATGAGCAATTAATTCTGTTCATTACAGAGAATAAGTCTTTTTTACATTCTAGCAGTAGGTGATCACTAGGTGTTTTTTTTTACCTACACTCGATATTATGTATATATATATATATATATATATATATATATATATATATATATATATTAAATCAAAGGTAATAATCCCTGGCTGATTAGTTAGTAGAACAACGAAACTTTAAGGTACATTCGAACCTAGGTATATTTAATGAGTATTTATTAATATATACTTCTTAGATCGTACATTGGCCACTGTTTTGTTTACACCTTAAAGGAAGTATTTTTTCGGTTACCTGTGTATGCACGCTAACGCAGGTATATATGGATGCTAATATTTAGTTTTTTGATTTCTTCTCATTAATACCTATATATATATATATATATATATATATATATATATATAGGTATTTTGTACAATATTTATGCATTGCACACTAATCTTTATTCGGTAAAAATTCTATTGCTAATCATGCATTACTTTTTACATAATACACATATTTATGTCTTTGTTGTTTCCGTTCCTTATAGTATGGCCGCTACTGTACATACAATTATATTTACTAACACAATTATTACGTTGATAATTAAATTTTATTGCGAACAATAATACAAAAGCCCTTTAACTTTTATTGTGAACAATAATACAAAAGCCCTTAAATTTTATCAAGGCAGGTGCTCAAACTGTTTTCCATCACAATTTACACAGCTTTGAAGTCTACCTCTAACGCTTTGACAAACTTTTTTGCACAGGTCTTTTTGGCTATTAATTTCTTGAAATGCATATCTTTTGTAATTTTTCAAATCACCGACACATTTTGGTTTTCCACTATAAAATTTGTCCTTGAGTACTCCCCAAAAGAAGAAATCCGTTGGGGTCAAGTCGGGTACACGCGCCGGCCAATCAATTAGACCTCTTCAGCCAATCCCCTTTCTCAGGAAATGTTTCATCAAGATACTCAGTTGTAATAAGATAATCGTTACATAAAACCTATTCCACATACAGTCCACCTGCATTTGGACCCCCCTCTATGTTAGAAATATATTAGATTTACAAACATTTCATAGTTGTTTTTTATCCTGTGTCTTCGTTATTCTGTGTGTTCGTTGTGCTGAATTTCCGTAGAACTTACGGAGCAAAATATATATTCAGCATTCCCAGGAGACGTTCAGTAATATGACATTAACAGAGTGATCATTCAGTGCAAATTTTATTAATATTTCTCTTCGCATATAATAATCGCACACACGCGCGTACCTACACATAGTGCTTGTTGTACAATGTTTAGATAAGATCACGTAGACTTACCAAACATTGACAGATCATCAGACTATGCTACGTGCAATGAGTAAAGATAAAAATCAACTTCTGTATTCTCAACTGATTTGACTTGCATAATTATTAAATCATATATATTCCATTAAATCTTAAATCACTGAAATCATGTGAGTGTCACAAAATAAGGCCTGCTTCAATATTTTTCAGATTTACTGGAAATAACAAGACATTTTCTTACCATCTCTACTCAAATTTGACATTCATGTAAATCTTTTTTTCAAAATGCCTTTGCAAGTATCTCGCCTGACAAAGTCTTGTATGTTCTTAACTACAAAAGATTATACATTATCCTTGGCGAAATGCAAAAGCAAAATTTGTGAAGTTTTCATTTCAATTACTTACGATAAGTACTTAGATTAGGCTTCGTTAGAGTATTAGAGAGACTGTTATTCTTGTCCCGGCTGTTTGCAGAAGGCGCTTCATTCGTCTCTGTGCCTATCAATTGAAAAGGGACAATCTCCCAGGGCAGATTATGGCCATGTACATTTTAACAAGACTTTTTACCGTAAACTAATACGATTATTTCAGTTAGATACGCATAGACTAGGCTTTTTATTTTTCATTTATTTGTTATATACCGTACCTATGAACATTAATGGGTATGTCCAAATAGTCATAAATACGTTGAACACTATTGTAAGTGGGTGTTATATGCGTCTAATGGGCACCTCGACGTGGTGTAATGGTTAGGAAGCTTGTCTTGCTAGATTAATTACGACTGAGTAGTGAGTTCGATCCTCACTGGGTACCCCATACTTTAGGCCTTGGGCTACATCAAAGCCGGGCTTAGAAAATCGGTATAAGTTGACTAGCAGTGGTTTACGCCGCTAGCGAGTATTGTATTTTGTTAATGTTATAAAGATTACCATTTCATATCCAAACTGCATTTTGGTTATTCCTGATTCAATAACGTTTTCTAGGTTACAATATTATTGCGATATTCTTAGTAAATACCGAGAGAATAATTAAGGAAGAACAACAGACCTAAAATTAATTAATAATACTTCCGTAAATTAAAGATGAAAACAATAATTTGTTTTAGTGAACAGCCATTTAATGTTCAATGTTATATCAGTACAGTTCATTAAAATGTGCTGGTCATTAATCAAATATATAAAAACGTATACATTTCAAATAACATTTAAAACATTCAACAACTGTCTCGTTCTACGAAATTTCGGGTTCACTCGAATATAGGCTTAGTTGAATAAAGTTTTCTGGGATACTGTCAGTTATCTATAATAATTCTAGTTATTAATCTAAAGGGAAAATCCTTCAGCCAGTCCATCGTAGATGTGTATTCATCGACAGTAAAAAATACAGAAGACAAATTGAAAAGTTCTACTCTACGTTAGGCAAGGCTCAATGTAAATCACAAGAAATTAAAATTGTTATGGGCGAACTGAATCTGAAATTAGACATTGATAGGGAGAGTGAAATTCGAACTAGCAACATGCAAAGAACGCGGAAAATAATGGGGTAAGGCAAATGATAAGGTAGAAGTCAACACTTGCTTTGAAGAACCCCCAAGACAAATATGGAAATAGATAAGTCGACAAGAAGAAACGAAAACCTATATCGACAACATATCTATCAAGTACAGTTTCCGGAATGCAGTTGTACACAGCAAAATCTAACCAAGTCAACTCCCAGTTAAATGTAGACGTAGAGTGAGACGAAAGAAATTAAAGAATCCGAAGACAGCACACAAATTTCAATAAGACAGACTCTTTAATCTTCCGGATATGATGGAGAAATATATGAACAGCATGAAAAGCGGATAATAGAGACAAAAGTGAAATGGAATCTCAAAGTGGGTCACATGAATACAAGCCTTAGTGATATCAGCAAAGAGAATTATCCCATAGGAAAAAAAAGACAAATATAAAAAAAATAAATGGATGACTGTTGAGAGACTTGCCATGACGAAAAGACAAAAATACAAGACCAAGATATGAAACCGAATTAAGAAAAATACACAAAGAAATATGGTACAAATGCAGACAGGCTAATGAGGAATAGCTCAACGAATAATGTGTGTAAATAAAAAGAAGTAATATGAGACATAAAGGAGATATTCATAAAGAATAAAACAACAGGACAAAAGACATAACTCGTCAAAATGATGCATAAAATCTAAGGACAGAACGATGTTATTATAGACTGAAAAATACTTCATAGATGAAACGAATTTATCGTAGATCTCTTCCACGACGAAAGACTACAACCGGAAATACAAAGGATGTACCGGAAATATTAATAACCGAAGTAAAATGTACACTTGCCAAATTGAACAGAATCAAATCGGTAGGACCAGGTGGAATTGTAATAGACATGTTGATAGCCTTCGATCACTTCAGTATAGAGAAGATTAAAAAATAATAGATGTAGTTTAGAACAGTAGCGATATATCGGAACACCTAAGTAAGTCTATTTCTTTAGCACTGCCTAAGGAGCAAATGAATGTGAACTCCATCGGAAAATCAGCCTAATGAACCATATAACAAAATTTATCATCCGAATTCTGATGAATAAATCGTGTAGCTGAATTAGATCGGAGTTAGATCACGAACAGTGCGGGAACGTCAAAGGCACTGGAACAAAGAACACAATATGTATATTCAAAATGATATCAGAAAGCTTAATACAAATGCAGAAGGGCGTGTATGTGCCCGTTATGGATTACGCTAAGGCATTTGATACAGTACGACACAAAGATCTGTTGGAACGCCTCACCATCTTAGACATATTTCGGAAGGACATCAATATAATCAAGAAACTATATTGGCACTAGGCCGCTTGCACCCGGATAGAAAATAAGTTCAACAGATATACAGAAATAGAAAGCGGATAAGACAAGCATACCTCTTTCACCGGACTCATTCAGTCTATACAGTGAGGCAATTCTGAGAGAATTAGATGTCCTACCAGGATTCAGTATTGGCGGCCTCAATCTTAACAATATATGTTGATGACACAGTGTTGATAACAGACACAGAAATAAAACTAAAATTCTCCCACAGAAGATAAAAAAATTCGAGAAGAAAGGACAAAATATAAACAGCAAGACAATGTGTTGTTATTTGCAAAAGGATGAGCCCAAAATTCAAATTATAAATGGGACGTTTCCAAAATTGACTAAGCACAAAATTTTAATATCTGGTAATTGTTCTAAAAAAACGAAAAATCAAAAGGACGAAATATCAATACTGAAATCCGAAGACAACTTAGGATAGCCAAAGATGCATTCCAAAAGCTAAGCAGAGTATTAAGAGATGGAAAAACCTCATTAGAAACAAAGAAAAACTACTGGATTGTTACGTGATATCTGGCCTATTGTATGGCTGTGAATGCCGGACAATTTCCTCAATAGATGAAGAAACTATTCTAAAGAAATATGCTGAAGATAACAGAGACTGAACATTTTAGCAAAGATTATATTTTAGAGAAAATGGGAACAAAGAGAAAACTTATACTTAACATCAGGGCGGGACAGTTGAAATATCTGGGTCACATAGTAAGGAAAGAAGGTTTGGAAAATCTGTTATTCACGAGAGATTGAGGGCAAAAGGAACAAAGGAAAATAACGCATAACATAATTGGCGATTTTGTGAAAATGGATTGCGAAAAAGTGTTAAGGTAATTTATTTAGAGCTACAAAGCAGGGTCGCCGCGTCTTACCCACGAAAACCTAGTCTGTTGTGGTAGTCATTTTTTTTTTTTTTAAACCGCGCTGTGGCCTCTGCCATTTTTTTCAGCACCGTTTTTATGAACATCCGCCATTTTTTAAAACTTATTTTTAAACTGATGTTACATTGTCAGTCATCAACTAATAATATACCCCGTGTATCTACATGGCAGGAACAACAGACGATGTTGGAGTCCCAAACGTTATACTTTCAGTAGCGTTATTATTGCTTTTTATTTTATATTTCTCCCTATATTGTTAATCATCAACTATTATAATCGACAAAGCTGGTGTTTACCTCCCGCAAATCTTTCAGCTGCGCGGGGGTCCCTTGCGATTTTTTCAGTATCGCTTTTTTTTTTTTAAATTGTAGTTTTCTTACTGAACATTTCTTTTAAATCAGTTAAGAATATAATATATCACGGTAAAATCATTTTTTATTCCGAGATCATCCACTAAGGAGGCTCTTTTTTTTCTTATTAATAGTAATACTAAACAGAAGTCCATGGATAGTAATTAAAATAAAATTTCTAGGCCCAATTATTATCAATTATTTTCATTACTAGAAAAATAAAACTGAGAAAATGATCGATTAAATTTTTTTTTTTAAAAAGTTTAGTTTTCAACACAAGAAAAATTTTCAAGAAAAGTAAAGTAAAAATTTAAGACAGACTCGTTTGTATTGTGTTAGAATCTTTGTAAAACTTTTCTTCAGCGGAGATGCGTCGGCAGTTAATCTTTATGGAAATGTAAAAATTTTCGACTTAAATATTTTTACATGAAAGGCTATTTAAAATTTAATCATGAAAATATTGGTTGTTATTACGAAAAAAAAAAAAGAAAATTTTTTCAGATATTTTTAAAAATAAAAAAAAACAATGTTCATTATAATAGTAAATAATTAATGAAAATATACTGACGTTTTTATTTAAACTGAATAATTCCCTGATTTAAAAAAAAACACTAACTACCCAAATTTCCTTTGAGGGTTAGTGGTCCCCAGTTTGGAAAACTTTGAAAACTACATGTAGTAGAGACGGGGGCCTTGTATCAAAATGAAGAGCTATGAATGTTTTCCATTTCGTTGCATGAACAATATTTTATGTAATTGACGAAGTTTGTTTAGATTTTGTCTAGAATCACGAGTTATATGCTAGAAGAACCAGACAAAATTTGTCAGGAATATTTAAAGCACAGACTAATGGAAAAATTCTAAATATGTAAAATGGATTCTTCCAAGAAAAAAAAAATTCTGGCACGTTACAGTGAACAAAATTTCCAAGCTGCAGACCTAGTAATTGATTCAATCACACCAATTCATATCAGAAGAAAACTTGAAACCAAAAAGGCGAAAGGAGTTGCTCTCCTGACGGTTAGCATCAGCCTTGCATATGAAAGGCAGAAAGGCCTTTCTATGGGGATTAAATAATACAGTCTTGGTTTGAAGCCGTTAAAACGTACAAGCCATTATTTTCACACTGATTAAAGTTAATTTTTAAGAACAGCTGTCAGTTTTAACTTGACAGTTGTATTGGACTTACTTTAAATACAGAAGCAATCTTCATGATGGACTGAACATTACGTCCAAGCATGAAACAGGTTTAAAGAGGGTGGCTGTTAGAAGAACTTATATTTAATATATATATATATATATAAAAGGCAGGATGTGTGTGTGTGTGTGTGTATTGGGTGTCAATCTGAGGGCTGTGCAGAGGATTCGGAAAGATTTTGATGATATATTCAGTCATAATCATTTGTTTGGTGTAATCACTAGTGATGGCGACGCTATGCCTCTGTTCTTCTTCCCACAGTGCCTCAAACACGAAGGCATCGATCATGGCCTTGGGGGAGGTAGTGTTGAACTGGATCAAGAGGGTGGCTGTTAGAAGAACTTATATTTGGCTACAGGACTCTGCACCATACCACATAAGCAATTTCTGCGGTCACATCCTCCCTCTCATCTGGTCACCTATCTACTCAGACTGCACATCAATTGATTATTATATGTGGGCGCAGTTGTGCAAGTAAACTCCTTGTAACAACAAATATGAACTGAAGGCAAGGATTATGTCAGCATTCAGCAATTTACACAAACAGACCGTCCAGAAGAGTCGTAGGAGATTCCGAAGTCGTTTGTAGACCTGGTTTAAAGCAATAAAGATTTTACTTAATGAATGGATTTCGGAATCGTCTTGAGGCAGTGGTTCAAGCCAATGGCGATTTTAATGAATAAATTAAACCTTTAGCATTTTAAGATATTTTTGTGTAATTTTGGTGGACATATATGTAATTAAGGGGACAATTTATCCATCGCACCATCTATGCGAGTGTGTGTGGGGGGGAGGTTAGGTGTTACATGATATCTTGGTAAATTCCACTTTGATAAGCCAACAAAAAAGTCTGTATCAGATAATGTGATTATATGTTTATATTGTTTTTTTGTTTGCTGTTTCTACTGATCATCATTTCTGTAGCAGAAGGACCATCTTGCAGGCATCAGCTACGGAACCATACTCGCCATATTCAACGTAGAACATATCACATATGACGCAGGGTGAGGTACCATCAAACACGAAACGGGCCCTTTGGAAGACTTCATATCTATCGTCAAGAACGAAAGATATTGAAATGGCATAGTCACGTAAACAGAGACAACAATATTGCCACTTCAACGCCAAAAAGGAAAAATGTACCGGTAATGTCATTGTGCGAACGGAAACCTTTTTCTCAAAGAGTTATATATTGGCATTCAGCAGAGACATATGGTGGGATCTGGTCATATATTCAGCTGTATAGTTATCCTACGAAACGAGACTTTCGCCGGACAGGATAATGGCGATGGCGGTGATGATGATGTCGTTGTTATGAAAGTACTTTGGTAATTATTTACATGTTTATATCTATATTATTAGGTTGGTGCAAAAATAATTTCGTTTTCTCACATAGTAACATGTGTTAGAAAACGAAATTATTTTTGCACCAACCTAATATTTATAACAATATTACTAATTTTATTTTTACAATTTTATAAATATATGATTTATCACGTTGTATTAACATATCTTACGAGGTGCGTAGGAATTATATTTTCTAATGAATTTATTTAGTAAACTTAGCATCCATTAAAATTTAGAATATTATTATTTTAATTTTTCTATATTCGTCATCTGTAGTGCTTAATCGATAGTAATAAAAGAAAAACAAGAATTGAGTAAATGATTATTTCTTGGAGGAGTACTTTCCTGTTGAAAATTCGAAATAGTTTACCAGTCAGCGAATTACGGTGGAGTAATGAATAGTGGCTGGGATTGAGGAATTGGAGAGCCGAGTCCGAATTTCAGTCGAACCCATTATATTCACTTAGGCGGTAATACATTTGGGAAATGTATGAATCCTCTTCTTAACCAGACGGACCGGGTTCTATAGCGTGGGATGGCAATTGATCTACCGTAGAGAACAAAGGCAGCCTACAGCGGGAAAAATATCTGCCTCATTAGTCATGTATCAAAAGATACATCATCGCCTGAGCGTGTATCACGCATGGCACAAAACTAACTGAATCTCCAGAAAAACTTTAAAAAAGAAATAAAAAAAAGATTCCATTAATTCGAACCAACAATAAAATGACATATTCGGTCGATGAATGTAAAAATCTTCCTGTATAGAAACATGTATTTCCCCATTACACGTATCATTTAGGAATGTCTGTTCAACAATAAACCATCTTCTAAGTACGTATCAATTGGCCGACACCAACAAGATATTATTAGTTGAAGATAAAATACTTTCGACTCGGTAGAACAATTGACAGATTTAAGTCACGCCAACCGCCGAGTATTAAAGGCAGTTATTTAGAAATTATTGAAAATATATACGAGAAGTGTGATGCAATAATTCACGCCAAACGTCTGCAATTTTCTACCTTTATTTTACTATCAACTGAATCGGATAATTTATAAGAAATTTTAAATGATTACAATAGGAATTTTTTACTGTTTCTTTTAAAAGCTAGACAAATAAAACAAGGCTTATGTTCAATTCTAACGTGACGAAAAACTTTGAAGAGAAAGAATATAGCATATATACGTCAGACATGTAGGGCACCTCGAGGCGGTGTAATGGTTAGCAAGCTTGTTCTCGCTAGAACAATTACAACTGTGTCGTGAGTTCGTTCCTCATTGGGTGCCCCATACTTTCGGCCTTGTGCCACATCTAAGCTACGCTTGGAAAATCACTATACGTCAGACATGTGATAACATTAGATAAATACGGAAAATATGCAATCAAAAGATTTATAACGATCATGTGTAAATCAGGTATCAAAAAAGGGAGAGAGAGAACTGCAAGTATAGTTTAATATTTTGAACTATAAAATGCATATACAATAAAGAAATAGTAACAATTACAGGATATGGCTGCAAAATATGGGAGGTAATGAATCGTTGAACTGTAATTCATAAATATTCACAGATCAATGGAAAAAGATATGCTCGGATTAAAAATTATATAAAATTAACAACATTAATCAGATGGCACATCAATGTAAGAGATTAAATGATTCAACGAGAAAAAATACTGGATTCAATAAAACATAGAAAAAAGAAATGATAACAGGTGGATTAAATGGTTGCTTGAGAGTCACACAGTACGTAGGTAATTTATTAGAAAAAATCAGTTAGATAATGGATAGATAATATAAAATGTTTTACCGGAAATATATGTAGTAAAGTCACAGTCATTGAAAGATTTTAGAATGGGCTTACAGTGGACTTGCACTAACTACTGCTGCTGCTGACGATGATGCCAGTATGACTTGAAAAGTGTTTCTGCCACGATCGTAATTCCAGACTTTTAACACTTTAATGTGCACACGGCCTCAAACGCATTTTCTCGATCTTGATAATTCGAAAGTTCAAACCGTCACCATTGGGTTCCCTTTGCTCATTTGTCTTCAGATCATTTTGACATGTTCGTAACGGATCGCGTGACGGGCAGGGACCAATTCGACTATCGTGACTTTTTCCGTGTAATTCTTCATCATCGTCTAGGATGAGAGTTGCATAGGGTTCTACTAATAAATATAACAAACGCGAGATAAGCACGAAAAGATAGAACAGAAAAAAACAATACTCCAAATTTCTGGAACATCTTATTGGGCAAAAATTTATTTTATCAGCTAATCTTCCATAATAAGTTATTTCAACATTAGCCATAACATATTATATATCTATAGTTTAAGGAGATCAATAACCAGTAGCTGATGTCCGAAATATATATATTTTCTTATCCAAAATGGTGGCTTACAGATTGACATAGGTACAATGCTTTTATAAAGTTTATGGGTACAGATTAGGGTAGAGAATATATAGATTGGTAAAAATTGACATAGATATATAGTTATGAATTGATGTAGATAGATTCGAACAGAGGGAGATAGCTATGTAAACATCTGGAGAGAAACACACACACACACACACACACACACACATATATATATATATATATATATATATATATATATATATATATATATATATATATATATATACTTATCTATCTATCTATCTATCTATCTATCTATCTATATATATATATAAAGTGTATTTCAGCAGCAATCCCTTTTTTATAGAAGTTTAATTATAGACGACTGACACGGTACATCGATTAAGCTTTTTATTCAATTTGTCTAATATTCATATAAGTGATTACTTTTCTGGGTATGAAACTTTGTAAAAACTGCTCGAATGTTCTAGATATCCGACTAAAAATAATGGAAGTTCTAATAATAAAAAAGAAAAAAAAAACCGAAACGCAATAATATCAACTATAAACACTGCCACAATATGGTGATCGTATTTGTAAAATAATAAAAATCATCTCCATCTCTCTAGAAACACACACGCACACATAAAATTATACGTATAGTTAAAGAAACATTTTGATATATCGAACATTCTGACAATTTTTACGCAGTTTAATTCCAGACGAACACCAGGAAATTTGAAGAATAATAGTAATTGCAGTAACTTTTCAGACGTCTTTTATGTAACTGCTTGATGATGAGCTCTATGCCCACATTACATTTAAATTTTTTGAAGATTATAGTTATCAGGAAAGCAAGGAAACAGATGGGAGTTCCACAGTTTGGAAGTGCGAGAGAAGAACCTGTTGGAGTTAGAAGAGGCAGTTACATTTAAATTTTCCGACAGTAAAATGATGGGACCAAGATGCCAATCTAGTAGCTCGCTTAAATTGATGCAGTTGGGGCACCAGTCAAAATAGATTGTCAAAACAGATGCCATGGAAATATGTATAGAAAAGACAGAGAGAAGCCACATAACATGAGAAAGTGACTGGATTGGAGACACCAAATCAGGACTGATCACGTTGCATATCCGTCTCAGGATTTTGTCGAGAAACTCGAGATGAACAACATAGGATCCCGACCATATATGGTAACAGTGTTCCATGCTTGGACAGATGGTAGATTTGTAGATGTGACGAATGGAATCCCACCAGAAAAACCACCAGGCGCGACAGATAGAACCAACTTTCCTTGCGGTAGATGCAGCAATTGATTCAATGTAGTTCTGCTACATCAGGTCAAAGGAAAATGGGAGAAAAAGAAGACGTCGTGAGGCGCTCTCTTGCAGTTGAGCATCACCTATGCTGATAGGAGGCAGGAACGTTTCTCTATAGTGAGTAAATCACAGCAGTTTCGATTTGATTGATTTAAAATTCACAAGTCATGCGACTAAAATAGGCTACAGCCTCATCATCCATATGCTTATTTGTATTAACAGGAGTAAATCCTCTAGCAGGTCTGAAAGTGTGTTCTAAATAAGTCCCCTTAGACCTCACATGTAAGACGTGTTGTGAGAACATATGGATCTATGATGCTTGTGTCGAGATTATATTGTGTCATAGGAATGCAATCCATCCAGAAATGTTAGTTGTGTAAATATATTGTTCTATAGCTTCCAAATGTTGGTTGTGTGAATTAACTATTCTATCTCTTTCAAATGATGCCTTATCCGAAAACAAAAATGAAGAGGCAAACAAGAGATCGGCAGTTTGTGTAATAAACGATGCAAATGAAACGGACACAGGCGCTGTTCATGACATGTGCTTATACTTATTTAATCTTTGTGGTCAGGCGTACGAAGGGATCTAGGTCTTCCTCGATCAATGGATTTTCGGACAACAGATCCCGTCTCAGCAACGCGACGATAAACAGCTGCAAAGTTTGGATGACGCGGCTGTGTTCGATTTGGAAATGCAATCTAATACTGCCGCGTCTCACGTCCATTATCGTTCGTGTGGCAGTATGTTTAACTTAAGTCAATAACGAAGGATTTGCGGGCATATATTTATATGGATTTCATCCTTGCTTTTTTATATAGCCTGAATATATATATATTAGGTTGGTGCAAAAATAATTTCGTTTTCTAACATATGTTACTATGTGAGAAAACGAAATTATTTTTGCACCAACCTAATATATATATATATATATATGAGAGAGAGAGTGAGAGAGAGAGAGGGCGTGAGAGATTTGAACAAAGATAGATATACAGGTAATTAACATAGGCATGAACAAATATATATATATATATATATATATATATATATATATATATATATATATTAAAGAAAAACAGACTAATTTAAGATACCATTATGATAATTTATTTCACCAGAGACCTTTTAAAGGATGCCACGCCGGATCATCAGATAGCCCTTCCAAAAATGAAATAAAATGAAAAATGAAATTAAAATTGATGGGTAGTTTAAGTTTTTGCAATTTGACAGAGAGTATAAAAGGAGTAGTTAAAGAGACATGGTAGAGTTTAGAGAGGGATTAATCTCATATCTCTCTCAATCATATTTATTATTGGGGTAGGAGGAGTGACAAGACAAAATATTAGCTCTGGATTGACATTGAGCTCTCAGGATTTCATCCTCCTTAGGATTACCCATACGGATTACCTAGTTCTTCATAACTTATATATATATATATATATATATATATATATATATATATATATATGCAATATTTTCAATTGGCCCCAAAATAATGAAAATTATTAGACATGTATAAAAAAGAATATGATTTTATGTCTAATTTTTGATCTCCTCAAAAGATCCTCAATTAACCTTGATTACTGCAGCTCAGGGTTTTTGCATTCATTGCAAGCATTTTCTCAAAATATGTTTTCTCATTGATTCCATTCTTTTTCTCAGTAACTCTAAGTTGTCTTTTTTATTTTTGTTTCTTTCTTTTTTTTGGCCCTTCTGTCAAGTTCAGCCTATGCTTATTCGGGGAGAGCTTCCTTTTGAATTGTAGTCACTGGCGTGTTTATTCAAGAAAAATACGTTAAAATTCAGCTTCCTCTCTGCTGGGAGTTGATGGTTTAGGAGGAAATCTCTGATTGATGCCAAATCAGTCGTGTTTCGATCGTGGCTTAAAGCAATGGGATGTCTGTCCATACTGATGAGCTGTGATACAGAGAAACAGTCTGTCTGTGGTTGACAATACATATATATATATATATATATATATATATATATATATATATATATATATATATATATATAATGTGTGTGTGTGTTTGTGTGTTTGTATGTGTGTCTGCGTGTGTAGAAAGCGAGGAATGGATAAAGTGTGTGATAAATATGAATAGTCATAAAAGGATTTCAGCATACGAATTTAGATAATGTGCATATATAGATTGATAGATAGCTAGATTAAAACAAGTCAAACATATGGATATACAGGAAGAAAAGGATAATAGTCCGAACAGTAATACTGACCGATGATTTATCAACGCAAACTGCATATGATCTCTATTACAACATTAAGTGAAAATGACTCGAAAGCAATGGCTAGTTACTTATAACAAAGTAAGCGTATAATAGATGAAGAAAGAGAAAAAGTTGGCGATATAAATAAAAAAAAGGAAGAACCGCGGATGAGATTATTGAATGAAATTAGAAATACACAGAGCCATAGAGAGTCCAAGCGTTTCTATTCAGAAACGTACGAACAACTCTTATCTTACGTTTGTACTTCACATGAAACCCTCCAACCTTTTCTAGCTCTCCCACCCTCAGCAGGGAAACATACAAAGTCTCCTATCCAATACCCACCGAATATTGGCTTATTTTTTCTTTGGTCAGAAAGTGGGCAGAGTTAGGGTCCTCTGCGGCCAGTTTTAGTCGTCGTGCTAAACGATTACATGATGGATGGACAGTGAAATGATAAGTAAACTTTTGATTGACCGGACATGCAGAACGCATGCTCAGAGGTGTACTCGGAAGAAAAGAGATGGAAAGATCGTGTAACTAATAATAAAATCGTTTATTCTCTGATGTAAGAACACATTATCACCGAAAAGCTATCGTATTTACATGGTTCTAAAATATGTATTTATTTCGTTAGTCATACTTGTTATCACGCATTCATGTGTTTTGACCAGAGAAATGTTATCAAATCTAGCAGTATACATGTACATACACTAATCGTCATTACCGGTGTGTTATTTAAGCAGCACAAATGGCCAATGAAGAAAAAGCTGTCTCCGTGATTTGAATATGCGTCTCTCCCAAGAGAAGACATAAACTCACAAATATGCATATGTATGCTTGTACAATTTTTGCTCTTAATTCGCTCTGTAGTTCTGACAATGAGCCTAGGTAATTAAAAGCAACCATTTTACACCACTAAATGTTTATTTTATATATATCATATTTGCAATTACAATAGTTTTACTAGATACAAATGAAAATTTATATATATATATATATATATAAACACACACACACACACACACACACATATATATATATATATATATAGAGAGAGAGAGAGAGAGAGAGAAAGAAAGAAACTGAGAGGCATGTATGCCCTCGTAATTTCAACGCGAAATGCAAAATTATCATCAGACATATTTTTGAAAGTTGTCTTCCGATTTTTACTTTGAGTCGAATCACATTTATACAAATATATATTTCATGTCGTATATGTAAATAATCTGTTATTTTTTTCCACTTATTTGGTAAACAACAATTTTCTTTTCTTTAATATTGGAATCACTGAAACACTATGCGAATGTATTTATCCAACATCTTTAAGAATTATTATTTTATTTATATCATTTTTAAAATTCGTAATCAACCACAAAGTCATTAAAAAAACATAAAAGAAACTGAATCATTTAAATATGAAAAGATGAATATACCTATGTATGTGAATTTTTTATAAGGTCAGTTAAGAGTACTGAATATTTTAGTAAAAATCTCCAAGATAAATGTAGAACTTATTCAGACAATTCTCGTTATATTTACTACCTTCAGATTTGTAAGTCCCACAATTCCAAAAGAGAAAATTAATCTAAATGTTATTTATGCAATCTGGAGATTTGATTTCGTCATTAATTTAATAATTCAAAAATGTCTCTCTGCAGAAGATATTTTATTACTTATACTTGAAAACTTTCATTTTCATATTGAAATTCTATTCCTGTTTTATAAATGTGTTTTAATATTAGAATTCTCATATCTCTTGTAGCTGTCTGTGTTCATACTTTTTTACAGAAATATTTAGAAAAAAAACGATTCGCATTTCACGACATCTAATTCATTTTGAAAAATATTGCATATCGTATTTATAAAATACATTTTTCTAAATATTTTGGTTATCAAATTTTAATATTTATCAACAGAATCCGTATTAGACAACACCAGTTTAATTACGCTCCGTAGGAAAAATAGAACTGAATTATATGAATTTCTTATTGAGAATCGACATACCATTAGGAAAATAGCTTTTAGATTATATTTACTTTGGTCAGTTGCTCAAATAATTTAGATGCCAACAATACTACCAGGTACCCGATTGCTCCACACTAAATAGTAACACGATTTTTTATTTAATTATTATATAACGGGAAGTTTCCAAGAAATCTAGGGATCTGTTAAAATCTGTTTGGTTGCTCTTAATCTTACTGCCAATGATGTCAAAGTTGTTTAAAAGCCAAGAAAAATATTTCGCAAGTCTATGGAAGGCGTCAGACTTATGCCCTTTTTTAGGGATAGGGGTGAGTACTCACCCCATTTGTTATATCGCTATATCAGCAAAATCTTCGCTTCCACTGACGAATCCGGCACAAACAATCTCCTACGCAACAAAACAGTATGACGGTCGCTCATCTAGGTCCGATAAGGATGTTTTAACAATCATTACATATATTTCTGAAGCTTTTGATAGTAACTTTATCAAGAGATTGATCACCCT
>OZ010573.1:134219109-134281609 GCA_963932145.1 Acanthosepion lycidas | reverse complement strand
GTTGGTGCAAAAATAATACCGTTTTTTGACGTTAAAACGTCAAAAAACGATATTATTTTTGCACCAACCTAATATTTGATTTTCATTGGTTAATCAGGCTTCAGCTTCACATTCATTTATCTTGTTAAACATTGTCAGTATAATTTATGGCGTTCTGAATTCCTTATTCCAAAGAATTAACGGATTCTAAGCCTAAACTTAACAAACGTAAATAGTGCTCTATGTATGTATGTTTTTCATAATTTTAGTTTAAATGCGATTCAAATGATAATGTATATACGTAAGTGTGTACATGTGTGTCGGTGTATGCGTTTTATGAGAATGATTTTATTTGTATGTGTTTCTCTTGTATAGTTTATTCATAGTTGATGATTGACCGCATGTTGACTTAGGAAGTTTTTTTTTTTTACGTAAACGTAGGTCGTGCTTGATATATATGCATTAGATTTTTTTTAAGAATGGATATGATAAAAGTTGGTGATGTTATAGTGTCTTTTCTACCTGTGTTTATAGTTGGTAACATAATTATCAGGACACCCTCGAAGTACTTTCGACGTAAAGAATTATATTCTTTCTTATTTACGATGGAATTGTAAAATCAAAATTATGGCTAGTTTTTGCCCTGTGTATTGCGAGCGATTTTAAATGAATGTTAGAATGTTTATCCAATTTATGCTCGTAGACGCAAACGTTTTGATTTTGCCATGTCTCGCCAATGTATGTGTTTTTATATTGCAAATGATTTATTTGTCAAATACTGGCATTTTCATTGGGGTTATATTTATTTTCTTCCTAATTATATCTCCGATTACCTTGGATGTAGTGCTAAAGACTCTAGCATTAAGGATTAATAATTTAAAGCTGCGGGCTTGGAGAATCTGATACTCACAGGTCGAATAGAGGGAAAGAGAGACAAGGAAAAGCAACGCATAATATACCTGGTGGTCGTAAACAAGTGGATGACAGAATTTCGTCTGGCTGAGGTGGCAGAGAGACCAAAGGAATTAGGGGAATTAGAGAGCCATGATTGCCTACGCCTTGAAAAGACACGGCACATGAAAATAAAGAAAGCTATTTATTTTTCAAATATTATATATAGACTGGCAAATGAAATGATTATGAATTTTGTGTTGTTGATAATAGAAATGCTATCGGCCTTGTCTATTTTTGGGGGGTGGATTTGTGAACTTTATATTCTCGTTTTCTAGCATTGGGGATGAAATCATTTGAGTTGTGTAGTAATCTAATTTTTCTATCAATAGATTTCTCTTCTTCACATAGCTGCTCTGCATTACATATTCTAAGGAATCTGACTTATTAGGTTGGTGCAAAAGTAATGACGTAATAATGTCGTTTTTTGACGTATTTTTAACGTCAAAAAACGACATTATTACGCCATTATTTTTGTACTGACCTGTTACGTAATATCAGTGACAGTTAATGCCAGTAATCTCCTCGAATATTTAGAAGACAGTTGAAGCATCAGTAATGTGGTTCTACAGAAGTTTACTGAAAATACCATGAAAAAAATTGAGCAACAACGAAGTTTTCGAGAAAGTGGAAACAAAAAGAACAATCATCATCTTGCGGCCTCAGCTGAGATTGAACTCACTACACCTCTCCAGTATTCCCTATCTGTCATAGCACCTAAAAGATCTTCCTTAGGGATCAATGTGTCTCGTTTTATCCTATCTGGAAAGGTTAATTGCGTGATCGATTGTCAGATGATGGGTGCCTCCAGAGTACAAATGATGACACAAGTTCATCTGTGGCACGTGCACAATGCCCGGCGAACTGGACACGTCTCTTACAAACTAAAGTTGATACTCTCGGCAAGTCACCATATATCATTTCTAGAGTTGGGTGGTTTCGCAATGAGAGATTAAGCACTCTTCTTAAAAGACGTGTATAACATCCATCTAAACGGCGCTGTTGTTTTGCTGAGAGAGTCCAAGTTTCAGAGCCATAGAGGACAATCATACTTAACACCTGGAAGAGATGAAATTTCTAGAGCATGTACTCAGGAAAGCTGGTTTAGGAAATTTGAAGCTCACAGGATTAAGAACTAAAACGGATATAAAATTGCAGAGAGCCATGATCGCCAACATTCGGAAGAGACATGCCAAATAGATAAAGGAGATTCGTTGAAATGCGTTGAAATACTCTTCTGTTGAACATTAAGTTGGTGCATTCTATTCCATCATTGTTACAGTCATCTTTAAAGACCGAGTGACAGCAAGTCTACTCAAATTTCCACTGCACATCACGATCTCTTTGTAGACACTATAAATTCTATCTCGTCACCGTAACATGTTTTTCTCGAATTTCCAACTGATCCAAACTCGATTTCTATGTATTTGACATGGTTCATATTCGCCAATATAATTGGCAAGTCTTTTCACTTAAAACCCCAGGATAATATCTTTATTATTATTATTATTATTATTATTATTATTATTATTATTATTATTATTATTATTATTGTTGTTGTTGTTGTTGTTTCCTTTGATTTCTAGTGTGTAAATATCTCTTTCAGGGATTGTTGATGTTCCCATGCGCCATATTTCTGTAATTTCGATTTCAATGTCTTCGTATTTTGTTAGCTTTTTGATCTTCATAAATACATTGCAGTCTGCAGGGACTGCCATATCAATAAGGAGGCAAATTTTTTGTTTGCAGTCTCTAATAATAATGTCTGGGCGGTTAGCTTTGATTGTTCTGTTTGTTTGTATTGTGTATTATTATTATTGTTATTATTATTATTATTAGTATTATTATTATTATTGTTATTATTATTATTATTATTTCATTCGATTACATTTCTATACACATTTCCTTCCGGGACCCGATCCAATGACTTGGGAAATGGTTTCAGAGACTTCACAAATGTCTTCATGACATTTTCAATTTCATCATTTAAAAAAAATCTAAGATCAGATTCATTTTCCATAACTAAATCTCTTAGTAATGTATGCGCCTTACGTGTGAGTACAGTTTGTATCCTTTATTTCTTTGAGGCATGGGCTGCCAAGTACTTATTCAATGAGTCTATCGGAAACTGTTCCAATCAATCCGGGGACCCCACCTAGAACTGGATTTATTGATGTCCTCATGTGCCATATTTTTTTTTTTTTTTTTTTTTGTTTTCTACCTCAAAATCAAGATCTTCAAAGATACATTGCAGTCAGCAGGGACTGCCATGTCGATAAGAAAGTACATTCTGATTTTTTGGTCTCTAATCCCAATGTCTAAACGATTAAATTTTATTGTTCTGTGTGTATTGTAAAGTCTCATACAGGTCCTAACTTAATTCCCGTAAAAGTTGCATATTTTTCAGTGCAATTGTTTCAATATTTTCAAACAATCCGAGGACTCCAACTACAAAAGGGATTGTTAATGTTCCCATGTTCCACATTTTTGAGATTTCGATTTCAAGGTCCTTGTATTGTGATAGCTTTTTGAAGATCTTCAGATGTACATTGCAGTTTGCAGGGGATTCCATATCAAAAAGGAGGCGTTTTAGGTTTTTGTATGCAGTCTCTAATAACAATGTTTGGGTGGTTAGCTTTGATTGCTGTGTTTGTGTGTATTGTGTAGCCCCATAAATTTGTTACAGGTCCTATCTCCGTAACTGGATCTGGAAGGTGTTTATACCAATTACTTTTAGTTTCATTCCCGTTGAAGCGGCAAATTTTCCAGTGCAGATATTCGCCCACTCTATTATGCAGGGTTTTATATTCAGTCGGTGCCAATACCGTGACCTGCTACAAGATGATCAATTGTTTCTGGATATTTATCAGATAATCTGCATTTTGGGCTAACACGATATTTTAGTATGTGTGCTTGATAATGTCTAGTTAACAAGCATTGGTCCCCTGCAGCAAGGATAAAACCTGCGGTTTCAGCTTTTAACTCTGCACGACGTATTTGACAGTCTTTTGATTCGCACAATGTACCTGCGGAAATTGGCAAGCATGTCTGTGTTGAGGTGAGGTATTATATCACTTCGTACCATAGTTCTCCATATTTGGTGTTTCTGCTTCTTGGTATTCTTTGCTGGATTTTCGAGTGCAGTGAAGAATTGTGTCATGATTAGTTGATACTCTTCCCGA
Organism: Acanthosepion lycidas; assembly: GCA_963932145.1. Classification (NCBI taxonomy): domain Eukaryota; kingdom Metazoa; phylum Mollusca; class Cephalopoda; order Sepiida; family Sepiidae; genus Acanthosepion; species Acanthosepion lycidas. Next base: position 134,277,497 of record OZ010573.1, on the reverse strand, counting down.
AACCATTTTGTTTCCTTTTATTAGTTGATTTGGTATTGAGTCACTTAGTCCAAGCTTGGGAATAGTCCCGGTTTGTTGACCAAGTGTCTCTTCGTTTTTGGAGGAGTTTGTTCCTGTGACAGATTTTTCGGTCCCAGACTGGTTCCTCTCTGATGTACGCAGTTCTTGTTGGCCTGGGTAACGGCCGATCTGGTATGAAAATTTATTCGTAATCATTGAAAATCATATAATTTTATGTTTTAACTTTGACCGCCAAGGGGTAAATTTGTTCAAGTTACGAGATCTAGGACAACAATAATCGAAAAAGACCAAGATCTTTTTTTTTTTTTTAATTTTTCCATCTATATTTCATATTTTTCTACATTTCAAACTTTTGTTGAGAATTAATAACATTAGACCAATACCTAAAAAAAAAAAATATCTGAAAAAGTTAGGAAGATTGCATCATGCCAAACTATAAAAACCCGTTTTGGTATCGTTTTCTAGTTTTCTTTCTTTCTTTCTTTCTTCCTTCCTTTCTTTCTTTCTTTCTTTCTTTCTTTTCATTTGTAAAATTAATTTTCCCTCAATTCATTCTTTTTTTTTTACTTTTATTTTAAAGCATTTCATCCCAAGCTAGGCGATAATGTCACTACAAGGCAAGTTGTTACTTAGGGCGAAAGAAAATGAAGAAAAAAAAAACATGTGAGAAAGGACAATAAAAGAACAAGAACTTTTGGAAGACAGAAGACGGTGATTGATATTGCACTTACATTTTTCAAGATCTTGTGTGACAGGAAATACAGAAACTGAAAGAGAGTTCTACAGACGAGAAGTACGAGAAAAGAAATTGTTAATAGAAATTTTCGGTTGTATCTAACAGTAAAATGTCGAGAATTTTTGGCCAATACAAATACTACGCTTACAGTAGCATGTTCATCAGAACAATTTCCATGAAAATATTTATAGAAAAGACACAGGGAACCCTTAATCATGACTTTGCTTGCACTATATTGTCCTTATCTTTGCAGTTACGTTCCTTCATTACTTACAAAGAATCACAGCGATGTTTTCATCTTTGAAGCATACAATGTCGAAAATAACAAATAGAAACAGAATAACAGAAATGAGATATAGAGAATTATGGCAGGTAAATCAAAGAAGAGGAGATATATACCTGTAAAATTAACATTTGAAAAAAAGCAAATTTTGAATGAAAGAGACTATATCTACAAGCCTTAGTGCTAATAAGTACAGAAAGCCCTTCACTTTACATCTTTTATGTTATTTGTACAGTGTAACCCGGATATAAGAGAAACCTGATATAAGAGAGATTTTCTCTGGTCCCAAATTAGTGCCTGTGTTAATGTATATATATATAGACTAAACCCGGATATAAGAGAAAACCGGATATAAGATACTTCGCCGGTCCCGACAACTTTCTTATATCCGGGTTACACTGTATTTCTTCTAGTTGTTTCATTTAAACAGTCAGTTTATGATATTATTCTTATAAAAATAGTTTTCAATTATTTTATATTTTTCTCACAGCTATTTTTCTGTATTTTACCATTTTTCAAAGATTCATTTTTTTTTTTTTTTTTCCTTTTTTCTATTATTTTTAGGGTTGGATATCGTGGATCATTTTTTAAAACAATCCTTTACTAAGTTGACATTTCATTTAGATTTTCATTTTTGTTTTTTTTTTGTTGTTTTTAATTTTTTTCCTTTTTCTTCGTCAATAATATTTTCCTACTTTTATTTCTTTTACTTTTTCTAATTTACATATTGTTTCTTTTCTTCTTTTTTTCTTCATTCCTTTTTATTTACTTATTTTGTTCCATTGCTTCTTTATTACTTCCTTTCTTTTTCCTTTCTTTCTTTCTTTCTTATTTATTTCTTTCCTTACATAACTTACTTCCTTCTTTCCTTTCTCTCCTTTTCCCTTTACTCTCCTTCACTTTATATATGCTTCACACCTTCCTCTCTTTCCTCCTTATCCTTCATTTTTTTTATTTTCTATAAACTCTATTCATTCATTAATTCTTTCCTCCCAAATGTTTTATTTTCCTTTATGCAACTTGATCGAATTGTTTCCTCAACATCTCCTCAAAATCCCTTCCCCCCTTCTGCTGTCAACTTTCACTGAATGGTGATAATAAGATCACTTGCCATTAATGATATTTCAATTCGTCGCGATATTTTCAAATACATTTTTAATAAGCACGCGAAAAATTAATTCAATTAAAACAGGATCATAAAAAAATAGGAAAGAAGTCAAAATTAAAATCTCGGAATGAAAGGTTAGAGTAATTTAATCAGCTTATCCTCTTTGCCACTTGGTGTTTCGTCAATTATTTTTCAGATATTTTTTTTCTTGTTTTCCCCAATCGATTGTGATTATTATTTTCAAATGCCACGCCTGTTTTTGCTAATAATCATCGTAGTCTGTAATGATTTCACTTTAGCTGAGATTTTTAAAGCTCGTTCGTGATGACTGTTCTATTTGTCTCGATTGCAAAAGCTATCGCGAATGGAATTACTACCGCCCTGTTTAACAAAGTGGCCGACTTTTCAATACGATTTAATAAAAATTAAAACTAGAGAAACCGACGAAGCAACGTGATGTACGGTCAGCTAGACATGACATCTATAGTTATAACAGACTCAGCATTATGCATGTACACTTGTTTGGGATGCTAGTCCAAATTATAGGAAATAAAAACAGAATTTAAAAAAAAAATAATATTAGAAAATTATATTAAAAATATGCAAATAAATGCAACTCGACCAAAATGAGGAAATATTTCAAAACAAATACAGTCAAAACGATTAAATTTATTCAGTTGCAATAAATTGTAGGAAGAAACACATTTCTCGGTAGGGTTACTGATAGGGCTTAAAAATGAATTGATAGAAATATAAAAGAAAAGCAAATGTACAATTTCGAAGGTAAAGTGCGCACCACGTTTGAATGATTAACTGTTCGTCCGGTGATACAAACCATAAATAAAGGAAAAGAAACGAAAATATTTAATTTCTACAATGTCTTATTTTTCTTTTCGGCTTTACAACATTGGAAAAAAGAAAATCCATTTTTCTAAGATTAGTTTCAAACCAGAATAAGAATGCCATTAATTTTCCAATGATAGTAGATTTGAAATGCATTCATATGCATGATGAACAGTTAAAAGGAAATTGAAAATTTATTTTAATATATGGGTTTTACAAATACATGCGACATATGAAGTGATAATTTTTCTTTTAGAGTTTTTACCTAATATTTTATTAACAAAAACAGATTACAGACATAATTCAGTATATTACAAAGTGTATACAACACTCAAATACTAAGATATCAAGTCTTTTAATCTTAAAATTCATAAAGAATTTTGTAACTCTGGAGATATCGACTAAAGTATATTTCTTTTTCATAAGGCACGTGCATTCCTTTCAGTAAGTTGATTGTAACTGTTATCCTTACTGAACAATGAAAGGAAGCATTTATTTAAACAAGTGTTTTATTTAACAAATATATTTCACATTGAGCGCAAAACCTGCATTATGCAACACTATAACTGTCACCCAACGAAACAAAACATGTGTTATTATTTTCAGAACGAACCTCGTATTTATATATTGATGTAATGAATATGGATACACCTGGGTTCCCTCTCACAGTAATATGATTGGCTGGTTTCAGCCATAAATACAGACTGATGTGGAGGTACATGGTACGTCTAGTGTCTACGCCTATTGAATAAGTATAAACCTATGCATATTGCTTACGACTATTGATCGTTGTATTGAATTATTGCATTAATATTTAATGTTACCTTTCAATGATAATTGTTCTGCTCCCACTTAATTTAAAGACAATTTGTTGCAAGTAGGTCCTTACTTTCCGAATGAACAATTGTTTTTATTTCATGAGTCAGTTCCCTGGATTTCGCAATTATTTTATATTATTTTTAAATTTATTTCCATGTGATAAAAATTGTTATCGGAAATATAAAAAAAAAAGTCGCAAAAAATCACGTAAAAATTCGCCGAAAACATTCGCAGTAATGAATCCTTTGGAATTTAAAATTTCAGGATTGCAGGTCAGGATCAGGCCCGGAATGTTTTTAATTTGCTCACGCAGTCGACCTGATTGTAAGATGGTATGATATTTTAGGCTACAGCCCCTAGGAATAAAATTGAAAAGACAGATATTTTTATTCTGAAACTCATTAATTAAAGAACAGTATTTTTTTTTCATTTAAATATGACCTGTTGAATGTTAGAGAGTTGTTACACATTAAATGTTTTAATCAGTAGAAGCCAAGATGGCGGAATCCAAAAATCGCAGTAGTAAAAAGGTGGGAATCCAAAAATGTCAGTTTTGCAGGTCAGGATCCAGCAGGAATATTTTGTGGCCAGATTCCAAAATGTTATGATATGTTGAGTTACGACATCTGGGAGCAAAGTTTAAAAGTGTAATACAGTGTGAGTGTGTGTGTGTGCGCACATACACACACGGAGCGATACATAATACATTTCTTTAATTTACAAAAGCGTCATAACAGGGAATGTCATGTGAAGATGCGAAATTTAAAAAATGATTAGATATTTTGATAATTGTCATATATATTTGTTATCATCTTACCTCTCTCTCTCTCTGTATGAAGTATATATATATATATATATATATATATATATATATATATAGGGGTGAGTTTGTGGGTGGAGGTGTGAGTTTGTGTGTCTGCGGGTGTGCGTGTAAAACGAAAACAAATAGAGTACAATGCTAACATACGTAATACGTAATTTAAAAGAGCGCTCAATACAGACTAGAGCAATATAATTTATTTTAGGATGTTACATTGAAAACGTCAAAACCGCTACACAATTCCAGTCGTGTTTCGATATGTAGCGTCGCATCTCATCAGGTGATTGTAAATTACTGGTGAGTGACCGAATTATTCTGATGTAAATGAAAAAAGAAAAAAAAGGGTGGTTATAATGCTTGTGGGCTTTACTCAGATCAACCCATCGACTATGACATACGTTCAATTCAAACTAAGCCAAAAAGTGATAATTAATAAATTATTTTTCATAAATGTGTCATCATCCGTAGAGTTGTAATCAATGGCAGTAATTAGAGCGGAAGTAAATGGCTATATATTATACATTAGATAATATCATTTTCTAAGAAAAATTAAGTGGTAATCTAACAAAGTGTTAGATTAGTAATACGCTTCGTGAGTTTTACAAAAAGTTTATGAAAAAATTATAGTTGACAAATAAATAACTTCTTTAATAAACCAGTAAATAATTTGAACGTAGAGACTTAATTGGTACATTAATATTCAGTTGTTGACTAAAGATTCTTTATATAAAATGTTAATAACAATAAGTAATCAAAACAAAATGTCAAAATGTTAACCAAATATCAATACATCTGTACAAGATTTTACCACCAGTTCCAGGAGATTAATATAAAAGTATATTAAATTTATCTTTCTGATGGTAAGATTAATTTAATCTTACCAATAGAAAGATAAGTCATATAAGGTGCAACATAGTTCAACTAAAATCTAAAAAAACATTGTCATATTCCAAATCTAACTGAATTGTAATGTAAAAGGTAGACTAGGATCCTTGGTTTAATAAAGCATTCTTAACAAACAAGCTGATAATTTGATTTTTTTTTCATGTAAACACAGAATAAAAGGTTCATATAAGGATCTACAGATCGTTGCCATTTTTATAATTTTCCATTTCACCGTAAGTTTTACTATCGTCTTTCAAACTCCAAAAATATTTAGAATATTTTACATTATTAGATTATAAAATCCACGCTTGTTGACACTTTATAGTGGATATACGTATTTGTGTAGACGGCTCATTTAGATTTTTAAAAAAGTGTGTATTACATTTATCGGTCTTCGCACTCGAAAAAATAATAAAGAAAATCTGCCCTCCTTATACATTCTGTTCTGTTTTACCCTCAATTGCGTAGACCGGGGCAGGTAATTCACAATTAAAAACAGGGTGTTTAACCAAATCCAGGTATCCGGTAAAAATAGGCTCTGAAATAATAAAAATAACGTATTAAAAACGTAATCCTTAAAAATTTGAAAAACATGAATGGGCGAGAACAACAAGATTAATCAAGGGGAGAGTAGATAAAGATTGGCATTGCATTCACAATTTTTAAAGTTTAAATTTGACTGCGAAGCATGGAGCCTGAAGGGTATTCCACAAGCGAGAAGTGCGAGACGAACTTTTCCCATATACCCTATGGCTACATCTAAATAATTCACCTGTAAATTGATTACTCGTTTTTGCCAAACTAGTGCAGCGATTAAATTCTTAAAGTTCCCATAGCATAGCGGAAAGATTATCACAACAATTTTCATTTACATAAAAGGTATATATATATATATATATATATATATATATATATATATATATATATATAAACATATATATATATATATATATATATATATATATATATATATATATATATATATAAACATATATATATATATATCGAAATTTCCACAGATAAAGGATTATCTTTTTGTAAATGAAAAAAAAAAAAAAAACTATGTATGCCAAGAACATTTCCACCGCAATAAGTAAGTTTTTTCTCCGCATTGATTAAATTCTGTCTAGATTTTTCAAAAAATTCATATGTTACACAACATCTACAAATGACTCATTCTTACCACTGTCATATTTCAACAGCTTCAATCGATTTCCAGGTACTTTTTCTTTATATTTTAGGATGACTTTTTAAATTGAAAATAAACTAAAAACAGGAAAAAACGAACGAACGAAAATGATTTTTTCTCAAAGTTGAGGCAACTCTCCATTTTCGAAAGGAAATAATTTGATTCTATCAATTATTAATCTTGTCTATCCGTTAGCCAAGTGCAAATCGCCGATCTGCGGCGAGGGGCAAACGATTTACTTTTAATTTATTTTCTAAATAGCATTACAAAATTATATTCATCACATTTCTATTTTTATATAGTTTGGACACACACAAATATACATAGGCGCACAAACACACACACGTTTTGTCATTCAGATGTATATGTGCATGTGTATTTTTTATGTGTATGTGTGAACAAAGACACCCACGCATGTGCATTTAAATGTATGTATAAATATTTCAATTACTTTCACAACCAAATGTACTGTAATAAAAATGCCTCTGGCTTGTCGCTCCGTTGGACTCAATTAGCAAAATATATTTAACATTTGACATGATCACCAAAATGATTCGTATCTGGAGGGTAAACGCATTTCACAGAACTCCGGTAAGAGAAAAAATTTTTGAAAACAAAAAAATGTTAAACTGTAAGTAGATATCAGGAATGACCCATGTATACAAAGCTGTTATTTATAGTACTGCACTATTAAGGATTTTATAAGAAAGATGATGTAATTTTCCTAGTGTATTTTATCTCTAATGAATTTGCGTCTTTTCCCCGCGAAGATTTTCAATCTAACATTGTTTTTTATAGGACATGCTAATTCGATCAAAGTTGTTTATAAAAACAAACTAATGGCCGTAAAAAGTGTTGTAGCGAAGTTTTTATCTAATAACAATTTTGTAATACTTTTTTTTTAAATTTTGTTACTAATTGTTCAACAATACAAAACCCTTCAGTGGAACTTGGTACTGAATGAGGTTGTTGTATAGACATAAAAGGAGGACCTAAGAAAACCAGATCATGACGACATATATGGAATAATTTTCTTTCATTATGATGAACAATTGCCCTCTCAAAATGGTTCTTTGCCTTAAACGTCTCTTGGAAGTCAGGTTCATACCAGAAATCCTGCAGAAATTATATATACTTTCCATCGTTGAAGTTGCTAGAAAAATAAAATGGCCGGCTCCTTGTACTACTTCAGAAAGTACTTGACTGATATTGCTGCAGATTAACTACTACGTTGAACCTAGATTTGAAATAATTAATATTATAATGGTCGGGAAAACATACTCGAAATAGACTCTTCGACAAAGCAACGATGTCTTCGGAAACCTGGAAGAGTTGTTTCCCGTTTCTGCATACGTGTGACAATCAATGTACAAGGAGTCTCTAGTCACCGCTGAAACTACGATATGAACATTATTTTCGATTAGTGAACAAAAAGGCAGAACCAAGAGTCGTAACAATCTGTATAATGTTGTTTCGTGGGTGAAAGTTGACTCCATCTAATGCTGCCATCTTTATCGGCTGTAGTTTCTGAAGAAATGAATAGAAACTATTACTTTCAGAGAATCTCCTGTATCTGTGCGTGTGCGTGTATTTCGGTTCTCTCTTTCTACACACACAGATACACACACACACACACACACACACACACACACACACATATATATATATATATATATATATATATATATATATATATATATATATATATATAATTTGAAGAAAAACAGAACACTTTAATGTTCCATTTGTAATAATTTATTTCAACAGAGAATTTAATTTTTCTCAGGATATTTAGACTTCATTTTCAAAAGGTGAAACGAAAAATTCATTCAAAGTTTACACTTGATTGGCAATATTAAGCTTATATAAGTTGACATAGATGGTGGCGAGGAATGGTATGAGAGACATGGTCGAGTTTAGAGAGGGAAGGGAGAGTTTTAAAATTTCTTTTTATATTTCTTTTCATTATAATACTTAATATTGAGGAAGTAGGCGGTAAATGTAGAATCATATATATATATATATATATATATATATATATATATATATATATATATATGGTAAAATAATAGGGGCTAAATATAGAGTCATATATATATATATATATATATATATATATATATATATATATATATATATATATATATATATATTTATGTATGTATGTGTGTGATTCTATATTTATGCCATTATGCTTTATAAACTATATCTAAACCAAACAGAAGTATTAGGTTGGTGCAAAAATAATGACGTAATAATGTCGTTTTTTTACGTATTTTTTAACGTCAAAATCGACATTTTTACGTCATTATTTTTGCACCAACCTAATACTTAATTTTCTATTCTCGTATTGTTTACATAAATACCAGTAAGGATTATATACTCTGGTGTTCGATTCTGCGACCACTCTGTTTTTATTTCAACAAAATCTCACACGCACGGACACGCACACGCACTAACGCACTTTGTCTATATTTTTGTATGTATATATGACCGCGTACACGTGTTTTGGGTTGTTCAAATGCTTGTACATATCTGGACACCTGAGTGTATTAGCGGTCTTCTGTACAAGATAAATAATCAAGCAAAAGGAATTGTTATTTGATTTTTAGGCGCGATTTTCTGAATGCCATTTGAGAATAGGAAAACGATTTATAGCATAAGAAGAAATATCATGACGTTAGTTATACTGTCTGGGATATATAATTGATTTGAAATGAATAGATCTTCTACTTCAGGATTTAGGTAATTATGGGTCTCCACAGCTTCATATCTTTTGTAACTCTTAGTAAAGTTTATTTATTCTTTTGCTCTCTTTCCCAATGACTGTTAGGCTGGCTATATACAAAAGTTCTTCAGGTAGATCATCGGAACTAGCCCTGTCTTATTTGCGATAACATATCTTGTGAGTGTTAAATTATCTACACCTTCTTTCCTCATTATGCGTCCTAGAAATGTAAACTGTATATTTCTGACTGAGTATAAGTGACATTTTTGTTTATATATACCCTAAGATTTCGTCGTTGCTTATAAGTTAAGCCCATTCTAGTAACAGAATTATTCCTTATGTGTAAAGTCTATTCTTCTTATGTGAGATTTCACAGTATTCTCTGCCATTTAGGAGGACTGATATTACATAACATTTCAGAACTATTTCCTTTGTTTCTAATCAAATTTTCCTGTTTCTTAATAATCTGCTTAGCTTTTGTAAGGTATCTTTCGTTATTATAGCCGTTTTTGTTTTGGAATAGAATTTTTCGTCCTCTGTTATAAAACTGGTACGATATTTAAATTTCGTAGAATTGGGTATTTTCAGTTACTAGGTCTCATGTTAGGCCGTTGTATTTCCTGATATTCATAGATTCTCTGTTTTTTACAATTAATATATTTTTAAAATATTTTTTCTTTAAGTGAATGCTCGTGATCCTGTTAGATATTTCATTATCATATTGCCTTTTCTATGATATTCATGGACTAAGGGGTATTTCTTAGATTTATGCAACTATTTTCAATATAGTGTAAAGGTGTGTGTATTAGAAAATTTGTATGTGCTTCGCCATATTATTTTACTTGTGGGTAACTTTTTAATCGAAAAACTCATGCCAGAAAATATTGACGCCATTTTTATTTTTTTAATACAAAATAACCTTTCAACTGACCCATTTCTAATTCAGACAATTTTCCGCAGACTTGGATAAGTCATTTTCTGTCAAATTTTTTTATCTTGTGTTTCTGCGTCGATTACCGTTTTCTTTTTTCTACTCTTAAAAAAAAATTAATTGCTATTTTCGTTTTATTAGCAACAATCTGCTCTGAAGCAATCAGACTAGTGGGCAAGTAATTAAGTAAGAATTATCTTTACTTCTCTCTCACACACTGACGACGTCTGCCATATTTTCAGACGAGATGCTAAAAAGAAACGACCAAAGAAATGTCGAATTATTCCACATCTTAAAGTGCACGTTTTTCGCTCGAGAAAAAAAAAAACAGATTTTACAGTAGAGTAGATTGGAGTTTAACAGGAATAAAATCGGAATATAACGTAAAATATTTTAAATTTACCATATTTTTCTGTCTCCTTGTATATACGTTAACGCTAAAGGACTTACTTAAACATGTTTAGATACTCACATATATCTGCGTGTTGGGTGCGTCTGAATATATCTAGACATTGAGAGAAAATATAGAAGAGAAGAACAAACTTATGTGTAAATCCGGTTAATCAAAGAAAAAAATGAATATATCCAACTCAGGTGTTTGTGTTACCTTGCAAAGATAAACTAGGGGAGCTTTTCACCAATATAGACATTTTATGTATCACATCTTTTCAAACGATTATTGACAAAATTATTTATGAAATTCAGGGATAAGGACATATCATTATTTACGTTTGAATTATTGTTCTCATCTTTGCTTGTGTTACTACGTTTCGGCTGCTGTGTTCTACGAACTTCATCATTTGTTTACCGGTCCTGGTAACCTTCAGGGAAATTCAAACTGAACCATTTATTTCATAGATAGAAGATTTCTTTTCGTCTGACTGACTATATATAATCTAGTTTTTATTTAGTTATCATTAATTCCTCGTCTCGTTTTGCCCATGAAGAGTAAAGATTTTGATCGTGCATCTGGGAACATATTAATTGTGAGTTCATCGTTGAAAGTTTCTTCTATCGGATATCTCCCCTGTGGAATTCTCTTCCGGATTCTTAATTTCAAGTCAAGTTTGATCTCCAAAGATTTAACTGCAATGTCAATCGTTATGTTCTGTGTTTTTAATTCGTATTCTTTTATTGTCCGCTCTCATTAATAGTAGTTTTTTTTTTCATATACTTTAGTACTCAATATCCTCTTGAATCTTAGTGGCTTTATTGTCTTGCTTGGAGTGAAATAATTTAAAAGAATCGCTTAAACGGGTAGCATCTACTTGGAGGTTCGCACAAACACACTTGGGAAAATATGAATTCCTCTTCTCAAGTTATGTGTTAGAAAGCTCGGACGACTGGAATTATTATTTTTTTTTTTTTTGGCTTAACCATTAGTCTTGGTAATTAGTGTTGAAGAATGAAAAACGTTGTATTCAAAATCAGCCTGAAGGGAGATGTGATCCGTCAGGCTCTCTTTCAAAAATGTGGACCACAGCTTCTATGAGAGTGTCGGAGTTAACTCCTCGTTAATTCACTAATTGTTCCCTAGGGGTCGCTGTCTCTCTACACAATGAATATTCGGCTACTTCTTGCCTCTTTCCCTTTTTCACTTTGCATTTTAGCGGACACATTTAAAAATGTAATCTCTCTTGGACATAGCGTTTTCCCATTTGTGGGAGACGCCATGGACATTATACACACATACACGTACGTACGAACATTCGCTAAAGAACAGACACATATGTTCACACACACGTAAATGTTATTGTCCATGTCCATTGTAAAATTGTGTTGTCTAATACATATATTTGTGTGTATATATATATATATATATATATATATATATATATATATATATATATATATATATATATATATATATATATATATGTGGGGGGTGCGTATATATATATTTATTTTTCATAATTTTATCATGTAGACAAAACCATTTTACTCACTACAAAGATACAACTTGGTTTCATTGCATTTCAACTGCATTCGACGGGTGAGAATCGAAAATAGTATGCACCGAAACCAAGCTGCATCTTTTTAGTGAGTAAAATGGTTTTGTCTATATGATAAAATTATAATAAATAAATATTTATCGCTTTACTATCGGTTTCGAACCCTCTTTTGGATTAATGCTGTGAACATTGGATTTTATATATTACTGACGTTCTTATCGCATATATATGTATATATATATCGGTTTTGTTTGTTTTCTTTTCATCTTCGATTGGACACAATTTGAGACCGCCATTTTCTTGTAGTTGAACCTTCTTATAGCAGGAAATAAACAGCACGTGTTTCTAATTCAAAAACTCTCTCACACACACGGTTCTCTACAAGTGTATCGCATGCGGCGCCGCTACGACCATCATGTGTTGTGCTACATCGGTGATGACTAAGTTGGCGGGAAAATATGATCACATTTTGGATGCGATATATTAAAAAAATACTTTTCTTTCTCACGGTTTAGGATAAACGGAAATTGATCAATCGATCGTTTTATGATAACGATACGCTTTCTTGTCATTTGTTGTTGATGATGGTGGGGTGGGGTAAGAAAAGTGACCAAACTGATCAATAGGCACAGTCATATCCTCCAGAGTTCTGTAACTTGAAGATGGCAGCGCCGTTCAACGAAGCCATCAAACGTGATTGATTCCCTTCGACCAGAGACAGAGATTATTGCAGAAAATTCCAGTCATACGCTATCAATCTTTTAGATTGCCACGTTCGTTAAAAAATGTCAGAGAGGAGCTCCGATCACGAAAGGTGAAGATACAGGCCCTAACCTTGGCAAAAATGAGATAAAGATTCGAATTAATTGGAATAACAGATACAACGGGCCACGTAATATATATATATATATATATATATATATATATATATATATATATATATATATCTTAGACCGAATGTAAATATAAAGTATTATGAATTATCACTTGAATCGTCACTATTGCTCGTTACTCGCACTTGAGTAGGCGTCTGTTTTTTTTTTGTTTTGTTATTAAACTAGATATATATTAATTTTCACTTACCATTCTGAAATTTCCAGAAATATTATTAAAGAAAAAAGTTCTCTCTTCGGCAGTGTGAAAAAACTGATACCCGCTTGGCCACGAAGAGATAGATGCTATATATATATATATATATATATATATATATATATATATATATATATATATATATATATGCATCATATATAAACATATATATGCATCATATATATATATATATATATATGCATCATATATATATATATATGCATCATATATATATATATATATATATGCATCATATATATATATATATGTATATATATATGCATCGTATATATATATATATATATATATATATATATATATGCATCATATATATATATATGTATATATATATATATGCATCGTATATATATATATATATGCATCATATATATATATATATATGCATCATATATATATATATATATATATATATATATATATATATATGTATATATATATATATATATGCATCGTATATATATATATATATATATATATATATATATATATGCATCATATAGTTGTGATCCATCTACAAAATGGCGATTTATTTTATTTAACTACTTTTATTTAACTTATGATTACACATACATAGTCATACTCAGACATTTGCAATCGCACACATGCGTACACACACGATAACAATCGTTCAGAAAGAGACGCGTGTATGCGTACACAAACACGCACACATATTCGCTCGGGCACGCACACACACACACACAGTGACACACATATGCTCATATAAAAAATACTTGTAGATTTCAGCAGCAATCTATCTCAAATATGCTTCTTTAAAAAATATTTAAATTTTCATTCTTTCTCTTGTGTGTGTGAACAAGATGTATCTATTTTGGTAAATATTCTTCAAATAATTCCTCATTCGGACCGCTTTCCGGTATTAGATAAGCCATTTTCAAAGAATTCGATTGTGCTGTTGCACTTGGTGTTTAATTTGCTGAAACATGATCATTAACTTAATTAACAAACACGGTCAGTAAATAATAGCCGTGTTCGTAGTTGATGTTCTTAAGGTGTCATTACTTAATAATGACTGTTTCTATAAATTTAGATAAGAAAATAAATTTATTCACATAAGGAAATATCTTTATATATTCAATGAAAACGGAAAATGAAGTAGTCAGCAAAATAATTTGCCATCTTTAATGAAACCACCCCCCACACACGTTCATATATATATATATATATATATATATATATATATATATATATATATATATATATGTGTGTGTGTGTGTGTGTCCGTACGTGTGTGTGCGTAAACATTTTCCAATATTGGAGTGCTTTCGGCTCACATAAGCAACTTTTTTTTTATACGATATCAATTTCAAATATCGCCTCCTCACACATCATGACGTTCTTTTTTTAGTTTTATTGTTTGTTTGTGATTATTTTTCAGGTAACGCGGCTTCAGGTTTCAGTTCGTTTTCAATGTCGATTTTTGTTTTTATTTATGAAAAACATCTGGTAGTTTTTTTCCTATATTTAATATTTTTCAGTTGGATTTATTTTTGATTATACTAATTTTTCTGTTATTCGTCACCTTTTTTTACATTTTATGTGCTGTATAATTTGTGTATTATTGGCAAGGATACATTTAAATTCTTTTGTGTTGTTTAGTAATATACAACTAAATTTAACTATATATACATAATTCAATAGAAAAGTTCCGTTACTTCCTTGCTGTGTATATATCGTTAAACAATAATTCAGTAAGCATATGTTTTTGATTTACGTTTTGCGTTACTTTACATTTATATACTGCAGGGGTGATGAGTAAATAGTCGCCATTTTATAGTTTGAATTACGCGCATGTGCGTTGTTTGTTTTAGTTTGCCGCCTGCCCGGTATAGTAAAGTCAGTTAGGCATAATCTGTGCGAAAAGGAGCGCCGTGATGCTATTCAAACAGCCAGAACTTTGGAAACGGTATGCTGTACTTGTTGGCCTTCGTGATGGAAGCTCCAATACGAACATTTCAGAGGGTTTGGGTGTCAATCGGAGGACAATTCACCGTATTCTGCGTCCCGAAATGTTTGTGGTAAAAACCAAATATCCAGTCACCATCAAGGCGTTTGGTGTGATTTTTTGCTTTTCAAGTTATGTTTGTGTAATTTTAGTAAATATATCTGCTAAAACTTTTATTTTTGCCTAATTTACACGACAATTTATCTATCGCAACCTGTATAAACACGTTCACACGCACAAGAAAATAGCGATGTAACTTATATGTGTGTGTGAGTGAGTGAGTGTGTGCGTGTGTGCTTGTGTGTATGTATGTGTACGTGTGTGTATGTGCGTCCACTAGAGGAAACCGTCATTAATATATATACACCTATGTCCGCCTGATCAAACAAACTGGAATAGTGTTTTTGAACACACATCTTCTTCCCAATTCTCGAAATATACATAACTGCTATGATTTCATAATGTAAACAAAGACATTATTTATGAAATGGATTAAATCCGACAGATTGTTTAATTTATTTTTTAAACATTATTTTTAAATGGATACTCATATTTGAGTAGATGCTCTGTTTTTATATATTTATTGGCTTAAAGGGCGTCTTGTCGGGCAGTTTGATTGGGCCTACCGCCCAACACTGACAATTCATACATTGAGTATATATAAAATTTTATTAAACTTTATCAAACAATTGGTATTTTTATCAAAACATTGTAACTTATTGCAAAGCTGTATGATAAACAACATCTTTTATGTTTCCATTCGAGGTCAGTACAAATAATTTGTTTCCATTCCCAAAATTTGAACATAGAGCTGGCCGTGAGAACTGCAGGGTTCAGTTACTTTCAATGATTGTCTTTGGAAACTGAATTATTTTCAAATCAAAACGAAGGTCTGGAGCAATTAAGAGGATTTTCATTTTCATTCATGTGATTGCTATCACCACAGTCATCTACATATTTGAATTTTTGGAGGTTGTTTCCTGGTAAATCCTGGTCGGACATCGAAATATCTCTTCGTTGTAGAGGTTGATCAAGTCCGTTTAAATTCTTATGTATTTATTGAAACTGTGTTCTATATGTTTCTATATAGAATGAGATTAGATAGTTTTCAAACAGTATTTTGTGTCGTATCTGTAGTGAAGTGAGACCAAACGGGAGGTCATGGTCACCATTGGTAATTTTGTCATCGCGCAAGTGTTGGTGGTTTTGCATGCGCGAGGACGCAACTAATATAAGAGAGCGTCCTTTTTTCAGGACGCAGTTTTTTTTTAATGAGACGGTTTTTGAACGGGCAGTGGATTGACAGCGAAAAAGACATATGTGCTTGGATTTCTTGATACTGGAGTACGATTTTTGATTACAACGTTTCCCTTTGCACCACCTTGGATTTTACAGTGTTTTTGATTATCAAATAGTTTGTCTTGATTTGATCTCGGATTTCACAGTGCTTTGCTCATCAAACAATTCGACTTTTCTAATGTAAAATACTACTTAAATTAACTACAGTATATTCTCAAATCTTTTGCCTAATCTAGAAAATAGTGTAGTATCTACTTCTACATGTGTATTACTCTTCCTGGCATCGTTGGGAGCACAAATATATTATTCCTTTTTTTAAGTGTCTTTAATGAAACAGCGCTGCACTTGTCATATTTCAGTGCTAATTCTTCTCAGCGGAATTCAGATCGTGAGTCTCTATATGTATCTAATTAGGCTGAATTTCTATTGGAGCTTGCATTCATTTACACCTGGCTTATTTGGAAGTGCTATAAATATCAATCTACTAAGATATTCCGGTATATCATTTCTGTTGTATATATATATATATATATATATATATATATATATATATATATATATACTTATTATTTCTGTACTTTGGCAATGGCGCAATCGTCTAAGGCTACCAAAATCTATTATAATCACATCAGGTTCTTCTGCTTAGTTGTTGTTCATCCTGTGGCTGATATCAATTGAATTCGGGTCCTCAGATTTTTTTTACTTGCAGGTTTCCCTCTTTAGTCGTAGTATAGTTCTCAAACATGTTCTTTCTACGTAGAGTTCTCACACTATTTACATTATTCGGACCATTTTCCTCATCTTTGTCGCCATATTTATTACAACGTTTTGGCCGTTCTACGCTCCGTCCTTCTTCAGGTGATTGGAAAGTCGAACTGAACTCTTTATTCCTCTCACTGGGATAGACTGATCTAGTTCCACGTGCCATATTTAATGGATGTCAGTTGTCAGTTATCTCCTGTTAATTCCCCTCTGAATGTTGTCCACTGACATAACCGGGTATTGAACACAAACTTTTTGGGTCCTGTCACTGGATCTAATTAACGCCTTTATCCACTGTGCCATGTGTCCTTTAGGACATAATACCACATCTCCGAAATATAGACGTATAGTGAAGTTTTTTAAAAAAAAAATTCTATTATCAGATTTCCTTCTTTTGAATTTTGCATTCTCTCGATGAGCACAGCTTACGTCCTGTTATTTATAATAGATATAATATTATAACCTGCAAATTATCTACTATAGAGTTCTAGCAAATTCTAACCGGTATTAAATATTAAATATAACAATTTGTTAAAATTACTGCAAAAATCCAGCAGATAATTTCGCTATATATATGTCACTACCATACAAAAAAGAGAATGATTAACATCGAAAAACATATGGAAAATTAATTCTTCTTAATAATATGGGAAAATATCCACTTTTTGCATGAAGAAGTTCGCCAGATCCGAAAATTGTGTTCCCAAATTAAGGAAAATAATTATGGAAATAATATATATTTAAAAGAAAAAAAAATGGACATTACAACTAAAATTACACAATTTGTATCTGCTTATTTTTAACATACTCTGTAATAGAGTGGGAATTTATTTTATTCCCCAAGTACTTTCAACTGTTATGGTGAATTTGTTGCATCATTTAATTGTAATACACGGAAAAATATCCGTGAATATGAACTGATTATGCTAAATATATGCACACATAATGTTTGTAATTTGTTTAATCAGACATTCCTAAAACAAAATTGGCTGCACACACACATATATATATATATATATATATATATATATATATATATATATATATATATATATATTGGGAGAGAGAGAGAGAGATAAAGACGGAGAGAGTGAGAGAAATATAAGATCCAAATAGATTTTATTAAATTCTACCAACACAATCGGTTTATTCAAATCTTACAATTTTCAAAAATGATGCTCACAATGATCATAATTGAGTATAACTGTTATATTCCAAAGTATAACACAAAGAAATGAACTTTAAATAATTTATTCATGACTTTAATCCCGATATACAACAAGCGATTCGAAAATTGGAAAGATAGAATTTAATAAAACATTTTACATACATACATGTGTGTGTGTGTGTGTGTGTGTGTGTTACCTCAAGCAAGTCAAGTAGAACCACTAAAATGCAAGAAATTATATGTGGAAGAATTCGGAACCGATACATTAATAATGAGCGGGAAGAAAAGAAAGTGGTCAGGTTTAGAGTAGATAGCGATTGATATTACATTTAAATTTTTGCAGATTTATATTGGCTGGAAAGCCTGTAGTCAGAGGGGCGTTCTACAAACGACATGTGCTAGGAAAGGAACTGCTAGCTGAGAAATTACAGCTATATCTAGCTAGCTTAACTGTAAAATGATGAGATCTTGAAGTTATTCTTGTATTGAGCTTAAAGTCATAGAGTTTAAATACCGTAGCGAAGAGCTAATCCGAACAATTACCATGAAAGTATTTATAAAAATGTTACATAGAGGCAACCTTAAGATTGTTGGTAAATGACTGACGCCGTGCGGCCAGATCATTACCAATAATAATGCTGATTTTTTTCGGATCTATCATGGAGCTCATGGTAAGCAGCAGGGGCATCAGACCATATTTGGCAGCAATATTGTAAGTATGATTTTAATATATATATATATATATATATATGTGTGTGTGTGTGTGTGTGTGTGTGTGTTTGTCTCTGTGTGTGTGCGTGTGTGCACGTGTGCATAAGTATGTGTGTACGCGAACGAGCAGAGAGATAAATATGAATAAATTGGAAATATAATATCCAAATAATATAATAATAAATGTAACAAGATGATATGAAAGAAATTCTATGACCCATGAATAAAATGCAATACAAAATATTTTTAAATAAATACAGAAAATCTTCGTCGAAATGCAAACAATGAGTGCTCAAGGATCAAGAAAGTAAACCTGTTAGAGACGTTCTAAAATGCACGGAACGGGAAGAATTAATGTAGCAAGAAATTTCGAAAACTTTTCCACTCACAACAATCTTATTCACAATCTTTTTACTTGAGTTATCGACATAGTGGCCCAGAATTTGCTATGACGAGGTTGACAGCAACTCACCATTAAAGAAATCCCGATTAATGATGTGTTTTCAGTGTCCATTCTCGGTGCAAGGTCAGTATTTGGGGTCTTGACAGGGAGAGTGCTGTCAAAATATCCGATGCTTAGCCTAGTTCAGCCAATATCCTCAAGAATTTCTGCTCCAACGAACAGTCTTTCCTTTCCTCGTAACACAGAAAAATCCAAACGTTTCCATGGATTCATATAATTTTCTTTCCTTTTTTTTTTTTAAACCTGACCAATGTTGGTCACTTGTTCAGGACCTTGGTTCGCTTTGGCACTGCACGCAAAGCTTCTGACCACGACTGGCCTCGGACACAGTTGGTCGAGGTCAGCAAAACACAGAGCCCCGGAACTAGCCGTAAGGGGCAGAGAGGAAGTAAGGTCGTGTCAGTCATGATTAATTTACGGCCGTCCTGATGTGCGCGCCTGGCACGACATTCTCATACGTAGAGAGAAGCCGAACAGAAAGAACAAGAAACAATAAACGACAATCTGTGTGGAATTGTGGGTACATTAAAAAAAAAAAGAAAAAAAAGGAAGTCTAAGCTTTTAGTAAAAAAAAGATTAGCAGGGAATAATATTGTTGAGAATGATAAAATGAAAGAACATCAACATTATGGTGAATGAATCGAAAAAAAAAACATGAAAATGGTGCATAAATGACTAGATGAATACAGCGATCGATGAGAGGCAAAGTGCGACGTCATCAGAAAGAGACAAGCAGTTAATAAATTCAAAATAAAACCTACGTTCTGGGAGGTTTTCTTTTTTGTTAACAGAGGGGAGAATGTCTGATATTGAAATTGAAATCCGAAGGCGCATTGGAATGACCAAGTATGCATTCCAAAACCAAAGCCGAATTTAAAGAAACAGAAGAACAATTTTGTTATGTCCTATTGTATGCAAGTTAATGCTCGTCAATCTCCTCAAAGGTGATGTAAATTCTTGAACCAATAAAAATGTCGTTCTACAGAAGGATGCTGGGAATTCCAGTGACCGAGTATTTGAGCAACAAGAAAGTTTTAGAGAAAATGGAAACAAAAAGGAAACTTATACAATGGAACCTCGGTTCACTAATTTAATTCGTTTCTATAAACCGTTCGTAACCCGAAATGTTTCATAAACCGATATTTTTCAAGTAGGAATCAATGTAGAGAAAAAAAATCGCAGTACAATAAAATTAGAAAAGAAAAGCACCGCACAACACACAAATGTATAAAACACGTTGGTCGAGACAGAAATTATTCCGATCGTGTTAATTTGGTTCGACTATATTGTTCGCTAACCGAGGCATTTTCATATTCAGTTTTCTGTTCGCAAACCGATTTGTTCGACATGTGAGGCGTTCGAGAACCGAGACTCATCTGTACTTAACATCAGGAAGAGACACTGGAAATCGCTCGGGTAGATAATAAGGAAAGAACGCTTTGAAATTTTGATACTCACGAGATAGTTTGAAGGCAAGTGGGACAGAGGAAGACGACGCATAACATACTTAGTGAGCTTGAGTAAAGGGATAACAGAATTGGGTTTCGGAGAAATGACAAAAAGCGAATATTTATTTAGAGTTAAGAAAGAAAAGAACATGTGGTGAGGCATGGTCGCTTTCGTCCTGAGGAGACACTTCACAAAAAATAGGAGATATAAAAGATCTTCTCGAAACTCTTCCTAAGAAACATTTGAACTCTCTTGGATCAATTGAAGAACTAATTACAAGGGGACAGTAGTGAGAATTATACGATAGATTTATCCATTCGTCGGCAGGATGCTGTCAATCAATTTGTCTACTTTGTTATCGGCTGACTCCTGAAAAAAGTTATTTGTCATATTAGCGTCGGACTAGCGTCCTGAGTATGACGATAAACTACATCCGAGTCCTGGACAAGACGATAAACTACTACGTCCAATAGCATGGCCTCTGATCAGGAGATTTTGAGGAGCGTGGAACCAACTCTTAATTGCTTGTGTTCGCAGGTCCAACATGACCCGGAGTGGTAGCACCTGTTGGGGTCCCATCTATGGGCAAAGGATTAATCCCTAGACTAGGGTCAAAACACTACGAAATTGTAAAATAGGTTTTAATACCAGAAATACTTTGTAAAATTATTACCTCCAAAACGTTTTTGAAAAAATATTACCCGTAATACATTTAAAAGATATTACCAGCTATATATTTTTGAAAAATAAATATTACCAGCGAAGGAAAAATATTACCAGAAATAAATTTTTAAAGGAATAAAATATTACCAGAAATTGATTTTAAGACAAAAATATTACCAACAGTGAATATTTTGTCGGCATTAAATAACCGATTGAGTTTGATATGCCGTAAAACAAACCAAAACAAAACAAAACCAAATCAAACCAAACCAAAACCAATCTAAAACAAAACAAAACCCAAACCAATCTAAAACAAAACAAAACCCAAACCAATCTAAAACAAAACAAAACCCAAACCAAGCCAAATCGTCGCTCAATTGTCTGTCAAATATCTGCCTCAATTTCAATCCAGATATTTTTTTTTAACCCAAGTTAAATTACCGTGGTAGAAATTGAAAGCACAACGGCAGAGCCGAACGGAATCAGGAAGCAGGGTTTAATAAAAAAAATCCATTGGACGATACGATAATTATGTTACTTCAAAAGGCGATACATTAAAAAGGACGAAAGAATCATTGCGCGAGTTTGTCTATTTTGTTAATCGTAATTGTCAGGAGAGTTTCCAAATACATATCGTGCAATCGTAAATACCGATCTGTTGTATAGGTTATTTTTTGTTTTAAGTAATAATCAATTACTTATATCCAGCGACTCACCCAAAAAGATCATGAAGAAACAAACAAAATAGATAATCAAATTCACTTTACTAAACATTCCATAAAGATCCACGTTGTTATATAAAAGAGAGCAATGATGATCATTTAAAAATGACTGGCAAGTAGCAATGGTTGTGTTGAGTCATATAAAACATTATAAATAGGATCTTTACGAAAAATCCTGACGAAAAAATATTGTTTTGATGAGATTACGTCATTGATACATCGACTTAATTAATTTAAGCGAAGTACTAAATTTTCAGCCTTGATGTAATCATCAGATCTATTCTAACAGTTTTTCTCTGTAACTTCGCGCCGGTTGAACTCTCTTTTGCATTTTTTCTTTCAAGTCATTTGAGATCTTTAAAACTTAAATGCAACGTTACTCGTCATTTTGTCTCTTTTGAATATTTTGTATTGCACTTTCTATTCAATAATGATTTTTTTCAGTTTCTTTCACTCTCAGTAAAGGTTTACACCTGATTGTCTTCATCGCGATGATTTGAATGAATTGAGGTTAAAATAGGAGATACAAAACACTGAGACTCTTCAAAACAATGACCAGATGACTGACATATTTACAAGAAATATATTGCTTCATTCATCTAAACAATCAATATACTGCTTGTTATTTTATGGAGTTACGGAAAACAATAATGAAAGTTGGCGAAAGATTAAATCTCAGAGAGAGACACAGGATTAACTGTTAATATTTAATTACTATGTTAATTAACCTTGAATGTCAGCATTGTTTTTGTGAAAAATGTAAATATCATGATCATTTCTCTATTTATTGAAGTCAGTAAAGATAAGACGTAATCATAATGTCTTTAAATAGACACCATTTTTAATCTGAAGTTAGAAATTGTTTTCAGTTTTCTCTTTCGTTCGGATAATAAAACTATGATCCATACAGAAGTCGCTCAGCAAAATATTCTGATATATTTCTTCTTAAGACATTGACGTATTCACTCATGTATATACAGGAATTAAAATCACAACACCAGTTGAAGAATGACAAAAATAGAAAGGCGAAAAAGCAGGGAAAAGATAATATATTGATGATATGGAAGTTTCCAGATCGTAATGATAAATATTATAGAGTTAAATGTTACAAAACTATTGATGGTCGATGGCATTTCACTACACGTCGGACCAACAGGCATCTCTACACCACGTAAAAGATTTTGGGGGTAATTTGAACCTAAATTAAATTAGATAATTCTCATATATTATCACATTGTTCACGGAAAGGGTCAAAAAACGTTTTAAGAATTGAAAAAGCAAGAAGAAACTTGTATGGACTAATTCTAAAGAAAAATGAAAAACGTAATTCCCCATGTATAATATGCATTTTTTTCTAAGATTAATAAGCAAAATTAGGTTTGCGTATTATGCACAGCTACAAAAATGTTTAAAGATTGCAGTTTCATAGGTCGCTTTCAGTTGCGAAATGAATTCTCAGCACAAACATACAACAATTTGACACTAACATTCGGAGATTGCTACCCCCATAAAGATGTCAAATACAATCATATATACATAACAATACTTACAAATGTAAAATACAATAAGAATTATCATAAAACGAAATTAGAAAAATATTCTATGTTTAAAACCATTTTTAATAAGAGTAGGAAGCGTTGGCCGTAATGAAATTCGACAGGTACAATTTATAGGGTTTGTTTATCGAACAAGTGGTGCGTATTATGTGTGAGTAAAAGCATTTTCATACACTTTCACCACAATTGTAGGGGTGTTTATTATGGATGAAGGCGTATTATGAATGGGGAATTAAGGTAAGTATAAAATATTACGAAAAATAAATACTGAGGCCGTATATTCGGAGTACAATGGGTTGCATGAATAGAAATAGAAATGAAGCAAATATTAGGACCAAAACGAGGCAAAATTAAAAAATATCAGACGGTTGCAAAATAGAAAAAAATATCAATTCAAAATCGAGGTTTGAAAATAAAGAGAATATGTAAATGAATGCGAAAAAAACAACTCCAGAGGAAAAGTATATTTAAACGAGAATGTATGAAGTAAAAGAGAAAAATAAATGCAGAGCAAGAAGAAAAAAAAAAGAATGAAGAAAATGACAGACTGGATATATATATATATATATATATATATATATATATATATATATATATAATATTCGTGCCATATATTTTTAGGTTATGTAATGTTGAGGTCATAGTTGGGTTTACAGACAAGTGCTGGCCCTATTTATGCATGAGTCTATAGACAGAAATTGGTCGAGTATTTAATTGTGTCTATAGGCAAACTTTTGTCTAAGTTATGATCGAATGTATAGGCAAATATTGGTCAGGTGTATGCAGGTAAAAATTTTCTCAGTTTTATATTTGAATCTATAGGCAAATGTGATCGGGTTTATAGGAAATCTTTAATTGAGTTTATACTTGAGTTCAACGATAAACATTGTTTTCTTTTATACTTTAGTTTATATGCAAACAGAAATCCTGCATATCTTTGAGACCATAATACTTGTCGGGAGTATATAGGCAAACATTGATCGGGTTTAAGCTTGAGGACATGCCCAAATATCGATTGAGATAATACTTCAGTACACAGGCAAACATTCATTATATTTATGCTTAAGTTTTTTCTCAATACCTTATTCCATGAATATACATGAATTTATCATTGAGTGTATCAAAAAACACTGGTTTGGCTTATACTCTAGCTTATAGATAAATATTGGTCGAGTTTATACTTAAATCTATATGTAAACAGTGACTTGAGTCTAATGACACAACTTGGCTGGGTTTATATTCGAGTCCATTGCCAAACTTTGATCGTAAGCCTATTCGCAAACGTTGTTCGGTGTGTACTTTGGCCCACGAATAATCATGGCTTGGGTTTATTCTTGACTGCATGAGTAAACATTGCATTCGTTTATACTCTGGTTTATAGATAAATATAAGACAGAAATATGCTTGAGTTTATAGATAAATATAATTCGGGTTTATACTTGGGTTTATAGATAAATACAATTCGGGTTTATATTTGGGTTTATAGATAAATATAAGCCGATTTTATACTTGAGTTTATAGATGAATATAATTCGGGTTTATACTTGAGTTTATAGATAAATATAATTCGGGTTTATACTTGAGTTTAAAGATGAATATAATTTGGGTTTATACTTGAGTTTATAGATAAATATAAGTCGGGTTTATATTTGAGTTTATCGATAATTACAATTCGGGTTTATACTTGAGTTTATAGATAAATATAATCCTGGTTTATACTCGAGTTTATAAATAAACATTAATCCTGTTCAGGAACGAGACAAGTACCATATATACTAGACTCTTGAACGCATAATTTTGAAGCAAGTGTGTCTACAGTAAATGGATATATTTTTGGGGGTCAATGGCGTAGCCAAAGGCAGCAGAACATACGGTAATTTTATATCTCGTGTATGATGCTATTACTTACATTTAGATTTAATATTAGGTCATCAAAAAGGGCATGGTCCTCCACTATATGTGGCAAATACTTGTCACGATATACAGGTTTATACTGGAAAACATTCATAGGATTTATACTTGAGTAAATAGGTTAACAAAGGTTAAATTTATACTTGTTTACAATCATCCACTCTCAAGAAGGCTACCGTTCAGGAATGGTCTTGAACCTCAACCAAAAAGTACCAACCATTAATTATAAGAAAATAGAATATCTGGTCGACGGAAAAAGTGAAAATTCGAAATAAAGATTTTAAAAAGCAAACAAGTACAGAAATTTAAATATCTGCCATCCTTTTATATGCATGCTCTTTAGATCTGTGACTTGTTGTTCTCCTCTGCACCCCTTGACTTCAATATGTTCTGTTTCAAAGTTCCCAAGCCTTCTTATGCTTGTTATGTCTTCCAGATATGGCCACTGTCTTTTTTCTCTTTTTCATTTCCATTCTATTTTACCTTCCTGGGTATGATAACTACATCCTAGTCCAGGGTAAGAGGACAAACTACGTCCATCAGCAAGGCTTCTCATCAAAAGGCTTTGAGGAGCGTTGAACCACCTCTTAATTGCCGGCGTTCCCATGTCCACCCTAACTGGGGGAGGTAGCACCTGTTAGGGTCCCAGCAATGCGCAAATAGTTAACCCCGAGACTGAGGTAAAAATCATTATAAAAGTGTGAAAATAAGTTTTAATACCAGAAATACTTTGTAAAAACATTATTACCAGAAATAAATATTTGAATGAAAACAAAAAAAAAACGTTAAAAAAAAATATATATATATCATCATTACATTTTTTTTAAATAATATTACCAGCTATACATTTTCGAGAAAAAAAAATATTACCAGATATAGATTTGAAAAAACAAAAATATTAACAGGAAAAAAATGTCGGTATTAAATGACCTATTGCGGTTGATATGCCGTAAAACGAAACAAATCAAAACAATTCTGTTTTAACTCCCATCCGACTGCTTATATGTTCCGTCCATGGTCTTCCAAGTTTTCAGCTGTGGAATGAAATCTCGTTTACTTCCGGTTTCATCATCTGTAAGGGAACTGTCTAGTATTTATTGACAAATATCGAAAGATATTACATAATAGCTGAACAGTCTTAAATTTGTTTCCAACAGAATGTTCCTGTTTCTTAATATTTTAATGACCTTTTGAATGTATCTTCAGTTATTTCAATACGACTACGGATTTCTGTGTCATATTTTCCATCGTCTCTAATAACAAGTCTCAATTGTTCAACATGTTTTATTTTGACGTCTCTAAATTGTAAATCGCATTAGGGACTACGTCATATAAAAACTGCGATGATGGGGAAACAATCTGCTGGTAACTGGTAATAATGGTAACAACCTAATATATGTGAATATTGTTAATCCCATTCAAATGCACCTTTAATACGACACAAAGTACTCGTCTCTCTTGCATCATGCACCCAGTATCCGAAGAATTAAACTCAATATAAACCTTTCCAAAATAGAAACTATGATTTTTAATAAGAATCCAATCAGTTATACCGCGTATCCTGAATCTATCATGAAAAATGCTGGATGCTAAATAAACAAATATTAAAAACTAAATACAGGGTAAGATGGATAAATTTTCGTCTAAATTACATAAAATAAAAATAAAACTGACAGTTCATTTTAACAGATATATTTACCAAAATTACACTAAAATATCTTGAAATACTAGAGTAAATTTATTCAATAAAATCGCCACTGGCTTCAACCACTGCCTTCAGACGTCTTCGGAATCTCCTGCATCTCTTCTGGGTGGTCTCCTTGTTTAAGTCGGAGAATGCTGCCATAATTCTTTCCTTCAGTTTATATTTGGTCTAAAAAGGACCTTTGTTGGTTTCTCACACATAATAATCAAGGTGGTCACAGTATGGGGAGTTTGATGGTCAGATGTAAGGGGTGATGTGGTCGTAGAAATTGCCTGATAGTCCATGACTGGGTTTTCATGCCTGTGTGGAAAATGTGCACAGCCATCACATTTAGACTCATTCAACTTTTCCGAATCCTCTACTCAATACGCATATTGACAACAAAACACTGGAAAATGATCGTATTTGAGCTTCCGACCCGAATGCCAAACAGTACGACATAACGTTTCCAGTCAGCTGCAAAATAAAATGTTTTATACAAGTTTCCTGCCTATGATCGAACCCTGTCACAAAACAGTTACAGTAACTCAACTGGTCATAGCTAGCCCACAACTAATTGGCACTTTTCAGCCATGAACAGTCCTGTGGTGTGATTGAATATATATGCTTATGTAACGAATTCAACAAATCGTAGATTCCATGTATGGCACGTAGCTGCAGCCTTTCTGGTAAAACGAGGCGCTACACATTTGTGCAAATATATAATTTATATGTCCAAGCTATTAATTAATTTTATTCTTAATCCAACAGGATTTTTTTTTTATTAATGTAAACATCATATTCTAGCAGGTATTTCTGTTTGAGTAAAGGTCGTTTTTTAAAATATGTTCGGAAAAAATATGAATTACAACCCTCTTCCAGATTTCGAACCTGTCCCCCCCCGCATAATTCAGACCTTTCGTTAAGAGGTTTAAAAGCTCGCCGGATCATACGATTATTTCGAAATAAAGTGGGTGGGGTGCCGGTGTGTCTACAAAAAAATCAGATAAAAATAAATATATCTTCTAAGACAATATAAATAAAGGAGAAAAGGAAAAAAAAATTCTTTAACAAAGCCTTTCGTCCGCTGAGGATATTTATCAGCGTAAATTTGACATAGGATTTTATGTCCACATTGTTCATCTCACACACTCAACATATATATATATATATATATATATATATATATATATATATATATATATATATATTCTTTTTTCTTCTGCTGACACCATCTTATCGGCCGAACATGTCAAATTTGAATATATATATATATATATATATATATATATATATATATATATATATATATATATATATATATATATATATATAAGAATTCGTATTTCACCTTAAGTAAATGTAATTACTTGAAAATATTTACTAGATTTGAAAATATTTTCTCGCTAAGCGTAAAAAATATATTCTGTATGATTTTTATCACGCAACTGTTCAGTGATGAATTGTTGATGTCGGTTCCATGAAGACAATATCACACGATAGAAATCACGTTATCAAGATCTAAAAATTTGAAAAATACGTGATCACCGAATCAATGTTATTAATTGCTTCTGCTCTTTGAGAGATCATAGCTGATCTGTGCAGCTGAACTACTTAGATACTGAATGTAGACATCTACTCTTAACGGTTGTACTCTCAGTTGGGACTCAAGAACTCAAGCAGAACTCAGGTATATACAAAACATTGCTAAAGCTACTTGAAAAATAGTCCTTTCCGTGTCAGCTCTTTACAAGATTCAAATCAGACGTAAAAATAGATTATTAATAACTATTGATTATGTATATATGTTTATATTTGTGTATTGCTGTGTGTATATATGTATATATATATATGTGAGTATGTGTGCAATATCTGGATTGGAGATGCCTAGTTTCCACGTTACAGCTTTGGCAATGTTCAAAAGCATTTACGCGGTCTTGTGAGAGATAAACTGTTCTCCACTAGGCAACACCATTCGCACAGGGGAAACGTTGCTGGCCTATCTCAACTCTATCGCTATGTCGATGGCAAATGTTCATATAAGCTATATTCCTTAGTTACACAGGAGTTTGATTGTCATATGTAATGGATGATGTGGTCGCAGAAATTATCTGACAACCATGACTGAGTTCTCATGCTTGTGTGGCAAATGTGCACAGCCATTGTGCCAGACGTAGTTTCTTCCAGCAGCCACACTCTTGACCCAGGGCAGCACTACCCCCTCAAGAAACTTTCTGTTTGACTACGTGTTGTGTCTGAGAACCTCACCAACACATTTTTGGAGTTTTTTTCTTATCAGAACGATTAGAGGGATTCTTCGTGGTGCCTTGCCTTCGGAATAACATTTAAACGTATACAGCTAGGAAAAAAATTCCACATATACATAGATAGCAAGGAGATATTCTTCTGGAGAACGGCTATTTTGTATGAAGACTCCCAAGAAGCTGATTCTTCCCGTATCTCTACGTTATTAAATTCTTCATGTCTAGATCAAGCGTTATCTTATCTACATATCATCATAATATGCACTTCTTACTTTATCTATTACTGAAGTTTTCGGTAACTGTAAGTAGCAAACTTTAAATCTCTCATGATGAATTTAACATTTGGAATGTACGGAATTTGGTGGCGCGCACTTGATGATGTTTGCCGATAAATGACACCAAATTGTAGAATCGTATCATAATATGATCAAATTTATAAAATATAGCAGCATGTTCCTTACACTTCCACCATCTATAATCATTTTGGATGTAGCATTCGCTGGGTGACGATATCGGCAATCGTCAATTAGATTTTGTTCATTCCTGTGTGTCAACATACGCTAAAATCTATGTAGAAAAAATACAGTAAAATGGTAATATATTTAAGTTCTTATATGAGAATTCCTTTAAGGTTGCCCTTGATAAAACGAATAGCACATTTATTACTGAGAACTACTTGATCCTAATATGAATAATGATCTTAATATAAATATTAATATTGCTGTTTATATTGAATGATAATATCCCAGAAAAAAATATTATTGGCAAACTATTCGTATTTCATGATATTGTTGATCCCTGCATTGCAAAATTATTTTGTAAAAACTGTTTAATTTACAATGTTATGCAACACCTGCCGTATAAATACAACGAGTTTGGCCCTAGTAGAAATTTCTCTAAATAATCAGTTATTCCGATTTGAAATTTATGCCAAAATTTTCTTGCAGAGTTTTTCGATTTTTAACCAATCTAATTCTCTCAGTAAATAATATTTGATTTACTCGGTTATCTTTAGAATATATAGCCATGAAGATTAGACCGAGCAGGTGGGGTGAAACAGTCAGAATATTCCAACCCACCCTAGTGTTTGACTACCGTACCTAGATAAAAACCAAAATATATAAAGCTGCTTATCAAGACAGCGAACCACTCTTTTATTGAAAGAGTGACACAACAAAATTTTTCCACAGTAGTCTCGACTTTGCGCCATAATCAATTTAGCTGAGCAAATATTAACAACATTAGTGTCTATATTGAAGAATTAGCCTATTTTTAATAATTAGATGAATATGGCTGTTCGAAACTTTTTAAATATCTTACGATAATAGATTTTTTTTACTAGAAGATTAATATTTTCATGTAGAATATTGCATCGAATGTTGTCAAAAGTTAGTAATAACATATTTAAGAAAGTAAATACTCTTAAATTATAATAAAGTTCAGAATTCCCTTCCGAGATCTCAGAAAAAACACACACACACAAACATATATATATATATATATATATATATATATATATATATATATATATATAGATAGATAGATAGATAGATAGATAGATAGATAGATAGATATAATTAGAGAGCACCAAATAATAATAGGCCACATTTTAAATGGAAACATCTTTGATTATATAAATGACAGATGAGCAAATATATTTCATACACAATTGATATACAAGAGTTCAGCATATTATCTAAAACATGAATATTACATCCCTGAGATGGTCGCCAACACGAAGATAACATGTAATTTTTTGGGAGTTCACGAAATTATATATATATATATATATATATATATATATATATATATATATATATATATATATATATATATTGCCTGATGGTCAATCTGACGATATGAATGTATATTGTATAACTACATAGTGTTATTCATTTTTCTTCAGTTTGCGGTTGTATATGTGTATGTTGACACCTATTGTATATGAGATTGTGTGTATATGTAGGTATGGAAACTTGGGTATGTCATTACGGCCACATGAGTTAGTATATGCGTGTATATATGTTTATATTTGTGTATTGCAGTGTGTATATATGTATATATATATATATATATATATATATATATATATATATATGTGAGTATGTGTGCATATATGTGTGTATATTTGTGGGTATATATATATATGTATTTATGTATGTATGTGTATGTGTACTTGTTATCATGAATATATATACGTATGTATATGTTTATGTATTCATGTGTATGTATTTCTGTGTGTATGTATGTATATATATGTATATGTGTATGTGTATATATATATGTGTGTGAAGAAAAATTATATATATATATATATGTGTGTGTGTGTGTTCGTGTGTGTATATATATATATATATATATATATATATATATATATATATATATATGAGGTGGACATCGAAGTTACCTATGGGTGTTGATTTTGATGTCCGATTTTATATTTACATACACTATTTTAATATATTAAATAATATTATTTTTAATAATTTTTTATCTTTGTATATTTGCTCGCTTAAGTTATATTTCAATAAGTGGTTAGCATTTGTTTAATAACAATTTCAGTCTTAAATATTTATTGGTGTGGTATCCGATTGTCTGGGTCAATGTGTGTGCATGTATTTATAGGTGTCTATGTGTATGGAAAGTTTATTCACTTTTAATTGTGTATGTATGTCCGTGTGTGTTGGTTTCCCTCCCCCCACTTCCTTTTTTTCATGAAGGACCGTGTAGATGTTCTCTGTCTCGTCTCTTTTTGTGTGTGTATATATATATAAATATGTATGGGTGTTTATATATTATAATCTGATTGTGTTTGTTTTACGCGTGAGTTTTGGACCCCATTCACTCTTAGGATTAAAATGTATACATTGTTAAAGGACCGGATATAAAATTAGCTAAAGTAACTTCAATGAAGAAATAAATTGAATAACATATATATTTCTTCTTTTCTCCTCAGTAATTTTATAGTTGTAAACTTAATAGCAATTAAATTTTGATTTTGAAATTAGCAGTTTTTATTTTTAATATTAAATTTTATCATATAATTTAATAATTATTGGTTAGAATAAATTCTTTTTTAATACTACCCATATTATAAACATCTGAACAGATATTATAAAATGACTTCGTTGTCAAGCTTTTTGAATTTTCCTATACTTGTATTTTGATTGGTCAATCTAGCTTTTGTAACAACGTTTTCCCATTGCGAAGGATTGTTAATTAATTTGAATCTTTTAAAACCATTTATTTTACATTCAAAATCATCACTTAATAAGACACTGAGGGTGTTGAAACAAAATGGCTATTTTTGTAGTGATTTTATAACATATTTATGTTATAATTTTTTTTGAATAAATATATATATATATATATATATATATATATATATTTAGGAAGCAACCTTTCTTTTAAACATGTTTCGTTAAATATTACAGATAAGTAAAATTTCATTATTTTTTAAATTATTTTCTTCAGCATTCTTACATTTTTCCGCTTGGGGTATGTAAGGAAGAGGAAAACTGCGGATTACAATTATACATTTATATAGCTGCACACATGCGTAAACGATCCTATACATACACACACACATACACATATACATATATATATATATATATATATATATATATATATATATATATATATAGATAGATAGATAGATAGATAGATAGATAGATATAAAAGTGAACACTGAAGTCAACACTTAGAGGCGACAGGCTGTTTCCTGCTACACGCAATTGTCGTAGATTACGTCTAGCATGAAACAGACCGTCGCCTCTAAGTGTTGACTTCAATGTTCACTTTTATAATTTCACATGATCTATCTCTGATATTGAGGACTTTATCTTATAAATATAGCACACCTTAAGAGTATATTAGGTTGGTGAAAAAATAATATCGTTTTTTGACTTTAGAAACTACATCAAAAACGATATTATTTTTGCACCAACCTAATATTTCTTTATATATATATATATATATATATATATATATATATATATATATATATATATATATATATATGTAGGGGGGTCTGTGTGTGTGTGTGTGTGTGTATGTATGTATAATGACAAATAAATTAGAAACCTATCTCACATGGGTAATGTGAGAAAAAGAAAAGGCAAAGCTGTATTACATTCCTGAACTTCATCGTAAATGTATTAGGTTGGTGCAAAAATAATCACGTAATAATGTCGTTTTTTGACTTATTTTTAACGTCAAAAACGACATTATTACGTCATTATTTTTGCACCAAACTAATACTTATTTTTTGAGAAACCTATCACCCTTCACATGTCAATTGACGACAACTCTTGTTTTTTGTATTTATTTATTGTACATTTTGAATATAAATGAGGCACAGGGCCAAAAAGGGGGGAAATGCGGAAAAGGACGGTCATCTTTTGTCTTAAGATTAAACTTAACTAGTCACAATCAGCCAACCGACCCAGAAATACCAACAATATCCATTCACCAAAACAACGCATTCTTACTTCCCATTCTTTCCTCAATCACCATAATACCTCAGAAATTCTATGAAGCCCTAAACTAGTCCCCATATTTACAATTCATTATCTGTCGGTGTAGGGGAATAAAAATAACAATTTAAAATTTAAAAACCCTAATGAGTATTTACAAATGTTTACAAAAATCTATGTATAAGAAACTAAACAAAAATTTTGTTAGTAGTGAAGTCCCGTCACCCCAGCCCTAACTGTGGCAGAAATATCAGTTAACTGGAGGAAATCAATGTGGGACTTTAAAAATATAAAACATTCATACAAGACATGCACTCACTACAAGCACTCACTACAAGCACTCATCCATTCAAACACAACAACAAATACGAGAAACACACTCGAAGGGAAAGGCGCCCCGCACCCACCAGAGAACTGATATCATTAACCACCTAATGACGGGAGGGATGAGTATCAAACAAAAGAAAGAAAAAAAAATATGGGCAGAAATAAAAGGGACCAATTAGCAATCATACCCTAGCTAAGTTAACTTGCAAAAAGGAGAAAAAAATAAAACTGACCTAAACTAACCTAAACTAACCTATACACAAGGGAGGGTTGCCAATGTTAAACCCAGCAATTCCCAAAATTCTTAATGCCTAACCTGCATCAAAATGCATCTGTAAAATATTTTCCAAGCGTATCTTTGATGTGGCACAAGGACGATATCATGGGCATCCAATGAGGATCGAATTCACTACTCAGTCGTAATCGGTCAAGCAAGACAAGCTTGCTAACCATTAGACCGCCTGGGGGTGCCCAACTTTTGTTTTTATTCATATTATTTCAGATGACATGAAATGGAAAAAAGGGATTTTATTCTGTCAAACTTCCAAGTTCTGGGTATAGAGGCCTGAGTACTTTTAAAAATTATTTCATTGATAATCATAAAATGTTTTCTATGCAGGCGCTGCTTATCATTAAGCAAAACATGGCACACATATCCTTT
The DNA here is from genome assembly GCA_963932145.1 of Acanthosepion lycidas. Taxonomy (NCBI): domain Eukaryota; kingdom Metazoa; phylum Mollusca; class Cephalopoda; order Sepiida; family Sepiidae; genus Acanthosepion; species Acanthosepion lycidas. The sequence goes on along the minus strand of OZ010573.1, from coordinate 134,241,991 downwards.
TCCTTGTCGAGTCCACTCGCATACATTTTCATAACTGAAACATGAACGAATTTATTAATGAATTAATAAAATATTTAATCCGAATATAGTTTTATTAATATAAAGGATAAATTTAGGGCAACGTTCTTGTGTAGATGTCTTTGTTTATTTTAGACCTGGAATGTGGCATCTAATGTCTTAGACCATCGAATGTTTTCTTAAAAATAAATATATATATCAGCAGAGAGAGAACATAAATTCGATTTTTTTCCTTTTTGTCCAGCATACGAAAGTATGCCTTAGCACATAGATTCAGGAATTGTTCCATTGAGAGAATTCTTAAACCGTGTAAACAAGTCTCTCTATGGTGCAAATTTCTCCATTACCTCATAGTAAGGCAAATAAACGCGGTTTCACAGAAGAATGATAATGCTGGTTCAAAGCTTTCCATGATATACACTTTTTAAATACGTCTTTCGATTATCTAAATCTATAGATATTAACTTAATGCTTGTAAATAAACATGGGTAAATAATCAAACATGTCTACCCCATAAAATAACGTTGGTAAGAAGAAGAAGTTTCATATATTTAGCATCAACAATTTATAAGTACAGGCTGCGATGGGTAAATTTTCGCTATGTTATATTTTTAATTTTGCGCATACACGTTGTCTGCTTTATTTTATCGACTGCAAATACAATAGGCACAATTGGGTAACGTCTGTGAAAAAGAACAACATGATGCAATTCACTCCGCCCAAAATTTGGAAACGGCATGCTCTCCTGCTCGGCTTGAATACGAACATTTCATAGTACTTAGGTGTCAATCTTAGTACAGTGAAGAGGATTAGGAAAGAGTTTTATGAGTCTAATGATAATTACGAAAGTGTTTGTCGTGATCACTATTGAAGGCAACGTTATGATTTCATTCATCTTTCCACGGGGTCACGGGGTCACAGACTCAACACGGAGGTCTACATCAAGTTCCTTGAAGAGGTATTTCTGCCCTGGTTCAAGACATTGTCTGCTGGAAAACCCCATGTCTAGCAACAGGACTCTGTACCATACCATTGCAAGCAGAATAACCCATGACTATCAGAAAATTTCTACGATCAAATCACCCCTTACATCTGGCTACCTATCTCACTGGCTGCAAATCTGTTGATTATTAGTTGAAGGTCTCTGGTGACAGGTAGATCGACAAAAATCCTCGTAACACCAAACATGAACTGTATGCAAAGATTATGGCAGCATTCACCAGCTTAAAAAAAAATATGACCATCTAGAAGAGTTGCAGGAGATTCCGAAGGCGTCTGTAGGCCTGGTTGAAAGGAATAACGATTTTACTTAATGAATATACTTTTAATATTTCAAGATGTATTTGTATAGTTTTGCTAAATATATCTCTTCAAATAAGAAGTCAGTGTTATTTTCATTTTTGCAGAATTTAGACGACAATTCATCCATTGCCTTTTTTTTTATATTTATAATGATCCGCACATATTGTAATTGCATGAATCTATGTGTATATTATCTGCATGAATATAGAATTATTACTTTTATAAAACAAATTTAAAGAAAATTCCGGCACAAAGATAAAGTAAGTAATATTTAATATTTCTATCATATTGCAAGTATTCATCAGTGTAAGTCTTGTTATTTTCATTTTCTTATGAGTTTTCTTAAAGGAGTTATCATCTTTAACGACGTTCATGTTTAGTTGCTTTTTCTGATGTATATGTTGATGGTCTTCATGTTCCTTCATCGTTCTTCTATTTTCGAATGATATAACGACCCATGATTCGGCTTTTTTCTGAAATCTACAAATAGCACAAGTTACAGTTTATATAGGTACAAGTTAATGAAATTAACACGTTCGCTGAAACAACAGTAAACTCACCGAAAATTACGAGACTTGATATGAAAACAGTATATCATCTTACTACCGCAGGAATAATGTAACGTTACTCGACTTCAATATACAATCGGGAAGTTCACTATTTGTCCTGACTTCTGATACAATTGAATTATTTAACAATCTTAACGGTTTTCACCGGCTATAAAAACGAAAGCACTGCACACCTTAATAGCTAAGATTTGACTGTATGTGAGAGAGAACTGGCGTCACTCATTTCATAACGACTTTGATGAACAAGACACATAACTCAATGAGAGTAATATTTACAAAAAATAAAATATAATACGAGTTTACATAAGTGAAAAATTAGCAATGATTTATGAGTGGTGTGCAATATTCATAGTTGTTTTTCTCTTCACTTTGCACTCTCAGTTGCGTTTTTTATTTTATTTTCGGCCCATCTTATTTAACTGGCGACCCACTAAAGTGTCGGGACACACAGTTTGAAAAACCCTGCAGCATATGTAAGAAATGTTAACGTTTCAAAGATGGAGATTTCTTTAATAAGACTTTGCTTTGTCGTGAAGCATCTGAGATCTGAGCTTTCACCAAAACTCGAAATGCGATCACGAGTAGTAGCAGAAAGACACAACTCTCTCTAACACCGTGCAGCTAATTTTATCTATAAATGCATGCTTATTAAAACCCCGGTTGTAAATGATTCTCCTCTATAAAGTAGATAATGATAAATCTTTATCGACAGAAGCTCGCCGTTCCTACTCGACAAAATTATAATTGTACCATTGAGTAAACAAACGAAATTGGTTTTTGTATTTCGCCCTAACGTCTGGCTGCAGATGTAAGATTATCTCCCCTCGGGGGAGGAACGTAATTGCGAAAGATGAAAGAGATCCGACAAAATTCCGAACACCGACGCAATGATAGCAAAATCATATAAAACTGACCGTTCTGATAGTTTAACCTAATTGATGCCCCCCCATCCTCTCATTACTACTCAATACACCGTATCTAATTAGTACTGATATTTTGCCTGATGATAATTTTACTCTACTGATATTGCAGATTTTACAAGCATATTATTCTTTCAGTAGCTTTCAGACTATTATTCATACAATAGCTGTAAATAATTGTCACGCTTGCATTAATCTTAACTATTGGCATTGCTTATCTTCTTGATGTTCAAAGCATGACTAATGTAATGTTATTTATTGCTTATATCTATTGTAAATTGATTTACGGTGCAAGCATGTAGTAAATAATTTTAGTAAAGAATATTGTTATACAATTCATAATATATGGTTTCAGTTTCAGTCTTTTCACAGGCGTAACCATAACTTCCTTGCACATTTTCTATAAATACTTACATGATTATTGTTCTAATGAACTTTCCTCAATGGATATATTTGGTGTGGGGGGGTCATATTTAAAAGTTCTTATTGTTATTCCCACAAACAAATTGTATGTATGGGAAGTAAATAGGACCTCTAAGCGATTTTCAGGCATGATGTTAACTGTCTTGAGAATGGTAAGTAAGAATTTGTTATTTTCGTGTAAGGAATACAGTGGCACGTTTGGGTCAGTAATTGTGGTTAGTTAAGTTTAAGATAATAGAGATTGAAAACCAGCTTTCCTATATCTCTACTTTTGGCTATGTGCCACATTTTGTATTTTCAAAATGAATATCTCTTCCCTCAATGTTACCTAGACGTCATGAATTTAAGCGCGGTATTAGATTGGCGCTAAGGTCTCATTATATTACAATAGAAATGGCGAGATGTAACCGTAAGATCTATACTAACAGTTTCTTCTATCGCACTTCTCACTTGTGGAATTTTCTTCTGACTTCTTGCTTTTCACTGAACTTTAACTTCAAAAATTTAAATGCAATGTCAATCGTTATCTCCCTTTTTTAATTCTTGTTCTTTTATTGCTTTCTCGCTTTAATAGTGTTATTTTATTCATATTCTGTAAGCCCTTAGGTCTTAGAGACTTTATTGACTTACTTGGAGTGAAATGATTAAAAAGAAATCCTTGTGACACTTCGAAATTGCTATCTGTTAACGTAATCGAAGTGTAAGAAATTTGATTTCTCAAGAATAAATGCATTACACTTATTCTGTGTCATTATATCTCATTTCTATACACGTTCGTTACTATACACGAGTGTTTCAGTGACCATCTCTCTATTTGGAAATGTGTAATTGACGTCTACCCGTCTGGTCAGTCGAAGTGAAGCACTGCGAAGTTCTTTTGAGACTGAATTGTCTAAAGCAGTGCTACTCAGTGTGGTAAGCGTGCACGAGCTATCATCTGCAGGTACCCAGACAGCTTCCAGGAAACAAAGAATAGTATTCATGTTCCACACCACGGGAGACTGTCGGCATATCTGACCGGCTTCAATTTAACATTTTCATTTTAATTTAACAGCTATTACAGTTGCATTTCCAATTATTCATTAATGCAAAAAGTCATTGCTATAAACTGACAATATAATGAAAAAGAAATCCAATGAACTGATATACGTATAAGAACACCATCGTGATGATGTGGAGCGTGACTGTATGGGAACAACAAATTGGAATACCAAGAGGCCAATTTTATGGAGACATATTTCTAATTAGACATTTAAAAAATTCGCCTGATTGTGTTTAAAAGGAATAGCCAAGTTTATTTGAGGAAATCACTGAGCCCACCGAAACCTTCGAACTGGATTGGAAACATTCAATCGCCAGTCCCTTGCAGACTGAAAAAAAAAAGCTGCCGGTACGTTATATGAGGCAGTTTGAGAAACAGAAAAAGAAATCCTAACAAAAAGGTATTGTCACCAGTATAAAATGACAAAAGTTTGACGTCTGTAGAATGGCATATTTTCTTTTTTTTGCAGACACACACACAAGCGCGCACGCACACACATACACACATGCACGACACGCACGCACACACACACGCACGCACACACATATATATATACATAGGGGAGAAAAGTGAATTTGTGAACAGTCACTATTACTGCTACTGATGCAAGACTCTTCGTGAAGACGAAATTAGTTCTCCAGCCACTGGCGTGTTTATGCGTATAAAATTTACCTTGATCCCTGGCGTTTGCCAATGGTTTAACGTCTCAGACTGATAGCAAATTACTCAGGTTTGATCCCATCTTGAAGCTACGGAACTGTCTGTCAGTAGCTGGCAGTACACACACACACACAAACACACACGCACATATATATGTGTGTGTCTGTTTCTGTATTTGTGTGTGTATTGTGCAAGCAATGAAGGGTATTATGTATATTTCTTAATATATTAAATAGCTCTGTTATTTAACATTAAACCCATATGCGCTGTTACTCATATAAACGAACTGAAAAGGAATGTCAGTGACTGTATAATCTCTATCTTGAATTTCCAGCGGATATTCCTATGTATGTCTTTTTGCTCTTAGTGCTTTCCTTCGAGAAAATGGTAGCTTCGTATACCACATTTTCCGACTGGGCAAATGATTCCGGTTTTACAGTTACAAAATGTTTTGTTTTTTTTTCTGTTTTTCCGTCTTAGGATTCTTTTAACATTGGGTCTACTAATAATGTTCTGCGTGTTTTTCGTACAGGAATAACTAATCTTTAGAGTCTTCCGGTGAACATTTTCGGTAGTAGGTTATTTTGGTTAAAGTGCTTGTCGATTTAGTTTAAGATTTAACTGGAAATTTGAAACAGAGACTATAAAGAAAGAATTTTAAAGAATTTTTTGGCGGCGTCAGTCTGTTAAGGCTTACTACTACCCATCTAATACATTCTTAACCATTTCTTTTCTAAAAAAAGAACAAAAAAAAACGTCCATCTTATCTTTTTAATAAAGATTTCCTATCCTCTCACACCTTTTCTCTTGCGTTTTTCTTCGTCTATCAATCTAATATATCCATCCGCTATATTGTCTCGATTGACTAAGAAAATTCGCCCTGAAGAAAGGAAAGGGCATTATTATTGTAATCTTCACTTAAAGCATCTTTCACTAAACTTATTTGGAATCGAATTGATTTGTCCTCCCTTAAACAACAAATCATATCGGGTTTTTTTTTATATATATAGCCCAATATAAAAAGCGCAATTTTACAAAAAATTCTTGGCCAGGCCAGTCGGTTTAAGCTTAAAACTACCTAACCACTAATTCATTGACCCTTTCTTTTAATACCCACCTATAGCGCATCCCTTTTCTCTTTCTTTGCTTCCCGGTATCAATCTAATATATCTGTTCGATGTATCGTCTCCATTTATAAGGAGATTTTGATCTGAAAAATTAAAATTCCGGTGTTCACGAAATAAAATATAATCGAAATGAATAATTAAAGATCCCTCCTTTATAGTTATTATCACAATATATATATATATATATATATATATATATATATATATATATATATATATATATATATATATATATATATATACAGACAAATACTTCGATTCACTTTTATTTTCTTTGTGTGCAGAAATCAAATTTCGTTTTTTTGTGAAACCAAGCACTCCCGAAAATACGAATAAGGGCATAACAAACTGATCATGTTTCACATATATATATATATATATATATATATATATATATATATATATATATATATATATATATGTATGTATATATATATATATATATATATATATATATATATATATATATATATATATATATATATATATTACATCATCCTGAAAACGAATTACAATAATATTACCAAGGTCCTTGAAGGAGTTTAGTAGATTAGCCGAAAACACTCGTGACGAACTTTAAGCGCGAATTTTCACTTTATATTTTATCTACATGAAGCATACACTACACTGAATTAAATGAGCTAAGAAGAAATGGATAATCTTAAAAATATTATTTTCTGTGTAAAATAAATATTATTTTGCAAGTGCTTTGATATGAAAAAATAAACACACAGGCATACACACACACACTTACACGCGCACACACACACACACGCGCACGCACACACACATTCATATATATATATAAATATATATATATAAATATAAGTATATAAGTTTTAATGCGTGCGTATGTGTGCGTGTGTGTGAATTTTTCTGTGTTTGTTTAGAAAATCTTGTGAATGTTTGTTTTTTTTTGTAATTGCTGGTAAATTATCTGAGGTAAACTTAGGAGTCTTAAGGACTATTCTCGATGCAAAGTGACAGGTGTTCAAGACTCTCAGCTTGGATCCCAAGAGAAAATTTAAGTAACTAAAACAAACAAAACATCCTTTAAACTTGGCACTCACTGCACTGAAAAAAGAATTGGAAAGAAAGATAATGTAATAACAAGAAATCCAATCAAATCGAACTCCCAGGAATTTTAAGTGTGAGGTACCCAAAGGTCGATACTAAAGCATAATTGATCAGTATCATATTTTTTTTTAGATTTATAATCAAGTGAACTTGATAAAATAAAAAATGGTAAAAAGGTAGAAAATGTAGAACTAAAAAGTTTTCCCAGAGGAAATCAATAACTCATTTAAAAAAAAAATATTAACATGCCTTACATGTCTGTTGTTATTATTTTTCGAATTTCACGATTAAAAAGTTGTCAGTTTTGAGATCTTCTGAGAGAAAAAAAACGCCAGTGCCGTTTTCCCCACTTTAACTTCTATAGGAAATCATCTCTTCACATCAGAAATAAATCTTAAATTCAAGTTAAAAACAAAGAAAGAATGTGTTAATATTTTATTAGGTTGATGAAAATTCCCTGTGCCATTTTTTGTACACTGTCAGGAAAATCGTTGGAGAGTTGATAAGTTTAGACAGTTCTCAATTATTTGTGAATTCAGTCATCTCTATGTATATATTTTACACGTATTACGAACATTTAGCCAACGAGGTAACATATTCCATATCAATCCATAGGAAACAAAGAACATTCATCACTTAAAGGAATTTCTGCTTTGTAGAACAAGAACATTCATCACTTAAAGGAATTTCTGCTTTGTAGAACAATAGAAAATTAATTTAAGAATAACAAATTCATTTGAGATTAAAATCGGATTAAATAAGAACATCCTAAATGACGAAAATTTTGTCGAGTTTCAAATAAGCAGTTCCATATTTAAATTTCATTCAAACAGCTTCTTTTAAAGAACTATTAATTTCTGTAACAAAATCCCGAGATTATCCTTCCCCAATACTAATCTTTTTAAATCTCAGGTTATCTTTCTCCAACAACTCATAGTTACCGCTTTTTCTCGTAGCAAAAGGCGCCTCCTACCTAAACGCTTACAGTGTCGTAATCTAATATCTACATTATATAATGATTTTCATTCACTATATCTTAAAATATAGTAACTATGGTACTCTATCTTACCGTGAATTTATGAATTTTAGGCCAGCCTGATTTGCGGCAATGTCTCATCAATATACAGTTGAAATGGCTAGAGGTAGTTCTATGTTAACAGTTTTTTCTTACGCACTTATCGCTTGAGAAAATAACTTCCGTCTTCTTCTTTCCCAGCCAACTTTGATCTTCTAAAATTGAAATGTTCTGGCAATCGTTATCTTCTCTCTTCTTAATAATTATGCATTTATTGTCTAATCGCTTTAGTGGTATTTAAATGTCCTTTCCTTTAGAAGACTCCCTCATTGAGATTTTTTATCTGCACTCAATCATTTCTGCTGACGATATATCCAGGTATATCATTTTCCTTTGCTGCGAAAAGTTCTAATGCTGTTGTCAGTATAGAGATGAAAACGCTCATCTGGATAAACAAGGAAACACATTATATGTCACAGCTCACAGAAAGTTGTAGTAACAGGTACAGACAAAATATGATAACTAATTGAAAACGAATTAAGGCATTATTTTTTCTAACAATGTAAATAATATAAATAACAAGAATAAAATCAATTATGACACTGAAATACTTATTAGGTTGGTGCAAAAATAATGACGTTTTCTCACATAGTAGCATATGTGAGAAAACGACATTATTTTTGCACCAACCTAATAGTTTAGTAACTTCGAAAGATTTTGTTTTTCTTTGTCTTTTTCACCTGTAATATTTTCTAGATGAAATAATATTAAACAACTCCGATTATATTTTGTCGGGGAAAAATTTGGTTGCTGGCTTGATTGATTCGTTTTTACGGTTTATCAACTCTTTGCATGTTATTTACAACCATATTATATAAGAATAAAGTGAGCAAAACAGGCGATCCAATTTTGAATAAGTAGATCACGTAATAGTAAAAGAAATGTATATATGGGAATTTGCGTGGCGTTTAAGTGATTACTATTCGGATCACTATTCGGTGGTTACTTTTCGAGCGAGTATTATTAAGCAAGTACTATTAGTGCCAGTGTTATTCGTAGGCATCTGGAACCAGTATTGTTCAACGACATTCCTACAGTTGTATCAGCAATTACAAAATCTCTACTACAACGAGCATTACAAAAGTGTCAAAGAGTGTCCGTTGACATCATAAAAAGCCAGAAAACATGTTTACATCTTAAGAATTTTTTAGTAGTCTAGTACTAGGACGAGAAGTGTTAGATTCATACCTTCCCCAATGGTATTTAAGCATAAGTACATATAACGATCCCAACTGGAATTGGAGCACGGCTCTCCCATTAACAATGCCACCAGTATCTAGGGTCAACGTTGCCTTACTTCAGCGACCTTAAGAAAAAACAGTGTTTCACCGAAATTAAAGTGGTCGGAAGGCCTTTAGAAATCGTTGAACTATGCAGTATTAATAGTTGTCTATCCCTTTTTGATATTTATATGTGCAGGAACTTCCATTTTAATATACCTATCTTCCTCTTATTTTTAATCTGCTTCGTCATATCAAGATTGGGCAATCATAGGCTTCTACAACTTCCTAACATTTGTCGCCCTTACCAATACGTGTCCCATTACTATACACCCCTGTCTACATATGTTAAATGCTACTGTCCTCTGTCTTGCAATTCTCGTTTGTAGAACTCCTTTCCGGCACCATAGATTCCAGTCAACATTTATCATCACAAATTTAAACTCAATGTCGTTATCTTCTGTCCCACTGTTTATTCTTCTTTTGTTCTCACTCGTTAGTAATGTTTCTGTTTTTTAATACTTACACACCCCGTAACCCCTTGCTTGTTAGTGGCTGTACTATCTTGCTTGGAGATAACGAAATTTCAAAAAATGTTTTGCTATCATTTTACACCAGGTGGTTAAGTACGATGCCGCTTCACACAAAATAATAAACGATGTTATGGGACACAATGAACAATGTTGTCAAGCTTGTTAATGTCTCGTTTCTGATGACGTTGTTTTAAAAGGAGCACCTTGGTGGGACGTCTACTAATGAGTGCTAAATATCATTGACCTCATCTTCGTTTAGTACCTCCCCTGCATTGAATGTTTTAGTAGAATTTAAGCCTGTATCGCTTATCTGTTACAGCAAGCAATTATGACCGAAATCCTCTGGTTACCATAATTATGGGCGAATGGCTGGCTATAGTGCTGTTCACCGAGAGTGGTAAGCCTTTCAGGCAGTTTTTCCTGATTAACACTTAACAATGTAGACTAAAACTTATTAAATTCCTTTGTAGTTTCGAAAATGTTTAGATATTATCATCCTTGTGTGATCATCCCGAATGACACTGACATGATAATGGTAATATTAACCGTTTCTAATGTGACGTCACCCCGGGGTCGCTGCGCCAAATGTGACGTCTGCCTGGCCGCGTCCGTCCTGCTATCCTGGTCACGGCACCAATTGTGATGTCACTCTGTCTGTCTCCACGCCGTCGCTGTTCTATCCTGTCCTTTGACGACCAATGTGACTTGGTATTGGTCGTTGCACCAAATGTGACGTTCTAACCTTTTGCTGATTCGGATGGGAATCTGGTTAGATTCAGAATCAGCCTTGTTGTTCCCAGCTCGCCTCCAACGTCTGGTTACCGAAGTAACTGTTTTGATTTCTAGTCTAACCTACCCACGTTGTGATTTGATCTTAGGTAGACGAAATCAATCAGTCGCCGGGCCGTAATGCAAGTCGAATCCGAACAAGGGTAATACCGCACAAGTATATGTAAAAGAAAATAAAGTAACAACTGGAAAAGTTCAAATGCGTTAAAAAAGGATAACAATATTTTATATCTGGTTGCTGAATACAGGACTGCGTCTTTCTCCCAAACCGCTTATATGGATATGTGACACTTTGCCTTTGTTAGGCGAGTCTTAATATCTTAAGTTGTTTTTCGATAACTGGTTTTTTGGTGTATCTTCAAGTGATATTCGTTAAACCTCTTCTTTTCTCATATGGGTATCTCATACCAATCCCTTCAGAGACATCAGCGGGTCTCCCCTCTCTCTCACAGTGGCATCTCATACCGATCCCTTCATTGGCGTCAACAGGCCTCCCCTCCTTCCTCACATGATTACCTTCGCCTACCGCTCACGCCACCATTCAGCCAATGGACGCCCAGCAGAATGGGTGGGTCTAGAATAGCCTCGGCTTAAAAAATCTTGCTCAAAGAAAAAACATTGTCTTCGTTTTTCTTTCTTTTTCTTTTCTTTCTTTTCTTTTGCTCGACAACAAACCAATACGACACGTAGTGTGGTCCCTTAATCTCAATCTTATCCGAATGTCACCTGGAGTTCGTCACTCGAGACCTTCGCCAAACAAGTGGGCGGTCATCTGGCGATCTTGCACTGTACATCCAATTATTCGTTCCGATAAAATAATTTTCCTATCATAGCCAGCCCCGACACAAAACAGATGTTTTTTCTCAAATGATACCCCCGCAGATAGTTAAGGGTTTAAACTTTCCTTCCTGGTACTCTGCGGGTGGTCCAGCGGACATTTTTCCTGCGACCCAGTTAATTTTTATCTCTCAGAATTCTGCCTTGCAGGCCACCTGACCGAACTTAAATTTTCACCATTGCCATTGGCAGACTGCCACCTTCCACTTGGTGCGCCGTCATAAATCAAACCAAACCCGGCAAAACCGAGATCCTACTTTCCTCGCCAATGAAAATAAAATCTTTACCACTTTTCTTTGTTAAAAAAAATAACATCGTTGGTGTCCTTTTCGTGATGGCTTCTTATCACCTAAATTTAATTCTCGCCTTTTCTTTTTGTTTCTTTCTCGCAACCATAAATAGTGTCACAATATATAAAGGAAAATTCGGCATTCATTGACAGAGTAGCCCAGGCTAAACAAGTTACGCTTTTCTACAATCCATGGACATCAAGCTGGGATCAAAGTGTAATAACTGTTCTCCTAATCTCAAATGGAATGATTATTAGCCGTTTAAGGAAACATTCGGCATTCATTGACCGAGCAGCCATTGATCAACGAGTTACGTTTTTCTTCAATCTATGGACATCAAGCTGGGATCAAAGTGTAGTATCTGTTCTCATCTCTAATGGTAATGGCAATATTAACCATTTCCGTATAAGGAAATATTCGGCATTCATTGATCGAACAGCCAGTGCTACTGTCATTTTAAATTTATAAAATTTGTTTATTAAAATAATTTTCCAAGAAAATAGATTTCACAAGTCCGGTAACTACACCTATCAGTACTGATGGTAGCTTCCTTACTCACATTTTGTTTTACGTAATGTGAAATGTCAACATAAGGATTAAGTCATTATTTTCTCTTTGAAATTTATGCAATATGAATTTTAGTTCTGTGGCTTCTCTTATTTGATACATTTTTTTGGTGTGATTCTGTAGCGCCTGTCCACGCGTTTAGAAAGAAATAGTCGTTGTTTAATTTAACCATTGTTGTTAAAAAGGTTGTGTATAACTGCCAGTTTAGATATTTCTGAACAAGTTTGTTGCCATGCATAACATCCAAATGAAAATCTCGATCTGCTGAAGCTGAATTATTTTAGCTTGTAGCGACTGCTATGCCTTTACACGCCCACAATTTATTCGTCTGTGATTGACTAGTAAATCAATACTTCTTTTCTATAAGACAATTTAGCAATCGCAATCATCACTTTGAATTATTGGGTCGTGTACTTGCTCACATGTTTCTTTGATACAAAATCACTAATTGGTCAAATTTTAACCAATCAAACACTTTAATACTAAATCAATTTTTCCCGCGTTTTTACTCGGAGCCTACTGATACCTTTAAATGAAGCCATTTTGCCACAAGCCGCCAGTAGAGTCCAGCTATTTCCCCTGTCCACACAAATCTACGACTTTACTCACAACATTTCAAACGCACACACAAACACAGATTTTTGTAACACATTATACATATCTCTCTCTGTGATTCAGCCATGTTCATGAACCAGAACTCTATTAATTTCTCTAAACAACACATTTCTTAATTAGCTGTATTTTATTCTAACAGCAGACTCTATTCAACATAGAATCCTGAACATTCTTATTCAAGAGAAACTCTTTCGAACATTCAATCGTAAATCAGAATACAGTTGAAGGGTAACATTTTTTTTTCCTTGATCATTACACTTCATTGCATGATTGTTTTGTATGTTGTATTCCAATATATATTTATTTGTTGATCCACAAGTGGAGTATCGTTGTTTTATCTTGAATCGTTAAATGTACAATAGATATATGTACTAAGAACACGCATCACAAGCTAATGATTTTTTCTTGTAGCAATTGGCGGTTTGGGGTGAAACTTCTCTTAGCACAGCCTATTCTACGTTCGATTATTTTGTCTACTATATGTTTTGTATTTCCTAATGACCCTCTACACGATATTAAAGTGCAGTGGCGCTACCCATCTCTAAATTTACATACTGTTATCCCACAACCTTTGGTATGTCAGTATATGTAAACTTCTTCCTATTTTGAATAGTCACTTTCGTATGAGAGTGAATAGAATGATTGTTGGCAGTGGGACTTTCACGAGGAGCGGATTAGGTTGATTAATGCTACATACTATTTTTTTTTTAAATATATTTCATTCTGATTAACTTTATTTGCAAGCCAAAGAAGTCATCAAACTGAGCGAATGCATTTTAATCACCGGACACTAAGACTAATTACGATGCCATCATTGGGAAATGCCTGCTTGATTTAAAATAGTAGATGTATTAAATTCCCTTTTTGCATTTGTGCCAACTAACAAGTCCACCAGATTATATCCACAAACAGTCCATCCGTACTGATCATTCTATTTTTTCTGTTTTTTTTTTTTTTTTTTTTTTAATCCCGCTTCTTTCATTCGCCTTCGTATTTTCCTTGTACAAATAGAAATGCATTCATCAATTGATTTCTCGTTATGACATTAAGTCTCGGTCATTATTATTATTATTATTATTATTATTATTATTATTATTATTATTATTATTATTATTATTTGCTTAGATTTTATTCATTTATTGCTTATCTGTTCTGCATCAATTTGGTCGGCTTCCATTATATTTTTTAAAAGCAGCATTGAAGAGAAAGAAAGAGAAAGAGAAAAAGAGAGAGAAAAAATAGAGAGAGCAAAAGAGAAAAAGAGAGATAGAAGGAGAGAGATAAAGCGAAAGAGACAGAGAAATATAGGGAAAGAATATGGTGTGGCTGTTGGAAAAGAGGAAATAAATAATGTGGGTGGCTTTGTTGAAAATCGTGGAAAAGACGATGCAGGAGTGACAATAAGAATAGGGAAGAAAAAGAAAGTACGTACCATGAATCAGAAGCAGAAAATGGGAGAAAGAAAGAAAAAAAGAGAAAAAGAAGAAAAAATTCAAAAGAAAGCTAAAAGGAAAGAAAGACTGAAAGAAAAGAAAGACGAAAAAGAAAGGAAAAAAAGTGGAAAGAAATAAACACTCTGAAGCTAAATGGATGAAGTATCAATAAGGAAGAAAAAGTAAATAAAAAATGGGTAGCATTAATGAGTAGAATAGAATTAGAGAAAGAAAGGAAGATAGCAGGAATAATAAAGAAATAAGAGAAAAAAAAACATAAAAGAAGGAAGAACATGTCAAAAGAATAAAAAACTAAAAAAAGAAAGTGAAGGAAAAATCAAAACAAGGAAAGCAGAAAGAAAGACAAGCTAAGAAAACAAAATGAAGAAAGAGAGGAAGAAGAAAGATCAAAAGAAAGAAAGAAAAAAAGAAAGAAAGGAAAACTAAGAGTTTACAGCGAAGAAAGCGAAGAAGAAAAACCAAAAGAAAGAAATAAATAAAGAAAGAAAGATAAACTAAGAAAAGAAAGTGAAGAGAGGAAGAATATAACAAAAGAAAGAAAAAAAGAAAGATAGAAAGAAAGAAAGAAAGAAAGAAAGAAAGAAAGAAAGAAAGAAAGAAAGAAAAAACTAATAAAAGAAAATGAAGAAAGAGGAGGAAGGAGAAAAATGAAAAGAAACAAAAAGAGAAACCCTGGAAAAGGTAAATGAATGAAGGAGGGATAAATGACATCAAACTGAAGAAATAATGAAATGCAAGAAGGAGAAGTGATCAAAATTTAAAAAAAAAAAAAAAAAAAAAAAAAATGAAGTAAAAGTGTAAACATATTCAGGAAGAAAATAGAAGGACATCAAATGAACTGCTGGATGTACGACAAGAACATTTTGAAAGAAGTAAAAAAAAAAGAAAAAGAATGAAAGAGATGAAAGCAAAAAGAACAAGAAAGAAAGAAAATGATTTGCATTTGTTTTCTGGATCGCTTTCATGAATAAATGAACTGAACCCTATCGGCGAAAAAAATCTCCGCAAGACACCGCTAGAAGCCTTCAAATAAATTCTGAACATCAGATTTCAGTTATAGACAATTAAACAGCGGCACATTAAGCAATAAATACCGTTGCGTGGCGCCAGGCGAGGAAACGTGAATGGATGGATTAGCTTGTTGACGTGGTGAGCGGCAAAAGATCGCTGGTAAATGGTGGATCACGCGGCCGTTAATCGACAAATCAGCTCAACTCGAGGTCATCAGGGAGGGAAGAATCCGATTTCTATCGCGAAATATTTACTGAGTATGGCTTACTTCATCACAAGACCACCAGAAAAGAGAAAGAACATGCAGCGCCATTCTTTTATTAAGAAAATATGTCTGCTAAAAATATCAATATTTCAGATCGTAGCCTTTATGTTAGGCCCCAGTAGTGGTCACCGGTATTTACTTATTTTTTCATGAATTTGGTTTCAGATCAAGGATAAAAAAGTTCATTAACAGAGTCCTGTAAACTCGACTAAAACAGATAATTGTTCCGTATTTTTAACATGAATATCTCTTGGTCACGACAGCTCCCAAAAGCCATTCATGATGGAGAATTACTAAGTATGTGCGATATTAATATAAGTAGAGGAAAAAAAGTGAATACTTTGAGGTTAAAAGGATATGTATTATTGCCAGTTGGCAGGAAAAGGGTAATATTTTAGTGTTCAGGAAAATATCGACGCAGGAGTTTCTTAAAAATATCAGTTCTTACGTAAATGCTCCCTGAGAAGAGATGCTTCCTATGGATTGAGAGATCAATCTACCTTGACGTGTTCTTAAATGTACATGATATTATATATATATATATATATATATATATATATATATATATATATATATATATATATATATATATATATATGCGTGTGTGTGTGTGTGTGTGCGTGTGTGTGTATAAGTGAACATTGAAGTCAACACTTAGAGGCGAGAGGCGAGAGGGTGTTTAATGCTAGACACAATCGTCAGAACTGACCTAGCATGAAACAGCCTAAGTGCTGACTTCAATGTTCACTTTCATATTTACACACGCTCTATGTCTGATATTGACTACGTTATCCCTTAAATATAGCACACATTAAGAATATATTTCTTCATATATATATATATATATATATATAAAAGTGAACATAGCAGTCAAAACTTAGAGGCGACAGTCTGTTTCATGCTATATGCAATCGTCAGGCCACATATGCTGTTATTTTTCTCGGCTATTTATATATATAAAATATATATATGTTAGTGGTGCATTGTGGGTATTCTATTATGGCGGTTATTTTACCGGAAGTCGTTTGTTTATTTCACTTTTGTATTTACACACGCTCTATCTCTGATATTGAGCACTTTATTCCATAAATATAGCACACTTTAAGACTATATATATATATATATATATATATATATATATATATATATATATATAAACATACATAAATACATTCATATATAATATAGTATAGCTGGCCACTTGTATTCGAGGATACCCGTCAGCTAGGTTGGCTAGCCAATCAACTACCAATCAGACGCTAGCTCAGGGTCATTTGTGATTGTGTTTGTTCAACACCCGCAATTTATGCTGCAAATATGCAAAACAATCCTTCGTTACAGTTTCTGGGATAGAGCGTGTTACGTAGCGTGATCAACAATTTGAACAAGCCCAGTGGCCACGATGATTTGTAACTTGTGACTTCGTGGTAGCAGGGTTCCGTCTACGCAGTTTCACTCACAAGGCTTGGGTCAGGCACTTTCAAAGGTGCCGTACCCCTCTAGTCCGATAACATTAGGTAGTCTTCTTCCTGATAAAGACCACGGTGAGAATTCCAGAAGATTCCAGTTGCACGGTGGAGTAATGGATAGCGGCTTGGATTGAGGAATCGGAGGAGAGCCGAGTTCGAATTCCAGTCGAATATAGTTACATTCACTTACGGGCTAATACCCTTGGGAAAGGTGTGGATCCTCTTCTTCTCGCTCCAGCTATGGGCAAATTGAAGGACAGACTGGGTTCTATAGCCTTGGATGGCAACTGGTCTAGGATAAGGACAACTCTGAATTCAAAACCTGTGGAGGGTCGTTTGGAGACCTTGTGGCATGTAGTGCACCAAGACTCTATATTCGGCCCTTCAAAAAGTGTGGATGGTCTTGCACTATAATCAAATCTCATGTCGGACTGTCGGACTGTCGATTTTCTAGTAACTGATCTGCTTGACCCTAATATGTCGAATTATATATAAATTAATAAATCCGTTCGTATATCATCCAAGTGGATCCTAGTAAAATAAATATTAAAAATTAAAACTGATCGCTCAAAAAGTGCTCAATGTATTTATTATACAGAGAAATTATCGCAGCAGTGACCAATTTCAATGAAATTATACGCAGTTGTTGCAACTTTACCACGCTATGTACATGACGAACATTTCAATCTCCACTTCTCTGGCTTTGGTAGAAAAATCGATAAAACTGAATGTGAGTACGACTTTTTGTAAAAAAAAAGTTACACGTGAACAAAATTTCTTAATAAAATAACATAGCTCATGTTACGAGGTTTATGTAATGTGCTTGGCAGTTTTTCTGCGACATTGACTTAACACATAAAAAAAAAATCGGGTCTTTTATACCACTTAAAATAAAAATTTGAATAACTTACGCATATTTTATCCGGTTTTCTTCAAACATGTCGCAAAAATATTACCATCATGCTAGCAATAAGCTAGTGTGTTTTAGATCTTCTCACTTCCATGCATATAGCGAAAAAAAAAGGAAAATCTTTCCACAAAGCTCGTTTTTTCGGACATATTAGGTTGGTGAAAAAATAATGACGCAATAATGTGGCTTTTTGACGTTAAAAAATACGTCAAAAAACGACATTATTACGTCATTATTTTTGCACCAACCTAATAACATCCTGGTCTTTCGTCAAATGCTTTCCTAATTTGTCATGTCAATTACACATGGCACACACAAATATTCTTGCGTGAATGTTTGGTGTAGATTATTTCATTTAAGTGGACGAAATCTGTGACAACCTAGTCCCAGATCGGCTTTTGTCATTTAACAAAATGATTCCTCATATGATTCTATCCTAAATTGACATTCGAACAACCTTTGATGCAAATATTGTTTGAAAAAGGATTAAAAGGTATAAAAAATTCCAAAGACCTTATATTAAGTCCAGATTTGCAGTAAACGTGCGGAATAGGGGTGGTCATTCCTTTGCCCTTGTAGTTGAATCAAGTTCTATTTGATAGTTATTTCAATCATAGGAAATTTACTGAATATATAAAACATTGAAACAATTCGCCCCCGAGAAACGACTATACATGAAGTTTTTATCGATGAAATTCTTTATTAAGAACAAATCAAACACTTGTGGAGGATATACCGGATAATCCATGCAAGCGGGGATGCAGGCAGTTATTTTAGACAGAAGGGTGCGGTTATACATTTACAGCCATGTACACCGGGGTAACGCCGGGTACCTCGGCTAGTATATAAATCAAGTGGGGTGACAAGGCATCCCCAAGAAGATAAAGTGACATCTGCTTCCCACAATAACTAACCTACAACTGCGCCACACTGCATGATACGTGCCCCCATAGTCAGATGTACTGAGAGTGCGAGCAAAATAAAGAAGTTGCTAACTAGGAATTATGTCTACTTAAAAAATTGAGTGTAAAAAATCACTCATTGTGACAAACCCAGGGTTTAAGTAAATTCTAGATGTTTAAATTTTTGTATTTGGTTTATTTTGTTGTCCCCAATTCATAACACGCTGTAACTTTTATTGACAACCATACACCCTTTTAATTGAAACAAAATGAATAATACCGCTATTATTTATTTTTTCGTATTTTTTACAATGAAATATGCCTCAGTCACATGTTAGTACTTCTTATGTCCATTCCACAAAGTATTTCCTTGAAGTTTGACAATAGATTCTCGATTGTATTTAAATCAGAAGATTTTCCGAGCCAGTCGATAGTACTTTGATTTGCTCACTGGTAACGCTTACTAGTGTATTCGTGCAGCGTTACAATTTTCGTAAACTTCTTTGGAGTAATATTCATCGCAAGCAATCGCTCAAGGTCAAATAATCGACAATCGAAACAATAATGTCTTGGTGTGATGAAAATCTGATGCAATCGTGGATGACGCAACATTTTTCAAGATCAAACAAATGTCATCATATAAACCTGAAAATATTCATATTACTGCACACTACTGCAAATGACGCACTCTGAAGAAAAATAGAAATGCATTACACCCGATCACTACATTGGGTCTAAAACTGACCGTATGGTGAAAGAAAGGAGTCTAAAACGGTTGTTTCAATTAATTTGCACAAAGGTGTATATTATGTTTTTCACTTCTCTGTGGTTGGTGGGCTTACGATTATATCACGTTGGAACACTGTTTCTTTTTACAATCATTGAAGTTAAGCAACGTCGTACCTGGCCAATAAATAGAATAACAGGTGCTGTATGTTTGGATGTACTGATGGAGAACAGCAAGGCATTGTAGATCTGAGAGCTGAGGTTCAATTCCAGTTTGGTACATCATATTCACTTAACAGAAACAAATTTGATAAACGTATGACGTCACCAACTATAATATATTTTGTATGACTTGTATCAGTAAATTATTTTTTTTTTTAAAAATTCTGACAATTTAAAAAAAATACATCGGGCATTAAATAACCTGCAAAATGTTTATAAGCCGTGAACCAAATCAATCTTTAAAATCCTTAGGTTGGCCAATATAAATTTTAATCCAAAACAACTGACTTGTAAAATATAACTTGTATAGTTTAGACATAAGAGAAAATAAAAAGTTACTTATATATACATATATGCATAAAAACATTGCCATATATATCTGTCACGGTGTAGTTGGCAGAATTTACTGTAGATGCTAATCAGTTCAACACATCAGCATAAATAACTGGCACTTCGAAATTTTGCTGTTTTTGGAGAAACCCCAAAATATCCAAGTAACGCCCAAATCTTTAAATGAACATCTGTCTAATGCAAATGGTCTTCATAAACATTGAGGGCATTCTTTTTACATTCCACACCCGAACATGTAATGGTAAACGAGCTCTATGAGAATTACGGGTTAAGCCTTTGCGACTAATCAGAATTACGGGTGATAATCTTAAATTGGCTCTGATACATAATTTTATCCCGAATTCTTTTTTTCCAGCGTATATTTGATATACGCCAAATATTCTTATAAAGTTTAAAGTGGCATAGTACATGTGAATAATGTTATGAGTCGATGAAGATAATACTTCATTGGAATTTTCAGCTGCTCATGCTGGTCATATGTTTGGGAAATCGTTGTCTAGCTTGTTTGGAAGATTTTTGCTATAGCGTTTTGATTTATTTCAGCTACGAGTGCATTCTAAATTGACCATATGTTTTAATAATCTGAATTTATTAAGTAACCGTAGTGAGGCTTCATACGTATATGATTTTGAGACTATGTTTTTTTTTTCTAATCATATATTGTCCAATATATGTTATCCTAGCGAAATTTAGCTTTTTGTTTTTGTTTATATTTGACAAAAGTTATACCAGAAGTGATCGATCCCTACAGTAGTACATACGCCTATGGTTCGATGCTTTTGTGTATACCACAGTTGCAAAGAGATATTATGTAAAATAGAGTGATTTAAAACATCAAACTCAAGATGTCTGGTCACGGTCCTCCGATCTCTGTCCTCAACACTGGATTTCCGCCTATATTATTGCTGAATATTACATCTATTTCATTTTCGAACCATTCTCAGCAAACATCCTGGTCGGTCAGCAGCTGCGTTTACATATGCCTTTACATGCACCTTTTACATATTCTTATATATACTATAAAGATTTAATCATACAAAGATTATTCAGTAAAGTTAATGTAATTAATGGCGAAATCACTTCGCTAACAGATTTAATGAAGCATTAACTTACTAACCACACGTTGAATGACGCAATCCTTATGTTTAAAATTGTAAGATGGATTAGATGTTCCGTCGATGTTAGTACTTTCGAAAATCATCATATTTTCATCAGGTATTAACATTTTATTTCATTTCAGGTAACTTCCAATACGAAAATAAATGTATTGCAGGCCGAAGAATATTAAAATGTGTGTTATTTATTAACCGTTACATAATTTTGGACTATTTTGTCCATGTCACGTTACCCCAAAAACAGTTGCAACAAAAAGACATCGTGTATTTACCACGTTAATACATTAAAAAATGTTTTCAGTTGAAATATTTAAAAAAACAACTATAGCGTTGTGACAATACATGTTCCTAAATTATGTAACTGTTAATAAATAAAACAGTCTTAAATAAACATCTTTCGACTTACAATACATTTATTTTCGTCTTGGACTTACTTGAAAGAAAATATGAAAGCCTGATGATAAAAATGTGATGATTTTCGAAAGTTTTAGTAGTACCAGAAGATGAAATCCATCTTACTATTTTAAACATAAGGGCTGCGTAATTCAGTGAATATTTAATAAGTTAATGCTCTATAAAATTTGTTAGTAAAGTGATTTTTTGCCATTAATTACATTAACTTATTAATTCTTTGTATGGTCACTGCTTCATAATAAATATTTATTATGTACAGTAATCAGTATTCCCGCCCTAGGAAGTAAGTACGAGGTTCAATCATGGTCGGAAGCCAGCGCAAAATTTACGGAAATATTCCTTCCGCATCCAGGCCTATACGCAGTTAACGGAAGGCTTCAGCTCTTCAACATTGCAATAGCAAACTTTGCAAACCTGGTTCTCAATATACACTGACACGCTGTAATCCAGATTATTGAGATTGGGCTACCAGAAGTCCTTCGGCCAGAAATCCATGTTTGACTCCAACCAATCTTGAACAATTTGCACCGTCCTGTTGAAAAACACAGTTTCCATTCTTGGTTATATTTCTCACACAAGGCATAACTTTCGTGGTCAAGATATCTCTGTAATCGATTGCAGTTAAATTGTAGAAGGTTTCGAACGACACAAGCAGCATATTCTACCCATTTGTGGTCACAACCACAAGCAATGTCACGGAGCCCGGGTTCCTTGGTTGTAGACATGTAGCGGACGTCCTGGCCGAAATTGACAAAGCGATCACGATCGGATTCATATCGAAGGGTTTCTCATCTGAAAGAATAACTATGAGATTTCCATAGCTTTTCAAACTGTTAAGAAGACGCCGACAGCCCTCACGACGTTTATTTTCATGCGATCAGGGGTCATTTCACGTGCCTCATGAATTTTCCTCCGTCATTCTTCACGGGCCTGGACACTGTAGCCAAAGAGATATTTTTTCTTTTCGCAAGCTCTATAA
>OZ010573.1:134186609-134214109 GCA_963932145.1 Acanthosepion lycidas | reverse complement strand
TACTTATATGAAATTTTGTCCTTTATTGTGAACAGCAAGACTCAGATTTTATAAAACTATTTTGATACAAACACATACACACACGCACTCTACATACATACATACATTATACACACACACACACACACACACACACATAGAGTGCTTTATGATAAAAGTGACTCACCTGATTTTCTTTACTAAAAATATTTTTTGTCTATTGTTTTAGGGATTAAAATAATTTTTAATCTTACTAATATAAAGACCCATTCTCGATCACATAGGAAAATGTTTATTCACCCTAAGGTTTTCTATTGATAATTATAAATTTGGACATAAATGAGATTCAGGCAAAAACTCTGTGCAAAAAAAGTGACTCAGATAAAGCATTGTAATGATTAAACTGGTAAATATAAAGAACTTTCGACAAAATATTGGAAACTATTTTATAATACACTCAGTACAATATTTTAGATGATTCTATAAAAGCTTAAATTAAATCTAGAGTATTCCAGAATATTCCAGAATGCCTCATACAGTATACAGACAGCTTGAAATAGCCACTCAGAACCACTTAAGACATTTATTATTGCTCTCTCAAAAGCAGGCTAGTCTACGAGAGAAATTGCGGGAATTGCTATAACCTCGCGATCAACTGTCTCTCGAGTGCTTAGGGCACATAATGATGCCTCTCCTGCTCCAAGGAAGAAAACAAGGGGACGAAAGAAAAAGATTGATGATAGAACTGGCAGGGTAATCAAGAGAGAAGTTGCGAAGAATAGGACTATAACTAGCCAGGAAATTGCAGCCAGTCTAACCAAAGAGCAAGGTGTTAGTCATTCCTCTTCAACAGTCCGTCGGTGGCTGTTAGAACAAGTTTACAAATCTTGTACACGAAGGTTTAAGCCGCTAATAAGCAAAGCCAACGAAGCCAACAAAGCCAAAAGAAATGGCCTCACTATTACAAAAATTTTACCGTAGAAGACTGCAAGAATGTTCTCTTCGATGAAACGAAAGTTGAGCTAAATTCAAAGGTTAAGCGATCTAAAATCCGAATAAGAAGCACTGAAAGCTCTTTGAATTTAGCAGTAAGTACTGTCAAACATCCATTAAGTATAATGCTCTGGGGATGCTTTTCTTTTTATGGAACTGGTTTATTAAAACCTATTAAAAAGTCCCTCTGGAGCCAGGAGTACAAGAGAATTTTAGAGTCTTGTCTGCTCCCTTCTGCTGAAAGGGTTTAAATAGACCCCACCAAGATCATTTTTATGCAGGTTAATGCTCTCTGTCACAAATCAAATTTGATGAAGGAATACTTTGATGTGAAGCAGGTCAGTGTTATGACATGGCTGCCCCAATCTCCTGATCTCAACCCCATAGAAAACTTACGAAGCATTATAAAGTACATGCTCTCGAGAAAGGACTTGAGCAATAAAGAAGATTTGATTTTGATGGAATTCAATGCTTGGAGTTGACATTTGCCAGAACCTAATCAAGTCAATGCCAAAAAGGGTTGAAAAAGTTATTCAAAATAAAGAAGGACCCATAGATTATTAAGTATTCCGAACTATATTACCTAAATAAATACCTCTATTATTTTTTATTTAAAGTTGTTCGGTTATATTTCTATTGATTACTAGTTGCAGGAAATAAGTGAGTCAGTTTTCTTGCACAGAGTTTTTCCCTAAATCTCATTTATATCCAGAATTATAATTATCAATAGAATGCCTTAGGGGGAGTAAACTTTATTACTAGGTGGTCCGGAAGGGGGCTTTATATTAGTAAGATTAAAAATTATTTTGCCCGCAAAAGCAATAGGCGAAAAAAATTTTAAGTAAAAAAAAATAGGTGAGTCACTTTTATCGAACAGCAGTGCATATATATATATATATATATATATATATATATATATATATATATATATATATATATATATATATATATATATCAGTGTGGACATTGATAATAACATCGAATATATAGCCTGTTTCATGCTTGAACACTACCCTAGTTTATGGACTTTGATGGTTATGTAAGATTAACCATCAATGATTATAAAGCAACATTAGCTCTGGATTTTGAAACTATGTATTCTGATCATTGCATGGATGAATGGAATATTATTATAAATGCAAAAAAATCTGCCCCTATCCATAATAAGAAACAATGGACAAAAAATTAAAGTGACCAATTTGACATTACTCTGGGATCCTTAGTTTCTGCTGACATTTCCGACCACGTTTGTTTGTTTATATTATATAACCTTACCGCCCAACATGACATCAACATAGAGGAGAACTAACATAGTTATATTGATGTAAGTTTCAGGCCCTTACGATATATATATATATATATATATATATATATATATATATATATATATATGTATGTATAATCTTCAGGTATATTTGGTTGAATAATCTACGCATATTATAAGCTATTAATTTTCATTTTAATCCTCTCAATTCACGGACGACATCGTATTTATTTTATTCGCCGAATTACTTTCAATCACACCCAAGATCATCTTCAGAGAGGAAGTGCTAACAAAAAAAACATACTGTAATTGGTAGTTGTAATTTTTTTGTGTAATTGCCTATGAAACGAGCTTGATTATAGTCAATTTTCTTGAGTCATGTTGCTTGCAAACCCATCCTCGAGAACATTCATCGGGCCCATCGAGGGTGATACTTGATTCGTCTGTAAAAAGCACTTTACTGAAATCAGTTTTCATGTATTTTTTGCCCACTGCTATCTTCTTTCCTTACGTTTTTTTTTGTTGTTAAAATGGGTTTCTTTATTTGATTTTTTACATCAGCAAACTTTCTTAATGCTTTACAACTTGCTTCCCTTGACACCATGGGAGCTCCAGCGGCCTCAAGTATGAACGTACTAGACGCATTTGGGTTTCTTATTAATTCTCTTCGGATATGTGTTAGATATCACTTTGTTAAATTCCTGAATTCAGCCTGAGACTTTTTTTTTCCTTGGTTGAATTCCTATTTGACATATTTTCTTGACTGTTCGATGATCCTTTTTCAAATCCTTAGAAATTTGAAGCGAAGACTTTCCTTTGCTAATTTATTTGATTATATAGTTCTTTTCATTCATTGTTAGTTCTTTTTTACGAGCCATAATACTAAATTCTAGTTCTTGCAAATAATCTTTTGACACTGCAAATTGCTATAATTACTGAAAAAATACTAAATATCAATCTGAAATTGAAAATTGAGACTTAATTGCTTTCATGCTTACTCGCTATACTTAATAGTACAAATTATTTCATTGGATAACACATATCTATGAATTTTACATAAAATATTTGAAATACCTCTTTTGCATATAATCTCTAGACGCAGTTTATATATATATTATTTCTAACTTCTATATTAGGATTGACGGGAAGGATCTCGAATATGTAAAAGCCTCTATATTTTCGGATAGAAAACTGAATATCAGTGTATATCTCCCGATGTCGAGATAATAAATCCGAATCTCACAATGTAATTGGTAGTCTTAATTTATGCCTCTGGAGTGTGTTGAAAATAATGCCAGGCAAAAAAAACAAAAAAAAAAACACATCAAATATATAAGAGTAACTTTTAAAATATTTACATTCAGTCTATTGCCTTCATGTTTGTTGTTGTTATCACGTTTCAACCATTGTGTTCAGCAGCCTTCTTCAGGTGTATATCCTTCTGGTTAACTTATAGGGATTTTTGAAATGAACCATTTTTTTTTATTCTCCGGGAGTAGACTGTCCTCATTCCCCTACTCTTGCCTATGTATATCAGTTATTCTATTCAGTTATTGCTCACCCGTTTCTAAAGAATTCAAATACACACTGCCAAATCCAGGGATTGAACTCACAGTCAGTATGTCAACAAATTCACAACCAACACTTTTATCCACTCGACATGTTCAGTTATATCTTGCTCGTTTCCCCTGAATGAAAATAATTACGGCCTGCACGGGGATTGAACTCACGACCACTATTTCATCAAATTCACATGACAAAGTTTTTATCTACTAGACCAGTCAGAAGATTGTATGACAGACATTTCCACTACTCTCTTTATGGATCAAAATACCGAACATCAAATTGAAAATTGAAGAAAGTGTTCTCATGTAGTATGGTAGGCTGTTTATGTTATCACAGTGTATAGTATCAGTATAGACACGGCCCGCTTTTATCGCCAACTACACCATTGATAAAACGTATATAGGATATTACATAATGCTAAACTGAATATCAACTTTGCGACAGCCAACATCCCAAGGAATACTAATCAGGTTTAAAGAAAGTGTATAGCTAGTTGTTTCTATTTACAAATTACAGTTTAGAGATATCGACATCAATCAAGTACAACAATTTAAATATCTGGTAAGTTTTTTAACAGAGGGTCGAATGTGCAACACTAATCCGAAGATGCATTGGGAGAGCCTCAAAGTCTAAGTAGTTTATTTAGAAACAAAAAAGCTAGGAAAAAATAAAAGATTACTGAACATTTACGTAATATCAGTTCTATATGGTAGTTGATGCTGGACAATCACAGATGAAGAGGAGATTGAAGCAGCAGAAATAGGGTTCAACAGAATTATGCTGAGGATACCATGAACCGAGCATGTGAACAGAGACGAAGGTTTAGAGAAAAGGGAAACAAATTTAAATACATACTCAACATCAAGAAGAGACAATTGAGGATTCTAGGGCAGATATGGTGGAAAGAAGGATTAGAAAATCTGATACGTGACAAATTGAAGGTAAGAGGGAGAAAGGAATACAACACATGAGAAACTTAGTAAGATTGTGTAAAATGACAGGAAACTTTGAAGAAATATGTTCGCCTACGTCCTGAAGGGTCATAGCACGTACAGAAGAAGAAGAAGAAGAAGAAGAAGAAGAAGAAGAAGAAGAAGAAGAAAGGGGTGTAAGGCAAGGATATATCTTCTCACCGGACTTATTCAACATATACATTGAGACAATTCTGAGAGAATTAGAAAACCTGCCTAGATTGATTATTGGCGGACACAATACTGACAATATATGGTATAGAGTTACGACAGATAGGACAGTGCAGATAGCAAACGCGGTAAAGAACCTGCAAAACCTACTACATAATGTCGTGAAGGAAAGCGAGGAGAAAAGACTAAGCATAAACTACAAAAAGACAGAATGCATGATTATCAGCAAAAGAATGATCAAATGGATGCAAATTACAGGTCGGGAATATTAAAATAAAGCATGCACAGAGATATCTATGAAATGTTCTAACAGGGGACAGAAAGGGCGACACTGAGATCCAAAGACATACTGTGATTATCAAAGAAGGATTCCAAAAGTGAAACAGAGTATTGAGAGATGGAAAATTTTCATTGGAAACAAATAAAAGAGTACTGAACTGTTAGGTGATATCTGTCCTCCTGTATGGTAGCGAATCGTGGACAATCACCTACAAGTTGAGGGAGAGACTTGAAGCAACAGAAATGTGGTTCTACGGAAAGATACTGAGGATACCATAGACCGAGCATGTGAGCAAAGTTTTGGTAATAAATGAAACAAAACGGAAACTCATGCTAAACATCATGAAGAGCCAGCTGAAATTTCTGGAGCACATAATGAGGAAGTGGGGCTTGAATAATCTGATACTGAAGGGACTGACTGAAGGAAAGAGGGAAAACAGCGCGTAACATACTTGGAGGGTTTGAGCAAATACATGTGTTAGGAAGAAATAACAAGAGAAATCTTATTAGTAGGTACTTGGGACAGGAAGTGGTGGAGGAAAATGTAAAGAAGAATTTTTGTATACTCATATGTCAAAATCGTCGAAAAAAACACACACACACACACACTTTCTCTCCTGTTCCCTCTGTCTCTCTCTCTCCACACACACACACGCACACATCCACACACACACACACATATATATATATATATACACATATATATATATTCCATCTGTTTTTCTGTCTGTTTGTCTGACTCTTTCTTTCTCTCTCTCTCTCTCTCTCTCTCTCTCTATATATATATATATATATATATATATATATATATATATATATATATATATATATCCCGGCTTGAGGCAATCGGATATCTAGCTTAGTAAGATGCCTGTGGATGACAATATACATATTATATATATATATATATATATATATATATATATATATATATATATATATATATATATATATATCTATATATATATATATATATATATATATATATAGAGAGAGAGAGAGACCGAGAGACAGAGAGACAGAGAGAGAGAGATGAGTCCATCCTTCAAATCTATAAATCAACCATCCATCCTTTCATGAAATATTGCTGGCATGTATGGTCTGATGCTGCCGCTGTACTTAGCGAGGCCCTTGACAAAATCCAGAAACGAATATGCAAGATGATAGGTTCTGATCTGGCATCTATTCTACAATCGCTATCCCACAGATGTGCCTTTGCCTACCTCTCTTTTTGCTGCAAATATTTTCCAAGCAACTGTTCCGATGAACTATTTTCGCTGGATCCTGGACTACATGAATTTAAACGAGATACCGGGATGTCATCTCGGCCCCACCCTTTCACTGTCAAAACGGTTAAATGTAAACATCTCTTCTCAAACAGCTTTTTCTCCTGCACTTCCCGTCTGTACAATTCCCTTCCTCTTTCTTGCTTCCCCAATGACTATAATCTTCATATATTCAAGTGTAATATCAATCGACATCTGACACCCTGAGCTTGTTACCCTTCCTTTTCTGTATCCTTTCCTCATATACGCCTCTTTACTCATAATATAAATCCTGTGTAACTTGTGCGTGCTATTGGCACTCTCGTCTTACTTGGGTGAATTGCCTCAATATATATATATGGGTGTGTGTGTGCGTTTGTGTGTGTACATATATATATATATATATATATATATATATATATATATTAAGCATCACATATAAGCATATATATATATTAAGCATATATACATACATACATATATATATATATATATATATATATATATATATACTAAGCATTTCCCCCCAAGCAAGGCGGGAAGCGACTAGCACGCAAGGGGTTACAGAGGATTTGGAGTGAGAGCAGATAGGATTGATAGAGGAAAGGATGAGGAGAAAGATAGTGGATAGATCAAGGCAACTGGAGATACAAAGAAAGAAAGTTAATATAAATTATATAAGCGATAAAGTTAGAATTAAGGAAAAATAAATTGGATTTATAGTAATTATCTGTCCGATAATTATAATTTAGTTTTTGAAAAATATGTTGATCAACAAAAACGTAAATTATTCATGACCTAACCTAACACTTATGTTAACTAGCAACATGGACGAAATCAGAAATGTAAGGATCAACTTTGAAAATAACTCAGCCTCATATTTCACATAAGAAATAAGCATAAATAATAATAAAAATATTACCCACGTATATCTGAAAACCAATAGGCCCAGTGAAAATTATTATACGACTATAAAGAAATAAATAGGTAGGAAAGTAGTTCAGAGACTCAATCGAGCGAAACCATCACTCTGCTGAAGTTTTCAAAACTCATGATATACTGAACAACGCATTAAGTTCTAGCGTCCAGTCAAACGACGAACGCACACACAGATGCACGCACGCACACGCACGCACACACACACACACTCACACACACACACATAGGACAGATTATATTTGAATTCCTTTTGCATTTTTTTTTTTTCATTTAAATATTTTTTATGAGCGAAAATATCTCATTTGTCTTACGTCTCTTCTGTAGCAACTTTTTTCTCGGCGGACTAAAAGTCTCGTCAGCTCTGTTGATACCATCTGTAATCGCATACGTGATTCTCGGCGGGCAAGATCACATGACTAAGTTTTGTCTAGTTCCGCAGATAGCAGAAGAAAGTGTAGAGAAAAGGAAAGATAGAACATATCAAACTAAACGAAAAAAATAGACAAAAAAAAAATAAAAAAATAAAATAAAATAAAATAAAAACGGAAAATCATTCGTAGCAGATCACTCATTTAGGCAGACGAGTGTTGATCACTGAACTATTTGTCAGATACAGGCTATTCTGTTGGGACTTGGTGAGATATCAGCCGGCTACTATACGTTTTCTTTTTTACATCTTTATGAGACAACTGGCACTCTTGTTTAATTGCTTCGGTTGGTTGCTATTTTCTTCACTGTTAAACTTCCGATGATGGTAGATATTGAAGGGAAGAGCGTACTTATTTATAGTTTTACTTATGTGTTTTTTATTCGATTTTCAGACGAGTTTTTGGTCTCTGAAGAAGACATCGTTTTTCTTTTTCCAACTTGGGGAAATTTATTTCAAGGATGACCTTTAAACGGAAATATTTTCTCAACAGACATATGCCCTGCAAAAACAAATTAAAAAAGCAACTATATTTCTTCTATGTAGAAATATATATATATATATATATATATATATATATATATATATATATATATATATATATATATATATATATATATATGGGTACACATATATACATAACTATTGATTATCGCTCCAGAAACAAGCATAATGCAACACTTAATATAAGACAAATATAGGTAGATAACGTTAAAATAATATACAGACCTTTTGGAAAGAAATAATTAAAATATTCGAAACTATTACTTTTTTATTTTTTTACAATAAGTTTCAGCCTTTACGAGGTCCGGTGTCCGCTCGAGGTAGAGGGTTAACTTAGGAGGTCATTTGTGTATATAAGAAATAACGACTAATGCTGGCTTCAAGATTGCAGTGATCGGGGGAAACATCTTGCAGGTAGTCGGTTCCGCAGAGCAGTGGTTCGCGGGAAGAATCTGATCGGGTGAAACTTGCTTCCCACTGAAGGAATATGGCAGGAATGTGGTTGATTTGCTACTATGTAAGTGGCATGGCGTGTTCATGCTGTGAAGGTTTGTTTGGCGGGATCAATGAATGTGGTTCCTCAGAGCACTTTCTGTTGAAGTAGCGTTAAAGCAGCGACAAGCTTGCCCTATCCCTCCTGTGGGAAAGAGGTTGAAGGGTAGATAATAATTATTGACCTAGAAGTGCTCGGACACACGTTTGAACTCTATCAAGGCTGAGAGAGAGAGAGAGAGAGAGAGAGAGATGGAGTTCTGTGCAGCTCCCACCTAAATATGATAACGGTACACCAGTTTTGACCTGTTCTGGCTCTTGTATAGAGGATAGCAGGAGGAGTCAGTTAATTACTGTAGCGGTAGAGAGAACCACTCATTTTACCTGCATCCTTAGCAACGGATCGTATTTATAAGTTTCACTTGAGGTCGGGTGTAACTTTGAGGCCCAACTGTCTTTCAAGGCACGGTGATTCCTCGAGAGGATGTCCGTTCAACATAATTGGTGGTAGATCGAAGTCATATCGGAGATGATCGAATGTAATTAGCTTGGTGTTCGAAGTATTGAATGTTAGGCAGTTTTCAACCCACTGGGAAGTTTATGAAAGATCAGAAGTGTGATCAGTCGCCAATCTGTGATCATCGAGAATGTTAGAGTTGCGCCGGTATACAGTCTGTATTGCGCCGGTTTACAAATGATTTGAATATATTCTTAGGGAGCTCATTTATGAAGTTCAAAAATGTGTGTGCCCTGGAGGATGCCTGTGTCGACCGCTAGTGCTCTAGTCGACTAGTCATTACTAACAACTTCAGAGACCTACCTATTAGGCAGGATTTTTTGATCGAGAAGACCCTTCTAGTGATTCCATACCTGGAGAGCTTGTGTAATAAGCGTTGTGTCACACCTTGTCGAAGGTCTTTAGAATATCTAGTGCTATGATCTTTGGGCTGGTTTTGCCGTCCAGAACCTCACTGATTTTGGGAATAATGGTAGCTAAGACCTCGGCAGTGGATCTGCCCGAACGAAAAACATACTGCTCGTCGCTATGGTGGTTGTTCTTTTCTAGATGCTCAACGACGTTCTCATTGATTATGGCCTCAAAATGCTTACTGATCATACTGAGGAAACTGATGGGTCTGTACTGAAAGCGGGAAAAATCGCACACCCGCGGTCTTGAAAACTATTCATAAGCTTGAAACTTTCGACAGTTTGGGGATTGATTTCTCATTCAAGCAGCGGTTGAATAACTTTGTTAAGATTGGGGATAATTCCGTGTTGATATTCTTAAGTACAAGCACTGAAATTTCGTCTGGACCAGTGGCTTTCTTAGGGTCAAGGCCTTTGATATATCTAGAGACTTCTCGTGCAATATTACTGAGATTCTCTTTGAGACGTGAGAACTTGGGCCAGGAATGCTCTTTGTCGTTCAATCTTGAAGTAGAGGCAAAGATGGAGGTGAAGAATTTCGCCTTATATGTCGAGGCAAATTATGGAGTACCCTCAGTTGTTGGTTAATATTCTTGTAAATATTGCTATGCTTATATCTATTTATTTTTTATATTATTTATATTTATTTTTTATTATGTATTTTCTTTTATTCTTTCTATATATTTATCAATAAAATTTACTTTAAGGATTAATTTATGAGGTTTCTTCTTTGGAATATTTAATATGACTTGAGAATTGAAAGTAGATTTTAAGAAAAGTAATTATTTGGATATCCATATATGGAATAACAGTATATATCAAGTGCCAAGTGAAAAAGGTTTTCGTGTGACATGTTTCCTGCTTTACGACATCATCGGACTGAAATATATATATATATATATATATATATATATATATATATATATAATTTGTGTATTTAAGCAGCAATCCTTCTTTTATATACATTTGATTGAAAACCACAGACAAGCTCCTTTTATTTAGTTTTTTATACAATTTCTCATGTGATCTAATACTTTTTTTTTCTTTTCGGATGATAAATTATATAAAAAACTGTCCGAATGTTCTTTTTATCCGAGCGCTTTCGGCTATACATTTAGCCATTTTCGAGGATTATATTTTAACTGATAAAATAAGAATAGTTTGTTGCATGTATGTTTTATAAAATGTTTTCATTTTTCAAAACACGGTCAAGATATTATGTCCATGTTCAAAGTTAATATTATTAAGTGTTGTTTTGTTTGTTTTTATTAATAAGGCTTCCATTATTTTTAACTTTTTTTGCATGTAGATGATGCTATCATATTAGTGTTGTCAAATATATATATATATATTTTTTTTTCTTATAATTACATGGTCCACTAATAGAGGAATTAAAGATAACTGACCAAATTTAATGCTGAAAGTCGGAAGAACACATAAGAATAATTCAGATACTCAAAATACAAGATGAAAGATTTTCATGTACGTAAACACTGAGGTCATGTCCATATGCATAGCACCGGTTTCTGTCTCTGTTCTTTATCAATGTGTTTCCGCATTTCATCAGTTGCCCACTAGGCATTTATACTAATGACACAATGGTTTAATCCGGCTTTAATAGTAATTACGATAGGTTCAATAAAATAAAACTTGCAGTTGCTCTTAAAAATGATATACAATCTATTTTTTATTTGGGGCAAGAAATGGCTTGTAAATTTTAATGACTCCAAAACAATACAGTTATGCATGAAATAGAACTATTTCCGCTTTCCATCAGTATGACGAATGATAATCTCTAGGAGAGTCATTAATTGAGCTTTCTTGGTGTCAGATTTTTCACTGATATGATGTAGAGGGATTACACTGAATCAATGGTTAGATCTATGCTCGGAAATTTAATTCACTCTCTCATGCCAGACAATGTTTCTTATCAGAATCTATTTTGTACGTCTCTCCATTGATTTAATGACACTTGTATGACACTCCTGCTATATATTTCGTGAATATAAACAAAAGCAAAAGAAGCGTTTGTTTTATTATCGGTCCTGACCGGGCATCTCGGGTTCAGTCATTTTACCACAGCTTGACGTATTTTCCCTCAGTCGTATAAATATTTTCATATCAGTTGTTCTAATCAACTCTTCCCCTTGGTATCAAACACAAACACACACGCACGTGCGCGCGCGCACACACGCACAATATATATATATATATATATATATATATATATATATATATATATATATATATACGTATGTATGTATGTAGATAGATAGATAGATAGATAGATAGATAGATAGATAGATAGATAGATAGATAGATAGATAGATATTATTTAATATGTTTTCTTGAACATTCAGGTCGGTGGACGAAAAAAATATTCTTTCTATTAAATAAATGGATCGTCTACATGAATATGACTATAAGATAAAATTAACCTTTTAATTGATAAAATATGTTTTGCTATAATTATAAACGTTATTTCAGTGGGTAAAGATGTTTGTGCAGTATTTATAGTTAAAAGAAATATTGTTAGATTAAAAAATCCGTCACTTTTCAGATAGAACGCATTTACCTTTAGCGGTAACGATTTATTTGGCAATTTAATTTTTTTTCTTTACAATTTAAACGTTTTGAATTTGTGGCTATATCTTAGGTTATTTAAATCCCTTATCTAATCAGGCAAGCGAAAGAATGAAAATAAAGATCAATAAAGAAAGAATGTTTACATTCAAAATGAATTCACTCCCTTTAATTCACTCAATATCGACAACGTTCACATCTGTAAATATCAATTAACGATGCTTGCATTAAAAGGAGAAGGCAACAGTGCAACGAATCGGCAAGAATGCGTTGATGTGTGAGAACATGAGAATTTTAATGGATCAAAATCAAGGAAATCAATATGAAGTACAAAACAAATTATCCACTTATTTATGAGTTTTCTGGTCGATCCGTTGAAAAGAGAGAGAATAGAGTTTATAAGTGCTTACAATATAGACATTAAAACTATCACGACACGAACAGACAACACTGATAAAAAAAAAAAAAAAAAAAATTCGTAAATAATTTCATCAATCTAACGTAACTTATTTCTTAAACGCCTACTGTCGTTGCTTCAAACGGGCGTGTAATGAACATTTCATTCATTTCTATGTATCTGTGTGTTCTGATGTATGGCGTAGCCCTTATCGTCGAAAATGACATCTGTGATCAGAGATCATAATCAAGCCAATGTTTTTTTGTTTTTTTTTTCACTTTCATAAAAATTCGATTAGCACAGATATGACCTCCTCCCTTGTCGTCCCAATTAATGGTTAAGTAACAGGGAATATTACTTTACCTTCGTTGGAAAACAGTTTATTAGAAGGAGAATAAGGAATTTAAAAACAATCAGGTTTCACATAGCCAAATCTATTTGTTACTGAAATCACAGGTGTATAACTTAGCAAGACTAACCTCTGACACAATAGGCCTAAAAGTTTATACAGATTCAACAAAAAGGGCCTATTGCTGCTATAGCCTGACTGGAACTCTCCAATCCAAACTTTCCAGCATTTATATACTTCAAAATTATTCAAGCAGTTTTCTATGGAATAACTTACATTCAACTCTAAAGTTTCTTCCTCGCGGATGCATCTTAGCGGGCCTATCGCTTCTTTATCGGTATTTCGATGGCAAATATTCAGATGAGCTCAACAACTTACTTCAACCAGTTAGGACTCATCGTTCTATGTCCACGGATACTTCTTCCCTACATTTTCTCCGTATTCTATTTGTAAAAAGGGCACCCATTTTAGACAAGTTTTACTGTTAACTCCCACGATATGGAACAAAATATAGATTTCCTAAACGCTACAATGTTAAACACTTTAATGCTGGGTAAATTGCTATCAATTCTGTTTATCCTCATAAGCTTCACTTTCTTTTATTACCTCTTATTTTCAATATCCTTCGATGACGAATGGTTATTGAGCTTTGATTGAGGCAAACTTTAATATATAAAAAAATATCAAACCAACCGGTGGATCTCTATGTCCACCTATTAAACAAAACTCTTTGCATCCTACAACAGTAGGATCCAGTATTCATTTGACTTCCAGTATTCATAAGCCTTTTCATGACAAAGTTTAAACATCAAGATATAAGTAAAAACAGTAAAATCGACCTTGGTAATCGAAACGCACCTCTGTGGGGAAATCGGTAAACGTACGTCAGCCTATATGACGGTCCGTATAGGATACAGGTTCAATTCCTGTGGAAAGAGTCGTATTTTCTATGACAATTTCTCGGACGTTCAGGTCGTTAATACTGTTTATTATAAACAGAGCATTTACTCAAATATTTTTATCGGTAAAAAAATAATGTATAATCATAAAAATGTCTTAAAATCTTTTGATAAATAATACACGAAATGCTAATCCCCATTCTATATTTGACACTTCATGAAAACAATTCTTGAATCTTGCGTGCATTCCGTTATTGTTAATATTTTAAATTCATCTTCACACAATTTACTAACTTGGGTTTTAAACCGATTGCGGACTATGATGTGTGGAATACGAATTGAAAGAAGGTAATAAAATGAAAGGACCATGCTTATAATAGAGAATCGATTCAAAATATCTCTTTCTGAAAATGAACCATTACTATATTACATTAAAAATAACTAACTGATGACTAACTGATAGTCATAAAGAAAGGAACATCCCAGGAAATCAATGACATTGATGGAAACATCCAAACAGAATTTCCGTAATAACAAAATCATTAGCTGAAAATAATTTTCTCATTTTACTTTGTGCATTTGTTATTTTGCTTATGCTTGTTTGTCTTATTTTTACAATAGTGACCCCTTTATCCTTAGTAAACCGACCAGATTTTCTCTTCTATCCAGTTAATTCTACTGCCATTCATTTTCTCCAATCTATATCCCCATCACTTTATAATATCATATATCTTCCTTTTATCTAATTGCATGGTCCTTTCTGTCAAATGAACACACTTATAATTTTATCGCCGATTATAAAGACAGTTGATTTTAATAATTCGATTTTTTGAATATTATTTATTTCCTTGATTCTCTCAGTAAAGCTGAGTAAATTTGTATCTGTTTATAGAGATCTGATGTTCGGTGGTGAAAGTCGGATTGTCTGGTCGCGTTCAAATTCGCTGTCGAACTGATATAATTTGGTATGGGACGAATCCATAAATCTGTCCGCATTTTGGGTCTAATTTTAAGACAGAATGACCACTCTAGTTTTGGTTGCCAAGAAAATCTTCAAATATGAATTAAAAACCGCCTGTGCAGAGGCTTAGCAAATCCATACCGTAAAAAGCTGCTTGCAACGGAAGCCACATCAACACCTCATTTCACTAAGATAATTGCTATGCAACGCTCACATCGATATAAAACAAGGCCGTGGATAAATGCGCGTGCACACACAGGCATGTAGCGTAGCATAATACAAAAAGTTTATTTTAAATATAAAAATAAATAAAGACGGGAACATTTTATATAATTACGATGCAGAAAAATTTAATGAGAAACATTGGTATATAATATCAGTCCTGCTATATAGCAGTGAATGTTGAGCAATCTTCTCCCAGAGGAAGCGTATACTTGATACAACATAAATGCGATTTTATAGGACACTGAGAATAACATAGACAGAATATATAAGAAAGGAATAGGATTAAGCAGGATAACAAGGAAATCAGAAAGAGTCAGTTGAAATTTCTAGGATACAAAATGTTGAAAGAAGGGTGGGAAATTTTTCCACTCACATGGCATAATGAATACAAGTGCGACAGAGGAAAACTGTGAGTGCCTACATGATGAGCTTCACAAATAGACGACAGGACATAGTGTATGATGGATAGTAAAATGGCAAAGCTTGTTAAGAGCTACAAATGATAGGATGTGCTCGAGAGCTTATGCTCTTCAATGCTCAGGGACACGATCCAAATGAGGAGAAGAATTCTCTTGAAAAATTGGATCACTGTAATATGGATTTTTGTGATGTCTGTGAATTAAAAGAACTCATCAATTTATTTAAAAGATAATTACACTATATATATATATATATATATATATATATATATATATATATATATATATATATATATATATATATATATATAAGAAAACATTGAAGTCAACACTTAGAGGCGACAGGCTGTTTCATGCTAGACGTAATCATCAGGCCATGAGTGTTTTTTTTTTCACGGATATTTATATATACTGGTCAGTGATGCATTGTGGGTAGTCTGTTCTGGCGGTTATTTTGCCGGAAGTCGTTTATTTATTTGGGTTAGATTATTTTGTTTGTTTTTATATTTTTATTTTTATTTCTTATCTTATATATCTATTAAATTATTTCTTTTTTGTTTTAATCGGTGTTTTATTCACGTAGTAAAAATGTACGTATATATAAATAGGCGTGAATAAAACAACACTCGTCGCCTGATGATTTCGTCTATAAATCAACAGCTTGTCGCTTCTAAGTGTAGACTTCAATATTCACTTTTATATTTAAACACGCTCTGTCTCTTATATTGAGCCCTTTATCCCATAAATATAGAACACCTTAAAAGTATGCATATATATATATATATATATATATATATATACATACACACACACAGACCGTTTAGACGTTATTTTTATATATAATTTATTTAAGTAAATTCTTTTTTTTTTTTAAATAAAACAGTATTAATTACATTTACCGGCATTAGATAAATTTCGTAGAAAATATCTGTTTCTCCGACAGGCAACGAACTGTAACCCTAATGGGAGCCATCAATTGATCTGATGTGCTGTTAACCATTCAGCCACAAAGAAGCGTTATGCAATTAAATTCCGAACTGCTGTTTCTAAACAATAAATCTTCGACGATTTTTCTCGATCGATTATATCTGCTCACGAAATATGTCTTAACGTAAATAATGACAACAGATTATGAAATGGATTAAAACAGACAATTATTTTAATATATATATATTTATATATATATATATATATATATATATATTTTAATTTATATGTTATTTTATGAATATAATATATTTAAGTAAATCCTCTGTTTTCAAATTAAACAAAGAAACAAATAATTTAATTTAAATAATTGTCATTGTTTAAATTCATAAATTCTACATACCATAGAGAAGTCTTCATCCGAACAATTGCCATAAAAAATATTTATAGAAAAGTCTCAGGGAGGCAATTTTACGGCGGGTAGAAAGTGACTGAAGCCGAGACACTAGATCAAGAGCGATATTACTGATTCTGCATTGCATTTTATCAAGGGTCTCAAGATAAATTGCAGGAGCACCGGGCCCGATGTAGCAGGACTATCCTAAGAATTAGATAAATGGTGGACTAATATATGATAGACCCTGGAGAGAAAAATTGTCTCGAACGACACAGTGAACGGACTTTATTAGAGATCCGCTATATTAGTTTACTCTGATCTAAATTACAACCAATATATTAGATGCGTCCTTATCTTCCTCGGGTAGTAAAACGAAGGATTGATTTTGTATATGTTCACCGTAAAAAAAAGAAAAAAAAAACTATATATGAACGCGCCAAAGAAAATGATTCTATTCTGTCTGTCTAAAGATTCACTCAAGTGATACAATCCAGAAAGTAAAATCAAAAGTGTTTCCGTGTGAATTATCATACATTGAATTATTTGATTTATTCATACCAATGCGTTCATATGTTACTGCTATTACTCATAAAAAAATCACTGATTTTGCTATTTTAATTCTCTGATAAAATAAACTCCCAATGAATTATACGACGATGAAATTGCCGTAGAAACCTTTCTGTTAAGTATTTAAATAATTGAACAGAAAAATTGAATTAAATAATTTAACAGAAAAGCATATCAAATCTACGGAGCAATAGCTTACTGTGTTAAGGCGTTACTCAATCTGATGATATAGTAATTGTGAATCGAATGACTGGGCCTGGTTGTGTGTACTCAGTGGGAATAGTGTGAGCAGTCATTGAGAAGTACTAAAATAGGAACTACACTCTTGAAATGGACCTCCAATCGGTTGTTAATTGGGGCAAGAATTGGCTGGTCAACTTTAACGCCTCAAAAACTAAACTACTGCCTATTAATCACTATAGAGATCCTTCCCTGTCCCCCATTAGAATGTCTGATAGTCAACTTCTTGAGAGCAACTCTCTGCGTCTGCTCGGTCTCACGTTGACTGCTGACCTGAGATGGAAAAAATACATTGAGTCAATTGCTTCGTCCACCGCGAGGAATGTTGGCTCTCTGTGCCACACCAGGAAATTTGTCTCCCCGCAATCGATACTTCAAATATACAAATCAACCATTCCCCTTTGCATGGAATATTGATGCCATATATGGTCTGGTGCACCTTCTGTTTACCTCGGGGTTCTTGACAAGATCCAGAGGCGGATATGTAATATAATTGGCCCTGATCTGGCATTTCGTCTACAGTTGCTCTCTCACACCCACGCCATCGCCTTTCTCTGTCTTTTTTTACAAATACTTTCATGGTAATTGCTCCGATGAGCAACTTTCACTGGATCCCAAACTTCATGAATTCAAGCGCCCTATGAGGCTGGTATACTTCTCCCGCCCTTTCACTGTAGAAACTTTTAAATGTAGCCGTCTCTTCTACTTCAATAGCTTCATACCTCACACCTTCGCCTGTTGGACACCTTTCCCTATTACTGCTTCCCTGAGAGCTATAATCTCCAACTATTCAAATGTAATGTCAATCGACATCTCCAGTTACCTTGATCCATCCACTATCCCTCTCCTCATCCTTTCTTCTATCACTCCTATCTGCTCTTGCTCCAAATCTTCTGCAACCCCCCTGCATCCTAGTGGCTTCACGCCTTGCTCGGGGCGTAATGCTTAAAAAATATGTATATATCAGAAATAGAACATGAATATTCTACCCCTGTAAATTAAATAAAAGGAGAAGTTCGGAATTTGCTGTAGGTTACCTGATGAAGACCGGGGGTCACAACGGCCGAAACGTTGTGATGACAAAAGCAAAAATGAGCCCAGATGCAAATAGGTTAAATAATGATAAGTCATCATCCCAAAAATTCAGATGGAAGAAAAAGCTATAAGAAAAATTAAAAAAAAAAATGAGAGTACAGTACATTTTGTCTTCGTTTATGAAAATGAATGTAAGATAATCTCCTGAAGACATATGATTCTACAGATGGATATATCAGTAATGACAAATTTTTAGGAGAACTGGATAAAAAGTACATTTATGCTCAATATCAGCAAGAGACAAATGAACGTTCTAGGGCTAATAAGGAGAAAATAGGGATTAGAAAATGTGATAGTTACGTGACAGATTGAAGGCAAGAGTGATAGAGGAAAACTACACATTACATACCTGACCAACATTAGTAAATAGATGGCAGAACAGGGTTTAGGAGAGATAACAAAAAGACAATTTATTAAGAGTTTCAAAAGACAGGAAAATGTGGAGAGCTATGAACATCAACGTTCTTAAAGGACACAACAGATAGAAGACGATGAAGGAGAAGAAGAGAACACAATGACAAATTTGGAGTTGACAAGTTTCGTTCCATTTCATTGAAGCTGACCAATTAAATCCTCAGCCAGTCACCACATCCCCAATCTTCTATTAATTTGTTCATTTTTTTCTCACTGAAACCAAACGGCGACGTTGATATACTTTTCCGTATTTCTTTGCGATTAAAATGGACTTATGCTTTATTTATGGGGTACAGACACGGCGTAATGTACAATACAGTTCAAAATTTTAAAGCGATCCCTGTTATTTTTTTTTAAATTAGCCCCCAAAATTAGTTGTTTTGCACTTGAAATAAGAGAAACTTATATTTTTTAAAAAAAGGAGATGATATTTTATTAGATATTTTATTATGACAAAAAACAAAGTGTTTTAAGATTAAATTTTACTCTAGTCAAAATACCCCCTTTTAGCCTTGATTACTACAGCAGTCATTTCAAACGATTCTCGAAGTATGAGTTTGATATTTGATTACATTTTTTTTCAATAACTGTAAGAGCACTTTTTCATTTTTTTTCATTCATCCGTCAAGTTCATCCCATGCATATCTTGGAGGTTGCTTCAGATCTTTTGAACTGTAGTGTACGTGATAACTAAGTAAAGAAGATTGGTTTGGTTTGGTTTGGTTTGGTTTATGACATATCAACCTCAATGGGCTATTTATTTCCGACAACTTTTTTCCTTGTAATATTTTGTTTTGTAAAAAATCAATTTCAGGTTAATTTTTTTTTTCCTCAAAAATGTATTGCTAGTAATATTATTATAAAAAATGTATTGCTGGTAATATTATTATAAAAAATGTATTGCTAGTAATATTATTATAAAAAATGTATTGCTGTTAATATTATTATAAAAAATGTATTGCTAGTAATATTATTATAAAAAACGTATTGCTGGTAATATTATTATAAAAATGTATTGCTGGTAATATTATTATAAAAAATGTATTGCTAGTAATATTATCATAAAAAATGTATTGCTGGTAATATTTTTTTTCAAAAATATATTATTGGTAATTTTTTTTTTCCTTGAAAAATTTAATTTTTTTACAAAAAAAATCTGGTATTAAAACCTATTTTTACACTTTCATAATGTTTTTTACCTCAGTTTCTGGGTTAACTATTTCCCCATAGCAGGGACCTTAACAGGTTCTACCATCCTAACTCAGGGTGGACATGGGAACACCAGCAATTAAGAAGTGGTTACACGCTCCTCAAAACCTCCTGATCAGAGGTCTTGCTGTTGGACGTAGTTTATCGTCATACCCAGGACGCTGATGTAGTTTATTGTCATACCGAGGAGGCGGATGTAGTTTATCGTCATATCGAGGACGCTGATATAGTTTTTCGTCATACCCAGATCGCTGATGTAGTTTATCGTCATACCACGGCGCTGATGTAGTTTATCGTCATACCCAGGACGCTGATGTAGTTTATCGTCATACCGAGGACGCTGATGTAGTTTACCGTCATACCCAGGACGCTGA
Source organism: Acanthosepion lycidas (assembly GCA_963932145.1). NCBI lineage: Eukaryota > Metazoa > Mollusca > Cephalopoda > Sepiida > Sepiidae > Acanthosepion > Acanthosepion lycidas. Next base: position 134,193,276 of record OZ010573.1, on the reverse strand, counting down.
TGTAGTTTATCGTCATACCGAGGACGCGGATATAGCTTATCATCATACCCAGGACGCGGATGTAGTTTATCGTCATACCCAGAACACTGATGTAGTTTTTCGTCATACCCAGGACGCGGATGTAGTTTATCGTCATACCGAGGATGCTGATGTAGTTTATCGTCATACCCAGGACGCTGATGTAGTTTATCGTCATACCCAGGACGCGGATATAGCTTATCATCATACCCAGGACCCGGATGTAGTTTATCGTCATACCCAGAACGCTGATGTATTTTTTCGTCATATCCAAGACGCTGATGTAGTTTATCGTCATACCCAGGACGCTGATATAGTTTATCGTCATATCCAGGACGGTGATGTAGTTTATCGTCATACGCAGGATGCTGATATAGTTTATAGTCATACCGAGGAGGGCTAAGTAAAGATGAAGTAGACAAGGAGAATTCCAAATTGATAGATGTTACCATACACGTTCGGATTCGAGTAGATATCCTCTGTCATTGTTCAAGTCATCAATATTTTCACAGATATCCCTTATCTTGCATGTATCGATAAATGTTTTACACTATTCTCGGTAACACTGATTCTTGTTCTTTCCTTCATTATTTGACTGATATAGCGATTGAGTACACGACCACTATATCAGGCCAATATCGAAAGAACCGAAATCTTTATCACTAAATATCATGACTTATTTTTGGAACATATCTTTTGTTTTAGAAATGGTGTATTGGACATGTATAGTGACTTTTTCGAAGTAGTATATTGACAGTTTCTCATATCTACAAATTAAAAACAGAAATATAAAAAGTCGAAACGAAGCTGCTGTGATAACTACGTATTTCCAAACCACCTGACATTGGAATTAGAACTCCAAAAAGAAGACGGTGCTGAAATGTTTATAAATGTTGTTTACTAGTGTAATATAAGATATAAAGATAGAGATTTAGGAATACATACATATATATATATATATATATATATATATATATATATATATATATATATATATATATATATATATATATATAAACTGAGAGCAAAAGAGAGAGGCATTTTTGTACTAATGTGTTGGATGCTCTAGTACTATTAGTTTGGTGCAAAAATAATGACGCAATAATGTCGTTTTTTTACGTATTTTTAACGTCAAAAAACGACATTATTACGTCATTATTTTTGCACCAACTTAATAATTAGATTAAGTACCTTTACTGAAACAAAAGGTAGTCTAATGAAAAATGTCCCCAAGATTTATCATCAGAATCTTCATTTTATTATTAAGAGGAAAAGTCAAATTATTTTATTTTTATTAAATATTTTTATCTTTTTCAGTACGATCGAAATTTTGGTTAAATATATTTTCTTTTTGCGTTAACGATTGACGTAATATTCACGATTAGTGTCTTAGCGCATTTTCCCATTAAAAAACACATTAAATTCGAGATTCTTTTAAAAATCAAGTAATTGAAGGATTTTTATGAAACTTTCAGAATTTATTCAAAACTAAATGTAAATGTTTGGAAATTCATTTGCCAAAAAGCTGCCCAAGATCGTAAAAAAAATATATATGCAATAAAACTGAAATTATTTAATTAGAAATTCTTTTAATTACTTTTATAAATACGATTTATTAAGGACATTATAGTTTTAAAAATTCGGTGAATTATGAATTTTTACAAGAATTTTTTTCATATTTTTATTTTTATTATAATAATTTATTGTCATAATTGCTAATTATTTTACAAATCCGCGTTACTTTAATTGCGTTAGGCTATACTGTTATAGTGTTATTAAGTGAAAACTATATTTCTTAATCAACATTGAAAATCTTAATACAAATCATTTTCCACCAAGATATTTAAAATAGTTATTTCTTTTTTACGTGCATAAAAGTACCAATTTCGAAAGTATGGGGGACTATAAACGATATTATCAGAAAATAAGAGCGATGAGTATAGTAAATTTAAAGATAATATTACTAAAATTTGATTACGGCAAATATTGCCCAACATTATTAAGATTACTAAGTACTTAAATGTTCTATAAAATGGGGCTCAACCGTCATTTACATAAATTATGTTTTAGCAGATAAAGTCTCCTTAGAACAACAATAAACTTGTCAACACCTTTATCAGTTACTTTCATCGATGGTCAATCATGCAAACATGGCTACACTCGGCTAAAAAAAAAAAAAAAACAACTATTTGTTTTAAAAGGGATTTCTGTGTCATTTTAAACTTAAATTAATTCTTTTCTTTCAAATCAGATTAACTATACTTTAAGTCAGTTAAAATTCCTCAAATAAATGTTCAGAAAAGTATATTTTATTTTTGGATGATTTCTAATAAAGAGAATGGCATAACGATGAAAAACGACGAAAAAATATCACTAATTAGATATTTTAACAAAAACGAAAAAAAATGCCTCTTTCCAGGCAATTTTTGAAATACAGTGAACTATTTTGCATCTTGTAAATATTAAGTTTTGTATATATATATATATATATATATATATATATATATATATATATATATATATATATATATATATATATATATATATATATATATCGCACTTTGATTACTGATGTTAATAAAAATATATAAAAACATGTCTACACATTCAAACATATATATATATATGTGTGTGTGTGTGTGTGAATTCGCGCGTCCGTAGAGCAGTTCTTCTCTCTATCCCTCTCACTATATATATATATATATATATATATATATATATATATATATAAGTAAATAATCTGTTGGTATGTAATCCGAGTAGATCCTATTAATATAAAATATTAAAACTGATCCACAAAAGGTAGCTTAACATATTTTTTTTTATTATAGACCATATAAGTCAATTACAATCAATGAGATCCAAACAATTTACCTCATACAGATGATAATTTCATCCATGAGGAAGTAGTTTTTCCCTAGATTTTCAATGCAAATACATTAACCAAAGACTTTTGTAATGCATATATATATATATATATATATATATATATATATATATATATAGATAGATAGATAGATAGATAGATAGATATAGATAGATATAGATATGAAGTATCGCACATTGATTGCTGAGGGTAATAAAAAAGACGCTTGTATAGCAACAGTGCAAAAAAATAATAATATTGTATTTTTTCCCTCACCAGTTTCATAATTCTGCGTTTCATAATTAATGCAATGATCAGATGTATTTAAAACCTGACAGTAGTAAAATTTAAATATTGATATTTATAAGGAACTGTTATGATTATATTATCATATGTGATCATCTCCATGTGTTTAAGATTGCGTTCAATATATGTGTGTTTGTGTATGACTGTGTGTGTATTTGTCTTCGTTGAGCTAGCAATCTAACTACTCTATTACATAAACATAACTATGTAACATTCGATCTTAATAATATAGTGTATTCATTAGATTCGAGAAAGACGCGTTTTGATCCAAATGCAGTCAACATGGATTCGAGTGATGTTTGTCAGTGTTTATGTGTTGTTAATAACAGAAACTCCTTGTTGCTGCGTTTAATTTTCTTGTTTTATTTCGTAAGAGCAAAGAAATAATCAATATATCGAGCTGATGAATTGTAAAATTAATATTCTAATTACGCTAAAAGGATATTTGTTCACAATGAGGTCATAGGTTGAGAAGATTTGCTAATTCACTGTCCGAATAAATGTCTATTTTCCCGTTTCTGTTTCTCTAACCGAAGACATGGATAAGATTAAAGTCGTTTAATTAAAGCTTGAATAAATAAATATTAAAATGGAGTAAAAATATCCCTATTTGCGAAGGAAATACGTTCTATTTTTTGCGAGATGTTTTGATCAATCAATTATAAATATAGAGTAAATAAAATTAAATTGTCTTTAATATGAATGTTTAGCTTCGTCACTGCAGATTGGACAGATTCCCATGCCAGCAATCTGCATTGGACGGATCTAAATACTAGCGATCTTCACAATAGTATTTCTTAAAAAGGGTAAATAGATCATTTCTGGGCTGTGAAGTTCTCTGTGGCTATGCGGCCTAAAGCTGACAGATCAGATATCGGTTTCTTCTACATATATTTTAATACCACTAAACCCTGATAATTTTGCTTATAAAAAAAGTGTGATAGTAGCTGGAGAATTTAGAAGACGTTAACTTGGACTGGAATCCTTTCGAAAGATTGAAATAAAATCAGCCATCTCAAAGCTTCCACTTCTTCACTTTTCTGCTGCGCGTGTACCTCTATGTGGTCCCTCAGCAATTGCAGTTGTTGTGCGAATAACTCAATCAGCTCGCCACTTTGTTGTCGAAGTAAACAGTCCACTCGGAAGGGATAGTCTCTCATTCACACACAGAGAAATCACATCGATAATCCAAAGAGGTTGATTAACTGCCTCTCCAACAATGTAGGACAGGCAAGTTCAAAGGCAAACCGACAACCCAACTGTCCCAACTGCATTAATTACATAGCAGTGTGATTACAACTTTCTAGAGAGTTCTACAATTTTACATTCTATTGGTGAAATTCGCATGCATGCAATTTGCATTAGATACATTCGCATGCCAGTAATTTGCATTGGGCAGATCTAGATGCAAAATATCTTCACAATAGCATTCCTTAAAAAGAGTCAACAGAAAATTTCTGGGCAGTGATGATCCCTGTTGTTGTGCAGCCTAAATCTTATCGGTTTCTTCTGTAATGTTATTCTTTTAATGCCACTAAACACTTATGATTTTTAACCATTGATTCTGTTTCTCTTGAAAATTCCTCAACTGCCCTAACTTATTTCAATTTGTATTCTCTTACTAAACTCATGTTTTGCAACCAATGATTAACATTTCTAGAAATCTAAAATTTATAAGTTTATAAATGTAAGTTTTTAATGACTGGTTGTGATTGCTTTCCGTAAATTCATGTTGAAAAACAATTTCGATCTTCTTGGTTTGTTTTCTTTTTACAGCAAATCAATCTCAGTGGGTTATTTAATGACGGATAGATTTTTATTGCTACTATCAAACCTATTTTTATACTTTTATAGTGTTTTGATCCCTTTTGTGGGGTTAACTATTTCTTATAGCCGAAAACCTGACAGGTGCTAAAACCCGGGTCTGGGTGGACCTGGGAACACCAGCAATTAAGAGATCGTTCCACTCTCCTCAAAACATTCTGATCAAAGGCCTTCTGCCGGATGTAGTTTATCGTCATACCCAGGACGGGAATGTTTAGCTTCGTCACTAGAGATGTGTTCATACGTGCGCGCATATCTGAACAAAAATAGAAAGGGATTGTATTATTACGACAGAATCTGTTTAGTATAACACAACGCAGATAATGTAAAATAAAGAAAATTTTAGACAATGCCAATATTATAAACTAAACACATGAGATCAACAACCTGCGAAAAAATCAAAATAAAACAAAATAGATAAATAGATAAACAAAGTACATAATAAAAAAAATAAGAAAGTACGAATGGACACATAAACACAAGTAAATGAAATAATAAATATTATTATCAATAAATTATTAAGTAATCAATAATAACTACTAATTAAAAAGTCGACAACTATATAAAATCGCCCCATATAACCGTTTTAAAATCCACAATTATTCGTACTAAAAAAAAATATCTAAAATATTTCAAAACATGACATTTCCACCCAATCAATAACCACAATAGACCTTGTAACGTATAAAGCATTATGACCCAATATATATATATATATATATATATATATATATATATATATATAGAGAGAGAGAGAGAGAGAGAGGAAATACTGTATGAAACGTGAAGAAAATAATCTTCAAACACTATTTATTACTACTTATAAGAATACCTTTTTCTTTCAAAGAAACAAGTTAGAAAGTGCTTTGCAAACAAAGAATTGTTTTGTTTTTTTGTTTTTACAACACAAAGAAAAAATCAGTTATTTTAAATTGAGTAGATGTAGTCGGAAAGTCACGTATTTACGTTATTTTATAGATGCGTGTAATTCAACAGCATTTGGCCGAATAATGCAATCACTCGCTCATATTTCTACTACTACTACACCTGACTTTGTCTATATATCTCACTGGTATATCATTCATATTGTATGAAATAATTTAAAAAAAGACAAAAAATTGCAAGTGACTTAGAACTCAAATAATAGATTAGTTTGTATATGTGAAAATTAGTTTGAGAATCCAGTATTATTTACATTCTCCCTGTGAACAATTACTGTAAACTGAACTTATAAATGTATGTTGCGCTATTTATAAGAAAATATCAGTCCACAGGAAGTTAAAAGTTAGAATTACTAAACTCAGAATTTTATTAGTGAATAAATATATTTCCCGATTTTAATGTCTAATTTCAGGAGAAATATTGTTAATTGCGAGCACATTTGTTATGTCTACATTGCAGTAACTGAAGATTACACACTCTCCTGTAATCGATGCAATCTTGCTGAAAATGGTAGTAAGCAGATAAGCTAAATTTCTAACTTTCTAATTGTTTACTTCTTCTCATGAAAATACTCGGCCTCAGTCTATATATATTTGTACGAGTCGAGGTCCTCATCTGTAGAGTTGTTTCCATCTCCACAACACTGCGATAAAAACATACCCCCACCAAAGTAAAGCTCCTAAATGTTTTTACCACTTTCTTATATATATA
>OZ010573.1:134159109-134171609 GCA_963932145.1 Acanthosepion lycidas | reverse complement strand
TATATAGGAAGTGTTCTGATTTTTGAATCTTGCATGACAAATTTGCAGTAATTTTCATCCAGCATTCCTACTGATATTTTAATTTGTCTATATGTTAAATTTTACATCTTGGTTCGGCGTTTAACTTTATATTCCCCTCCCTTTGGATATTTTTTTTTTAATAAAATCGTCATATAATTATTCTCCCTCAATCTCATTCAATCATCTCAAAAATAACTCCGTTTTAACATATAACATTATTATCTTTTTTCTTTTAATATATTGAAGGTAACAACGAAATATAACCAAAGCACATGAATTAAAAAAAAGAAGAAAAATTGTGGTTCATTAGCAAAAAAATAACAAGAATAAAATCAACTTTTCTTGTTAGAATTAAGTGTTAATAACAAAATGCCATTTATCAAAGATTAAATCGAACTCATCTCCAATGCATTTAACACCAACCCATTATAAAAAAAAAATCAATAAGAATCCCAGTATCTTAAACTACAATACCAAATCACTAATAAATTATAAAACGGTATCTTTGAAGAACTTATTAAATACAGCAGATCGCATCTCAAAAATATTTTTAGCGAACTCAAACATCTAAAACAAATATTAATTAATAAAACTTTTCTCAACTACATTACTGAACCAAAAATAAAATCATTCCCGCAGAAACTAAAGGACACCAATACTGATGAAGTCTTGTTAATGGTTGAAACGTATTACATGGAATAGTTTTCATTTTTCGATTCAATTCTCTAACAATCAACTTTACTGTCACATGCGGATTTTCTTTCTCTTTTAAACAATTGAAATGAAAACGAAATAATAACCAAAACACACGAATCACAAGAAATAAAAAAGGAATGTATCTGAAACTTGATCTTCCCTCTTAATTAATGAGATATTCAGTTGTTTGGAAGACCACATTTTACCTAAACAACGAAATATCTCATTACTAAGAAGAACTAAGGAGGCTTGATGAATAAATATGCAACATGATTTTATTGTATTATAGAATAATATATAAGGCTTTCGTTAGTTTTTTTTTTTTTTAAATCACAGCAATATCTATTCACCGTTATGGCAAGAAATACTGGGCAATTTCCCAAACGATCAACACCAAGGAAGAAAGATATGGTTATAAAGATAGATACTCTGAATACTGCGGACAGAAAATGTGAGCAACACGGGAGTAATGCATAAAATGTGATTTTTGGGAGAGAAGTGTATATTGTACAAAAAAAAAAGTTACACTTGTATATCTTTTTCGGCTCTGCGATTGAAACCGACAAAATTGTGAAGGATCCATTTAGTGTTTATGGAAAAACTGTTTGTTTTTTTTTTGTTTTTTTTGTTTTATTGTTTTGTATTTTTTGGCCAGTAGGAACCGTGGTCTCATATTCGTATGAAAACTTGGAGGGGGTCTTCTGTGAGCTTAAATTTCTTAATAAATAAGATATCTGGTCAGGGGGCAGGTAGAAGTCTTTTTGACAGCAAGGTGACAAGAAAAATCAACGTCAAGGAGCAGAAGGCTTTCGACGTCAAGAATAGAGCGTCAAGAATCATCAGTTACAATCCAGCTGAGAGAAAAAGAATTTTGTATACACCAATACAGAAAATCAGAAAGAGAAAGTTGAAATATCAAGGGTCACACTATGTGGATAATCAAGTATCAATCTCGTAGATTGATCTCTGATGCTGCTTCAACCAATATTTTCAAATCATATGTCATGTGTCTTAATTTTGCCACGCGTCACGGGGGAAACAGACACACCTGAATATGTAGGTAAAGATGATTTTTACAACTAGATCAACTGTAGGAAACTTATAAAATTGGTTTTCATTATCAAGAATTGAGAACAACTGGTGTCAATTTCCATCTTGCACCAGTCAGAGTTCAGCCCCAATTTTCCTATACAATGTTTAGGCATCCCATAATATGTTCTGTGTAGTTTCCGTAATAACTGCTTTAATATAATATAATGATATCAAACAGACTGACTCCGTCAGAAACCACAATATGTGGAATTACTATATTCTAAATACGTCAAATAACTCAGTGTCCACACACCCAGGGAATGGATGTATTTCGGATTTATCATTTATACCAAATTTAGTATACGACATAAATAAAATGAACATAAAAAACGTTAGACTAGGGCAGTTTTATCTAACATTGCAAGATGCCACAAACCGCATTACTAAGCTAATAACTCGAGTCATGTTTTTTAAATAATCTCATTTCTCCTTGGTGTGACGATAAACTGCATCTGGCTACAAGACCTTTGATTCGGAACTTCTGATGAGCGTGGAACCATCTCGTAATTGTTGTTGTTTCCAGGTCCACCTTGACCCGGGGTGGTAGTATAAGTTAGGGTCCCACTTATGGACAAATAGTCAACCCCAAAACTGGGATCAAAACATGAAAATATAGAAATACTTAAAAATAAATTACCAGCAATATAATTTCATAAAAATAATAATAAAAAAATCATTACCAGGAATACATTATTGGAAAAAATAAAAGCGATGCATTTTAGGGGAAAGTACACCAGAAAATACAATTTAGGCATTAAATGACCCATAAGGACTTGATATTCTGTTAAACAAGCAAACCAAAGCAAAACTATATGGCGTTGAATAGTTAAGAAATGCCTATCAGCTAGATCTAACAGTTTTCTAAGATCTAAAGTATCATCAAATTAAGGAAACATCTTACAGTTAAAAAAGATAGACCTACATCAGATCGCGAAGAATGCGGTTCGAAAGAAGGCATGACACTTCAGAGACAATAAAGGAAATGAATCTTCAGACAGTTATGATAATCTGAATCCTGAATGGGCAGGACGTTACTCAAAGAAAAGAAGCTCAATAAAAGCAGGAGAAAGACAACACCGTATTTCAAAATAACCTGAAGAAGCATGCACTTTTTCAGGCTATGTTTCCCTCTATTACTCAGACTGGAGTTTACGACGTGACTATATTGGGGGACTGATCATTGTGTTCGGACTTTGCAAATACGTCATCTACCGTTTATAATGGGAACCGAAATATAATTCTTGAGGTTTCAGCACGTTGTTGAATATTTTCTTTATTTTACATATTTCGCTAGCATTTAAATATTTAATACACGGGACATCCATATCTGCTATTTCCAGAGTTTGAGCCATTCGACCACGTTTTTGGGCGATATAATCAGCCATAAAATGTATTTTTAGTTTTTTATTTGATAAATCGTAAACAAAATTGTCGTTTTGTAAAGCTCAGCTACAACGAGGTATTTCGATTCAAATTGCTTTGTTAACAGTTTCTTCAAAACCCACAATAGATTTCTCACAGAGTTTGTCCTGTGTGCATATATCGTCAAGTGTACTGCGCATTTTTTTCGCTAATACTGCACACTAGAAATACGTGAGTATTCGCCTGGGTTTGAGGGCTACGTGCGATATCGTCCTCTGTGAAGAATGGATAACAACGCTCCAAATAAGAGGATATATTTCCATTTTAAACATTCCACATTCAAAGCACGATATGTATTTGAGAATCTCAAAATTGTCTCCAATATGTCATGGCACACGCTGAATACTCCCTATAGGGTAAAGACACAGTCAAACAAGCACGCACGCACACACGCACACATGCACGCACACACGCACATGCGCAAGCACACACACATACTCACACCCATACATACATATAGATAGATAGATAGATAGATAGATAGATAGATATATAGATAGATAGATAGATAGATAGATTTATTAATTATCTTTTGAGTATTCAGTGGTGTCTGATCTACTGTATCAGTTTTTTTGTTGGATCTCCAAATTCTGGAAGAATTTGGACACGTATCAATATGACTATAGCCACCAGCCTAAATATTGAAGAATACAGACAGACCACACTCTAGCTTCCACCAAATTCCGTTCTTCAGACAGAGTTCTCCAGCTGTTTTCTTTCGCTATATTTGATTCTATAATATGCTGGAATGATTAATTTAATAATTACTTAACTTCATATTTTTGCTTGCTATAACTTCCGTACCGTATAAGTTCGTTGGGTTGAATTCTAATATCACAAATAATCCAAGGTTTTCTGTTTTAAAGGGAAGCTTCTAGCATTTTTTGCATTTTATTTACATCGGAAAAGACAAGTCATTTACAAAATACACATGATAAATTTTCTAATGAGTCGTGTCTGATTTTATATTCTTGCTGAACTAACATATTCTGTTTAGTTATTAAAAGCTTTACCTACGCTGCCATAAGATTAACCTTAGATCTTTTGTTACTGGTTCAGTATTTCCGTTTTGATGTAGATAGTGTTCGTGCTGTGATTAGTTTAGATATAGTTTATTTTGTATATGCATTTTGCACGAACATGTCTAAAGAAATTCATCTGAAAATGACGAACATGTCTAAGGAAATTCATCTGAAAATTCTTCTGCACATATTGCTTGCGAGATAACCTTCTAGCAAAACCGTCTTAGGAACCTTGCTCTTGTAATGTTCTGATAAGACATACAGCAAAACGTTTACTCAGGTATCTCTTACGGTGAATCCACTACATATATAGGGTCACCACATATCTACTCTTCTGCTAGTAAAAGTTACTGATTGGGTGTATATTCGATTTAGTCGTCTGTTATTTCCTGGCGTGAATTGTTTGCAACATTCGTACAGTAATTTAATCATTTTATTTTCGTTTTTTATTCAACCCTCACTCATTGTTCTTTTCATATTTCTTGCATGTTTATTTTACTGGGAACTATGGTCGTTATTCAATTTCTTGTAGTGAATCATGTGTAAAATAGCTGAAGATTTTTAAATTACCAGGCCAGTTCCTGATGAGTTCGTTTTTTTCTTTTCTTTTTTTATTATTATATGCACCCATTTTGACTTTTCATTTCAACAATATCTAACCGCCTTTACCAGATATTATTGGTTCTGACCTGTAGTCTAACCTTCAGTCCCTTTTCTTTAGCCCTAAATTTGATTCCCTCTACCGTTTCTATAAATACTTTCATGGTAATTTTTCGGATGAGCTCTTAACGTAGACTGAAAAAAATTAGGCGGATTACTAGATTCGTTAAAATTTCTCGTCAATTTAAAGTTGACTTGGCTAGATATAACCGTAAGTTCTATGCTAACAGCTTCTTTACTCGAACTACTCGCGTGTGAAACTCTCTTCTGATTCCATACTTTCCGTCCAAATTTGATCTTCGAAAATTTAAATGCAATCTCCTTAGTTATCTAATGTTTCCGGATAAACCTTCTATTGCTCCCGCTACTTCGTAATGTTTTTTTTTTGTTTTTTTTTTCTAATTATTTCGAAAGCAGTAAACCCTCGTGGCTCAGTGGCTTTCTTTGGGGTTAATGTGATTAAAAAAGATCAAATGAAAAAAATCTGTTTATTCCTGCACTTTTTGTCGGCTTCGATCCGCGTTTAATAACGCTTAAGGTTTAATCGTCGTATTATTATTATTATTATTATTATTATTATTATTATTATTGTTGTTGTTGTTGTTGTTATTACTAAACAAATTATTCTTTATGGATATTCATATTGTTTCTCCATTTCTCCCGGATAGTTTAAAATCATGTTCGGTTATGTTTAAGAAATTGTCCTCGGTGCCGAAAATGAACATTTATTCGTACACCTCGAAATGGCACGGGATTTAAGGTTTTCTACTTGAGCCTCTACCCCCTAACTGCTATCAAGTCTTTGTTGAATGGCCCTCTTGATAGTTTAGTGTGTTGCAAGAAAGAGAAATGGCTGAACTGAGCCGATGGGGCGACGGAGGGATATTCAGAGACACAGCAAGAACAACACTGGCTTCTGCAGCCGGGTTTTGTATTAGTTTTCTGATTTATGAGTCGCGGGTGAACACTGTGCCCAGCGCAGATAGTCTCTCGCAACGAGGCCAAGACACGTCATTGGGAAAAGCAAGGCCATAATTATATTTGCCATGTTTTTGGTAATATCTCAGAAGCTAAAATGGATATTTGTCTTCCGAGCATCCAATTCTTTCTCTGTTTTACACTTTCTTAAAAGTTCTTTTCTTTTCTTTCCTTCTGAAATTTTTTCTTTCATGATATTTCTTCCTATATTCGTCATCAATTTTCTTTCCATTCTCTTTCTTTCTTTCTTTCTTTCTTTCTTTCTTTCCTTTCTTTCTTTCTTTCTTTCTTTCTTTCCTTTCTTTTTTTTTTTTTTTGTTACTTCCTCTCTTTCTTTGTTCGTTCTATCTTTCTGGCTTTATTTATTTCATTCTAACTTGAAATTCTTTTTTTATTTCATTTAATTTCTTTATCATCTTAAATATCGCTTCCTTCATATTTCATCCTCCTTTTCGTTCCTAAATTTCTTTTTTATTGCTTCATTTATTTATTTATTTATTCATTTATTTTCATTCACTATTTCGTTCTTTTTCATTTATTACTTCCCTTCTTTCTTTATCCCATTTCTTTCTTTTTTTTCTTCTATTCTGCATTTCTTTCTTTCTCTCTTTCTTTCTTCATTCTATTATTTCTTACTGTTTTTCTTTCTTTCTGTTTCTCTTTATTTCTTTTGTCTTTCTTACAACTTGTTATTTTAATTGTCTTTATTTCCTTTATAATCCCATATGATATTTCTCCCTCCAATCTTTTCTTACTTTTCTTACTTTTCTTTCTTTCTTTCTTTCTTTCTTTCTTTCTTTCTTTCTTTCGTACTTTTGTTTTTAATGGCTTTTATTTTCGCTATCGTCTTTTTCTATATAATTTTGATTTTTTTTTTCTACTTTATGATTTTTGTTTAATTTCTTGCTTTATGTCTTTTCTACATGTTTATTGTTTTCTTACTATTTACATAAGACTTATTTTTTACGGTATTGGACAAAATTAAATAATCTTTAAGAAACAATTGTTCTAGTTCCAAATTTTGTGTCGATCGCTGGGCTTTGAAAAAAAGCTTTGAGAATGTGAATCTTAAACTTAGTTTGCATATCGACCATTGGTAACTGCGACAAATAGGCAGCAGTTAATGGCTAAGAGACTAAACAATCCAACTAGTACGTTTCTGGTTTCTTTTGTTTATGTGTTTTTGTTCCCTTATTTGTTTCTTCTTCTTCTCCTTCTTCTTCTTCTTCTTCTTCTTCTTCTTCTTCTTCTTCTTCTTATTATTATTATTATTATTATTATTATTATTATTGTAACTTGTATCTTCTTTGGAAATATTTTTGAAATTTGCTTAAATTTACTCAGTAGAACGAGAATGTGTTGATTGACCTGTGTTAGTATTTCAAGTCGACGATAACTGCCAAAATTTATATCAACAGCCAAAGATTTATTTTAGTTTTCTAAGAGTAGCTTAGATGTGGCGGCGATTTACTCTCCGTAGCTTAGTCGTGGCACAAGGCCAGTAGTATGGGACTTCTAGCGAGAATCGGGCTTACATCGATTTGTAATTGATCTAGCAAGACAAGCTTGCTAACAACTTCAACACGTCGAAGTGTCAACATCCTGAACCTCATAAAGGCTCAGACAACTTCAAATAAAGAACCAACGAATATGCCATCTTCACAGTTATTGGACGAACCAATTTCATCATTTTTTGATTAGAATTTAAGTCAACCAATTAGGATTGAATGCGCTACGATAATTTTTGCTGATTTTTTCTGTATTCATTCATGTTTATGCCTGTTTTGTTATTTATTAGGACTTTTCTTTTCTTCGTTTCTGGGCATTCGTTCTTACACTATTGAGATTATTCGGACTATTGTTCTCATCTTTGTTGCCATATTTATTACAATGTTTCGGCCGTTTCTGGCTATATTTCTGAGATGAGGCATCATGGACACTATTTATATTATTCGGGCTATTGTCCTTAGATGATGCATCATGGACATTATTTACATTATTCCTTATCATTGTTGCCATATTTATTACAATGTTTCGGCCGTTTCTGTCTATATTTCTGAGAAGAGGCATCATGGACACTATTTACATTATTCGGATTATTGTCCTTATCTTTGTTGCCATATATATTACAATGTTTCGGCCGTTTCTGTCTATAATTCTGAGATGAGATACCCAGGACACTATTTACATTATTCGGGCTGTTGTCCTTATCTTTGTTGCCATATTTATTACAATGTTAGGGCCGTTTCTGTCTATATTTCTGAGATGAGGTATCATGGACACTATTTACATTATTCGGGCTGTTGTCCTTATCTTTGTTGCCATATTTATTACAATGTTAGGGCCGTTTCTATCTATATTTCTGAGATGAGGTATCATGGACACTATTTACATTATTCGGGCTATTGTCCTCATCTTTGTTGCCATATTTATTACAATGTTAGGGCCGTTTCTGTCTATATTTCTGAGATGAGGTATCATGGACACTATTTACATTATTCGGAATATTGTCCTCATCTTTGTTGCCATATTTATTACAATGTTAAGGCCTTTTCTGTCTATATTTCTGAGATCAGGTATCATGGACACTATTTACATTATTCGGGCTATTGTCCTCATCTTTGTTGCCATATTTATTACAATGTTAGGGCCGTTTCTGTCTATATTTCTGAGATGAGGTATCATGGACACTATTTACATTATTCGGGCTATTGTCCTCATCTTTGTTGCCATATTTATTACAATGTTAGGGCCGTTTCTGTCTATATTTCTGAGATGAGGTATCATGGACACTATTTACATTATTCGGACTATTGTCCTCATCTTTGTTGCCATATTTATTACAATGTTAGGGCCGTTTCTGTCTATATTTCTGAGATGAGGTATCATGGACACTATTTACATTATTCGGGCTATTGTCCTCATCTTTGTTGCCATATTTATTACAATGTTTCGGCCGTTTCTGTCTATAATTCTGAGATGAGGTATCATGGACACTGTTTACATTATTCGGGCTATTGTCCTTATTTTTTTTTTGCCATATTTATTACGATGTTTCGGCCGTTTTTGTCTATATTTCTGAGACGAGGTATCATGGACACTATTTACATTATTCGGGCTATTGTCCTCATCTTTGTTGTCATATTTATTACAATGTTACGGCCGTTTCTGTCTATATTTCTGAGATAAGGTACCATGGACACTATTTACATTATTCGGACTATTGTCCTCATTTTTGTCGCCATATTTATTACAATTTTTCGGCCGTTGTACGCTCCGGCCTACTTCAGTTGGATGGAATGTCGAACTGAACCATTTATTTCGCTCACTGGGGTAGACTGTCCTAGTTCCACGTGCCATGTTTAATGGATGTCAATTGTCAGTTATCTCCTGTTAATTCCCCTCTGCAAGGTCTCCACTGCCTTAATCTTGTCACTGGATCTAACCACCGCCTTTATCCCCTGTGGATATAGGCGTTGACAGTGAACCAAAGATTGTGAGTTCAATACCCGTTCTGTATGCGCTCTTTAACTCATAACTGGCGATGCAAGAAGACGTTGATTCGTCTCTTTCTCGTGACTGTTTGTGCAAAGTTGAATGTAAATATCTAGATTGGAATTCAAACCCAGTTCCCCATCTACACGTTCAAATCGTCTAACCATTACACTATATATAAGGGATTAGTTATTCTAAGTAGATAAACAGCAACAGAATTAGAACTAGAATTAGATACGTATCTCTTTTAATCAAAATTCAGATATAAAAAACTAAACCTACTTATATGTTCTACATTTTGATTTTTCGATCAAGTGAATCATTGTACTAAGTAAAGTTTTCACCGAATCCTTTTGGTGAAATCACTTTACGGGCAAATGTAATTTGCTGTTATCAACTGAAGAAGGTAATAGATACTTAAGTCTCCGTCGTATGATATAGGATGTTAAATATGAGAAAGAAAAAAATCACTCTAATACGGCTTAGAACATCTACAATGAAGTTCAGTAAGATCAGAAAGATAGCGGCTCGGATTGAGGAATCGGAGAGCGGAGTTCGAATTCCAGTCGAATTTATTTTACTCACTTATGTGATGATACCTTTGGGAAATCTATGGATCTTATACTTCTTCCACAGCTATGGGTAAATAGCCTCTAGTCTTTGATGGCAAATGGTCTACCGCAGGAAGAAATGGGAACCTATTGCGGGAAAAAAATCTGCCTAATCAGTCATGTAGCGAAAGATAGATGATCGTTTAAGCGTGTATCATACGGCACATAATTGACTGAAAATTTGACCATATAAAAATGTATTTGTTCAAACAAATATATTTGTCCCAAAGATTCAGGTATCGTCCGGTCATTGCCATGTTTTTATGTAATACTCCATTCATTTACACGAACGTTGAGTTTAGATTTATCATTTTGAAGAGCACATAATCCATTCTCGTTTCTCTCTAAATGCTCAAACCAAAAGCAATAACTTAAGCCAGTCACTATACTGTAGCTATTTCTATGGCAAAAGTTCGGATGAGATGCATTCTTTGCTACCAATAGTTCGGAATTTTAGAAGTAAGACCGGCCATGCAGGCTTCAAATCGACATAATTTCCCCCAGAATTCTATTAATTTCAGGTGGATTTTTTCTCAAGAAACGTTGTGTTTTGGAAATTACTCCAGCGTGGTTGCTTCCCAAACATGATATCCTAAATTCACTTCCTATTTCGTACTCCTATATTCATATCAAACTTCGCTTTCAAAAACACTCTACTATCAGTGGCTCTTGAGCCTTGTATTGGTAAACATTTGGAATGTATATTTTTCTTCTTGTGGTCGATAAATTGTATTTACAAATATGAAGAACTCTTTCGTAAGAATAAGGGTACTAAATCAGAAATGTCTTTTTATTCGAACAGTCACGACTAAAATAATAGAAAAATGTTGAAAAAAAAACGGCATTAGTGTAATAATTTGTTTTACTGAGACGTGTAATTGACATTAAATACGATTGTGCAGAAGTTACTTTTGCGATATGCACGCAATCGACTGTGTGAATTGAAATCGACGGCTGCAATCTGCAGCTGGATTAAAGAATTTATGAAAAATGATCAAATTGGATAGGCAGCAGTATGTTTCGGCGGCGGAGTCATGGAATCGCCCGCCCCAACCGAGCGTCGACATTGACGGCAGTTGGGCAAATGGGGTCAGTCGCGCGGAATTGCAAATGAGAAGGCACAGGATTTGGAAATGAGTGAAATATTGGGTTTGACTGTGAAGTTGGCGTTTTTATGGCTAACGGAATTTGCTACGATCCCGATATCTGATGCGTTTTGCGTGGAATTGGTCGCCGGAGAAAATTACCCCAATAGTCATTCTTGGAGATAGAATGGTAGGGTATGTGACTGGAATGGGAGTTAAAGGAAAAGTTAATGTTTCTCTTATGCCACTCTTTTGGCTTCAGTTAAAGAAACGATTTATTTACAATGACGATATAAGAGTACAATTCGCATCTTGGAAAAGAATCAGCCTATATGACAACATAAAGAAAGCAACAATATAACATAATATGCAATAAAAATAAGTATAACTGCAGATTATAAGATGATATGTATATATATGTTTGATACACTTAATACTGAGGATGGCGCTACACTTTAATCTTGCAATAGATGATGGTGAATTTATGGGATTTTAAGGGGATTGTAGTGAAATTGTTTTATATTGTGGTTTGTAAGAATATCTAGGGTACCTACGTATTTTTCTTTCATTATTTTCGCTATTTCCATGTATATCCCATGTTACCCTATCTATATCCGACTCCATCTTCTTCGCACTATTAACACTATTCGGAATAGTGTCTGCGTTTTTCTTACCGTATTCACGAGGTTCCGGCCTTCTTTAAGTGATTGGAATTTCGAACTGAACCGTCTATTTTGTCCACCGGCGTAGGATATATATATATATTTATGTATGTATATATATATATGTATATATATATATATATATATATATATATATATATATATATATATATATATATATATATATATATTAGGTTGGTACAAAAATAATTTCGTTTTCTAACATATGTTACTATGTGAGAAAACGAAATTATTTTTGCACCAACCTAATATATATATATATTTGCATTTTTATGTTTATACAATTTTTTATAGATACAAATATTTAAGTAAAAGCTCTGTTTATAATAAACAGTATTAAGCAACATTTACCGGCCTGAATGACCGAGAAATTTTCATAGAAATTATACCTGTCGAAGGACGAATATTTTCTATGAAAATTTCTAGGACATTGAGGCCGGTAAATGTTCTTTGATAGTGTTTATTATAAACAGAGCATTTGCTGAAATAATTTTATCTATAAAAATAATGTATAAACATAAAAATATCTTAAAATAATTTTCAGACTTTGTCCATTTCAATATATATATATATATATATATATATATATATATATATATATATATATATATATATATATATATATGCGTATCCCCGTTTTACAGTTAAATTTTAATTTAATACCTTTTGTTCATTTATATTTTACAAATTTTATGCAGCTCGATCTGACCGGTACATATTGTCCGAGAGTGTATT
>OZ010573.1:134136609-134156609 GCA_963932145.1 Acanthosepion lycidas | reverse complement strand
CGGTTAGATATTTTGACCTCATACGTTAATTAAACAAAGATTAGACAACCTTTAAGTCGCCTTCTTTTGAATCAAATGTTAACGGTTTTATTTTAGTGAATATTAATACAGTGTAGTTAATTCCATCCTCATTAGTCACTTCGAATATGAAGCCTTGTACTAAATATGTACTTTAAAACATGTACTTTAAAACATGGTAATTCTTTAAACATTTACTTTAAACATGCAAGATTTCAAAGCGTACTTTAAAACATTTAAGACTCTAAAACATTTACTTTACATCATGTAAACTTTAAAACATATACCACTTTAAAACATGTAAATCTTTAAAACATGTAAAACTTTAAAACATGTAAAACTTTAAAAGATGTACTTTAAAAACCTTGGAGATTATGACTCTTTTATTATTTGTGAATTGTTATAACTTCTTGAGAAATATGACTGATTAGTTTGTCTTTGATTTATTCACGTTCTGGATAAATAATTTTTCTACACTTTGCTTATAATTCTAGGCTAGCGAGTGCAAAAGGCCTGATTTTCAGTAAAAAGCTGGGGTCCTGGAGAGAGAATAGAGGATTTCAAGACTTTCACAACCACATTAGGGCGAAAATGTACACAATATATTTACTCCGAATTTGATCTCGGTTCGTTGATTTTAATTTAAGCTCTGATATCCATTTTAGTTACACTTTGTAAATATAAAAATAATATGGTGCAATTCTTCAGAGTAGTAATCCAAATGCATAAGAAAATAAAGTCAGAAAAAAAATGATAAAATAAATATGCTAGAAATATCTATCTCACCATTCTTAGCCGCATCTTCAAATGTCTCCTCTTGAAATCATTGGAGCAATTTCTTTGTAGCAAAAGAGTTTAAAGCAGAAAATTCCGAAGTATTCAGAATTCTGTTTTGCATTAATAAATTCCTAATGGCGAAAATTTTTATTATCAAGAATTGTGACACTAGTTTTCGAACGGCCTGTAGATGCGAAAATATCATAAAATTTAACAGGTCAGAAAATCATTCAATGAACCGACTTCATATTTTATCACAGACACCACAATTAGGCAGGACAGGAACACACTATTCCCTGTGCGCTGCCAATCATCAGACATCTGGACAAAATTATTTTACTCTGGCGGTAAGCAATGGTTTCTAAGGAAGCAAGTGAGTAAGTGATTAGTGAAATTATTCTCCCATAAAAGAATATTGCAATACAATCATACTTATGAATGCTGGTCGTTATTTTAATAAGTGGGTACAAATGAAAAAAATGAATTTGGCAACTTTTCCCTTTCACTGAAACAGACGTTAAACGTGTCTATCTCCCCTTCATACATATTTCCGTTCTATTTTTTCTTTTTTTATTTAATATATCTTTTTTTTTCTACGCAATCAAAAAGGAATAGTCGATTATTTATAAGGTATTGGTAAGAGACGCTAAACATTTTATATTTATTACTTACCAGAGAAAGTCCCGCCTTAGAAACAATTCTCCTAATAATAATTTTAAAATAATTCAGCAGTCGATGTTCATTTATGATAACTAGATTTTCTTTGTTTTTTTTTTTGTGATTGCTTTACTTGGTTTCCGTCATACAATACAATGTGTCTGAAAAATGACGTTTTTATCGCGATAGCAAGCACATCTTTGCTGGGATCAATGTGTATTACCCGTTTTTATCAGCTTAATGTAATCCACTCTCTCCACTTAAACCTTTGTTGGTTTGCTTGTTTCTTTCTTTCTTTTATTCTTGCTTTATTTCCTGCTTTCTTCCTTGCTTGTTTTCATTAGTGTATTTCCCCCTTTTCCACGTGATCAAAACGGAATAAACAGGACGTAATAGATGAAGAAACAAGAACAAACGAAGGGAGAAACAAGCCTAATTTTAATAGTATTTTTCATGACAATTCTCTAAATATTCCGATTGTTTCCCTTTTTAATACAGAAAATGGCCGACTCCTGCTCAACATAGATTAAACCAATTGAAAACATTTTGCATCATTAAAAGAAGTATTTCTGTGAAATGAAAAAAAAAATCCAACAATGAGTATTTCTTGGGAGCCACAGAAACTACTGCAGGTAAGTAAAAAAAAGAAAAAGGAACATTTAAAATCGATGGGGGAAAAATTGATGTAGGACAAAGATGATTTTTGTTAACACTGAATGTACTAAAAGCAGTTAATACATGTATATGGTCTATTTTGATAAACAAATATATGTATCTATATTGTATATGCTTTGAATATATTTACAAGAAAGAAAATGATTTTGCATTGGTTATTGCAATATAACACTTGACACAGAAGAAATCTCTGTTCATGTTTATAAAAATTTCGATACTATAAACATGAATGACATTAATTGATAAAATCTTCCTTCGTTTATACAGCGAGTCCTTTGAGGATGCAGGCGATCACGGTGCCCCTCACGGTCCTATCCATGGTTCTACGTTACTTTTAACCTTTTACGATACCTATGTGTACATGTTCTGCCATCGATTCGCACAAACATGTAACGTAGGTTAGTCGCTATTTCCTCCTTTTTCTATTACATTAAGCATATCTTGAGGGTTTAAATTCTCTAGGACTTCTTTTGTGTCCTACAAATGACATCTGTCTTTTTTCCTAACATAAGTATACGTTCCTTTGTTCCATTGTTTACTGTCAATTTTTGTCAATGCTATTGTCACGATTTGTCGGTAGATTAACGCATTTGTCAGGATCAATTACCATATACGAGATTAGATATTACAAAGGTGTGCAAAGGTGTGCAACACAAATTGTTTCTAATAATACATTCCGATATCTTAACATTTTGATTCTTTTCTCACGCTATGAATTGAGCACTCTGGTAGCGGGCCAAACTTATGTCTCCCCTGAAAAATCCCCTTTCTCCGCTGCATGCGGCTTACAGTCTACGGCAGATGTCGAATTGGTCGGGATTCGAAGAAATTGCATATCTAGCAACACTGATGAATAGTCATACAGCGAAACAATGTGTCCGTGGTTGACTATATAAGCTACATTTCGTAGGTTGAGCACTTTGGAAGAGGGAATTAGTCAGCTGATGCCATTAACGCTAAAACCTATGAATTGAGCACTTTAGTACCCGATAGTACTTATATCTGGTACATAAGGCTTTAAAAATTCCCCTTATTCGCTTCGTGAGTTGATGGCCTTCGATCCCGGCTTGAAGCAATTTCATGGCTAATCATACTGATGAGCTGTGATACAGCGAAACATTTCCTGTTGATGACTATATATATATATTTATATATATATATATATATATATATATATATATATATATAATGACTGATTTAAAATATGGTTTCTTCGCTACACAGGAATTACCATGTTTCAAAAACCGAAGGTAAAAACTTCAAATTTAATTATATAATTGAATTAAAATCATTAATTCTTTTTCATCTTCAAGCGAATTTTGGAATAATTTATTTTTAAGGAAAAATAAGTTATTCCAATTTTCGCTTGAACATGAAACAGAACTAATGCTTTTAATTCAATTATATAATTAAATCTGAAGTGTTTACCTAAGATTTTTGAAACATGGTAATTCCTGTGTAGCGAAGAAACCATACTTTAAATCAGTTAATTTATAATATTTATGCTCTGTAAATTTACATTGAGCACTGTTTTGTAAAAATTAAAATATCAATAAAAACACCGGATTATATATCTTACTGTTCTTTCTTTTTCTCATATATATATATATATATATATATATATATATATATATATATATATATATATATATATTGTTATTTCTAAGCGCATTCTGATTACTTCTTTTCTGTCACATTTTACACCACCTTTTACTTAAGTACCAAGAGGGTTAAATATTTGTGTCATATATCCCCAATCTTGAACGTTTACAAATCTACCATTTATCCGTGCATTGAATACTGCTGCCATATCTGGTCTGGTGCCCCTGATGTTCATTATGTGGTTCTTGACAAATTCTAAAGTAGAATATTGTAAAGTATCTTATCCTGAGATGGTATCTCGACTTTCGTCACTTTCTCTCCGATGTGTCGTGTCTACCATCTCTCTTTTCTACAAATATTTTCACGGTAACTGCTTTAACGACATTTGTCTTTACTGCCCCGACTACATGAATTTAAACATATTACAAGATTGGGATCTAGATCCTAACTGTTTACTGCTGAAATAGTTAAATGCAACTGTCAGTTTTATACCAACAGTTTCATTTTACACACTTCCAGTTTGCGAAACTCCCTTGCTTTTATTTGCTTCCGCGATAACTACAAACTTCAAAAATTAAATGCATCTCCAATCACCATCTTCGAACTTCTTGTATCATGTTCATGTTTTTTTCATTTCTTAAATCTTCCCTATACTCAGTCTTTTTCACACTTTCACTCCATGTACGCGCCTACGAACCAGTGGCGTTTCCGCCTTGCTTGAGAAGAAATGATTAAAAAATATAGCCCATATCTTAGGTCGACTCTTTTGCTGAAAACCCGCCTTCTGTCTCGATAATAGTTCTTTCTCCTTACTTCCCTTTACTAGTTTAACTACGAGTTTCTTTCAGTTTCCTTACTGAGTCTACTATTAATCCAATGTCTTCAGCCTGTTATCGCTTATTAAAATGCAAGAGGAACAGAGGAAAATAATGCATAGCCTACCTACATAGCTAAAAAATATGGATAGCGCAACAGGATTTAGGACAGAAAAAAGACAGATAAAATATATTAAAATACGTTAATAGCTTGTGGGATTCAACGCTTTGATAATTTGAGCACGTTGTTTATTAAATGATCCATGCATCTGGTACATTTGACCCGCAATCAATAATGTCAAACTTATGTGAGTCCAGATAAAAAGAAATAAAAATATGGAATAAAAAAAATATTAATAGGACATATTTCAAAAAAGAAAATTGAGAAGAGAAATGTGAAAAGTTCAAAGGAACCTTCAGTATCTGCATTTGAGGTACTTACATGGCGACAGGTGTGAGAAGAATACATCTTTTCACTATAAATTTCCCCGACGAAAGAGGAAGGTTATTTCAAATCTCGCGCAGTCTGTAATTATCGCCAGGGCGCGGTAATACAATATCGCGCCGAAGGTGATCGTCAGGGGGCTGTAATCCAACAAGGTACAAAGTTCAAGAAATTTTGAAGAGCTATAATCACCAACGTACTGAAGGGATACGCCACACAGAAAAAAAGTTTATCTCATTTATTATATTAAAATTACATTTTTATTCATTTTACAATAAATACATATTAACCATAACACATATTATAGATAGATATCGACCATTGTACATATTTACCATTAATTGGTTAAAACAAATTTCATTGTTAAATACTTGAGTTATTTGATAAAATCTGACATTGTAAAAAAACTGACTGATGAAAAATTATGAATAAAGATATTAAAACAGGCAGTAAAATGTCTTTAGCAAGAAGGATACAATACAGCACAGAGGTTCAAGTGAAGGGAACAAGAATATAAAAGGGTGACGGAGAGATAAAGTCACAATCACAGAGAAGGTAAAATAAGAGTGACATAAAGAGAGTTAGTTACAGAAGGTGATCGGATCTAAATAAATGATGATGTTTTCTATTGATTACTGCATGGAGAACCGGAACCCGGACAGTTTCCGGCATTCATCATCCGGCTTGCCTTAACACTATCTCCTGCAGAGATTTTTTTTCTTCCAATCAATGATGGATGCCAAGATTGTATCGGTTAAAGAAACGGCAAACGAAAGAGAGGTTAATTATTATTATCATTAATATTTCCTTTGATTTCTCTTATATACACATTTCCTTTTGGGTCCCAACCAGTGAGCAAAGGTCAGAAATGGTTTCCTGATATTTTTCACTCATCATTTTTGTAGAAAAACAAAAAAAAACAAAAAAACAAAACAAACTCAGATCACACATATTTTATATAGATAAATCTCTGCATAATGTGTGGGCTGTACTTGTGACTACAATTTCTTGTATTAATTTAAGGCATGAGCGACCAGGAATCCCTTCCATGAGTCTATCTGAGCGTTTCCCAATCAATCTGAGAACTCTGACTACAACTGGAAATACTGATGTTATCATATGCCATATTTTTGACATTTTTGAATTGTCCACTTCAAGATCACTGTATTTTGATAATTTTTTAAAGCTCTTCAAAAATACACCACAATATGCAGTGACTACCTTATCAATAAAAAAGAACCTTTTGTTTTAGTTGTGTTTGATATTATTAGTAGTAGTATTAGTATTATTATTATTATTAGTAGTAGTAGTAGTAGTAGTAGTAGATATAATTTCACCTTCTTCCTGTTTTCTGTTCTTTTCATTTTATACGTCCTTCTGCACTTTTCTAGTATAGACTTGGTTTTCACTTCTTCCACATTCGACTTAAATATATTATTATCGTATTCATTCACTTTGGATGTTTTTTTTTTCTTTCTTTTCACAAATAAATCCAGTTAACGGCTTTTCGTGTCAGCTGATATTCCCGATTGCTCAACGAAGCATTTTATATTCATCCTTCATTTTCCTTTCAGATTACGTCTGCTTTGGTGCAAAGTTTCTTTAATTTTTATTTTATTACCATCTTCATTTTTATTGCATTATCATATTTGCATTTATAACGCGAGCTTCAATATACACTTATCTGTATGACAATATAATCAAAAAGGTGGTCACCTGTCAATATATAATTAGGTATTCAGTCAGAGCTAACAGGTTACCCAATAAAACCCTTCGCTATGAACAGGAACTCTGATACAAAAATATCATATTTGTATACAAAGAAGACAAAAAAATACCATATAAAATTCTTAATATTTCATTTATATTATTCAGTGATGTATTTGGATTAATTACATTTTTCAATAAATTCGGTATACACATACAGTTTTCTTGAAACGAGCACCTGTTTTCTTCTCTCATCATTATACATATAGAAAGGACAATTCATTGAGATTTGATTAAAGGGAGGGTCCCAAGTCTTACCCGAGGGAAAGGGAAAAAAGCGCCCTGTTTGACGCAGATTTTCCACAAACGCATTGACAGAGCGACCCGAGTCCGCCGGCTGCCGGAACAGACACCACCTGGATTTTCACCAGAGCCACTTTAGACGGGTTGCGGCCATAATACCGCTGGGTGCCAGACCAATCTGCGTCATCCGCGATGTACTTCTCCCTCCTTCCCTTTCTGGCTGGCGAAAACGTGTCGGTGGGCAGCTGAGAACGTGGACTAGCACAATCAAGGATCACCTAGCAGTAATATCGGGTCCACTAGTAGTTGGTCTTCGACGATGGAATCGCGATTAGCTCGTCATTTCGTGTGACCTGGCTCAGGATCGGTGAGCGTGGGTAGCGATGGTCCGTGATGTTCTACTTGCTCGGGAGGAGGACGGTTTAACCCGACCAGGGTGAAAACCGATACAAGTCAAGTCAAGAAGTCAATACATATATGATTTCGACCGAGTAAAATATGCATGATATTTTTTCAGGTTGCATGACATATTTTCTCTGTTTGCCTGGCATCTTGACGTGGTGCAATATTTGGCGAGCTTATCTCGCTAGAAAGAATCATTACAAAAGAGTGATGAATCTTATCCTCACTGGGTACCTCGTACTTTCGACTGTGTGCCATATGTAAGCAGAGATTAGAAATTCACCATGCTTTATGTGTTTTGTATATTAAGAAACATCCTGATATAGAACAGAACATTTTAAAAAAGCAAAGTAAAATGTAACTAGGCAGACTGTCTACAGAAGTGAAGAAACCATTGGCGCTGAAATTCACGAATGAAGATACTAAAAGAAAATCACACTACCTCTCTCTCTCTCTATATATATATATATATATATATATATATATATATATATATATATATATGGAAATGTACTCTGATATTTTTCGGTGTTATCATGTTCTTGAAGAATAATCATTACAGTTTTCTTCTATGTACATATAATAACCATTCTATCTCTTTATGAAATATATTTTAAATCAGTTCTGTATTAAATTTATCGTGGCGTGTGAAGGTGCTTTATCTTCAGTGAAGATATATCGACTTCCAAATGTAGTTGACAACCAGATCAACAAATATTTCTCCAACATAAAATAAGAAAATAATCTCCTATACATTTTCATTCCTTCTTCAACAGACACCAAGGACATTTACAAAAAATTAGAAGTAGAGATTTACTTGACCCCCCCGCCATCACTGAGTCATGTTGTGACACAAGGTTATTTTTAACTTGGCGAACCGAGTTTCCAAGCTGGTTTTAGCTGGTCATAGCTTGTCAAAGCTGGTCATAGCTGGTCCAAGCTGGTCCGGAGCCGGTCCAAGCTAGTGGTAGCCGTGATACCACCTGCACAGGGACGGAGCTCTGGGCCAGGTAAGTATCCGAATGTGTACACCCCACCAAAGATGGGTTTTACGAAATATTAGAAGTAACCACTGTTTAAATCATAAAACCAGTAGAATTCTGTCAATTGAAGTATTTTCTAACTCCATCTGGATTGTTTCCTATCGTCCGGTCAAATGATGACAGTCGGCTACACAATTCATCTCCTCAAAGATTACCTTCACGTTGTCTGACCGTTTCTGCTTGGTGGCAATTCAGAGCAGCTGTTTTGTTGAATTCTGTATGGTTTTAGCTTTAAATCCTATTTCACAATCTTCCGTGGGGACCTATCTAAAATATCGAGATGTCTTACCATCTTCCTGCATGTTTTTTCATTTCGCACCCTTCTTGACGCCTTCAGTGACTTTCCTGATACGAACTGAACGGTTATATTCTGAAAATGGATTTACCGAAGCTGTTTGCTCTTGAAACTTTTTCCACAAACATTGAAATATTTCATCACCTCGCAATACTTTATACCAGCTATTTTCAAAACGTCAAATTTATCACATTTTGTTTGAGTCCGCCATATTTAATCAAACAGCAAACAATAAAATACTTTTAGGTAGCCTTATGCAAAAATTTTAAGTATTTTTACGAATCGGCTTGTTTCAAATTATGTTAAAGTAATCGGTAAGTTTTTATGTTTAAAAATAAGTCTATATTTGTGCCATATACGATAAGATTTATACACTGCAAAAATAAAGATAAACAACATTAACTTAATTCATTTAGACATAAAATGTAGAACAAAGAAAGGAAAATTTTGTCTAGATTAGCTTAACGCATTCCACTAATGGAATTTTTGATGGTAAAAACAATTTCAAATAACAGTCATAAAAGTCTCTCGTGTGCTCATCGTAGAAAATTTATATTATTAGGATATCCGAAATTCTTCTTCCATATGCTGTGTTGCTTCAGGATGTTTGTGATCATAACTCTCCACAATTTCGAATCTGTATAGCTCTTTGTAATGTTTGTTTATTTACAATCCTCCATTCCCTGTTCTACCATCCATTTACACACGTATATTAGGTAGGTTGCTTTCTGCTTCTCTGGGTTCCTCTTGCTTTCAGTATGTCTTGCAAATGTGAAGTTTTTAAAACTTTCTTTTCTCGTAGAAATGAACATTTTTTTGTTGTAAATTTTAATTACTTGAATAGCTTCTGTTATATCTTCGGTCGGACAAAAAAAAATACACACTTCGAGAAGCAAAAGATTTCTTGTAAAAGGAAACAGAAATTATTTTACCACAAGACGAAACTTCTAAATAAATATTAATACATTTTTTTTCGTCCATATTACTAGAACCGATATAGGATTTGAACCTCATACGTCAAAAACTACGGGAGAGTTAAGTAGCGTATGTAAATATTGTTTGGGTAAATAACTGATTTTGCTTGATTCCTCATGTGTTGTCTAACCACTCCGCAGAAGATACACACCACTTGATTCCTCATGCGTGTTATATTATATTTAGTATTTGCCATATTATTTTTTTATATTTATTTATATTTATTTAGTTAATTTTTATTTATTATTGCTTCTTATTTATTCTTATTTATTTTACTTATACTTGTTTATCTATCTATCTATCTCTCTATCTACCTACCTATCTATCTATCTATCTATCTATCTATCTATCTATCTATCTATCTATCTCTCTCTCTCTCTCTCTCTCTCTCTATATATATATATATATATATATATATATATATATATATATATATATATTATGTATCATATTATATTATTATTATATGTTTAGTATTATGCAATACATACACTTACCGAATACAAAACATTATATTAGGTTGGTGCAAAGATAATGTCGTTTTCTCACAGATGTTACTATGTGAGACATTATTTTTGCACCAACCTAATAATAATGTCATAATTTTCTTAATATGAACTTTCTGCAATAAATCCATATTATTTTATAGCA
Organism: Acanthosepion lycidas; assembly: GCA_963932145.1. NCBI lineage: Eukaryota > Metazoa > Mollusca > Cephalopoda > Sepiida > Sepiidae > Acanthosepion > Acanthosepion lycidas. The sequence goes on along the minus strand of OZ010573.1, from coordinate 134,146,244 downwards.
ACTTTTAAGGATCACACTTTCACCACGACCATTTATATTGACTGTATGGTTTGGATGTCAATAAAAACATAATTCGTTTAAATACATACATGTCTATCTATCTGTCTATCTATCGATATATATATATATATATATATATATATATATATATATATATATATATATATATATATATATATATATATATATATATATATATATATATATTGTCTATAGACCATTCGGATTTTACAAGACGGCAAAAAATATGATAACATAAACTATGGTTTAAATTTTTTGGCCTTTTGTACAAAAGATTTTGAAAATCGACGATTGGTAGAGTTCTATATTTACACCAGATAGCTCGGATTTTAATCTAGTAACAGTAATGTAATAGAAGAAAAAATCTTAAATAGTTGAAAGTAATTTTTTTTTGTAATGTTTCCACAACAGATTTTAACAATCAACGAATGCAAAACTTTTATATTAACTATAGAACATTCAGATGTCCATCCAGTACAAATAACATAACTAAAGAAACATTATCTTGCAGATGTGAATGATAATATTTGTTAATATTTGTAGATTTGTACAACGGATTTTAACGATCAAAGATGAATCAGGATTTATATTGAATGTAAATAATATAGTTAAAGAAAAAAATTCTTAAATAACAGAACGAAAATCTTTGTTAATATCTTAAGCATTTTGTACAAAATATTGTAACGACCAACGATTGATCTCCCTTGGTATTGACTTGGAAACGTCGACATTTTAGCGGAAAACAGCATAGCGCAATGAAAATGGCCACAATCTTAATAAAATATCTTTTATCGTCAAAATATTTATATTATTCAGTGAAGATGTGGTTATTCTTTTTTATTTTTTCATCCTTTCTAAGACGTTCGAAATTTTGGTTAAAATGTCATTTTGTTTACGTCATCGGGGTGGCTTAACAATTACATTGACACTTAGTGCTTTTTTCCGTTGAAAACACATTGATGTGGAAATTGTTGTAAAAATCAAATAATTGTCCGATTTTAGTGATATTATCAGGAGTTATTAAAAAATGCATTAAATATTTTTAGAATTTATTTTTTAGAAAATTTTTGTACAAATATATTTTATTTTACATAAGTTACCCTGACTTACTTAATTTCATGAAAGTTTGCAAAAAAACTTTCCGTTTCCTGAATTTTTTTTTTTCATTAAAAGTAAGACGCCTTGGCAAATGCAAATCACCTTTTTTTTTTCAAACTTACACTAATCTAACTGCAAATCTGCTCTGAATTGAAAAATAATGAATGCAATAAAATTATGACTTTATTTAATCAGAAAATATTTTCATTGCTTTTGTAAAAAGTTATATTAATTAATATTACTATTGTTTGAAGAAATACAAGTTTTCCGATGAATAATGACTTTTTACAAGAATTTTTTTTTTTTTTTTTAATTTTAATTATAATAATTTATAGTAATTTAAAATCGTGCAAAATTCTGTATTGGGCTATTTACTGGATGTGATGTAGAAATTAAGTAGAAACGAAATTTACGAATCCAGCATTGAAAATATTAATAAACGTAGTTACACTATTCTATTTTTTTAATTTTTAAAAAGTTTTTTTTTTTTTTATTATTTAATTTATTCCCTTTGTCATCTATGAAAAGCTAAACGGGACATTATTATGTACAGGTCACGTGATCTAAGAGTTTTGTCTCTTTACAGAGAAATTAATTCAATAAAATTTTATAGTAGTATATTTTTTATTTTTGCATAAATCATCTTCTAAAGGTAAATAAAAGCCAATAAATTATTAGATAATAGCAGAAATATCTTCATTTGTAAAAATTACTGGGTAAAAACAAAAAAAAAAAACAATGCGTCCACTTAGATTTTGTAAATTTGGCAATTCTAGTCAGCCATACTAGCTATCATCGCTCAATCTTCCTTCAAACATCGCCTCAGATAAACGGGATTAATCATTAACAAATGTTTCTATATTACTTTTTATTCTATAAGTAAGTAATATTTGTTTCAAATCAGATTAATTTAAATTTTCAAATTTTCCTCTAAAGTGTCAAAAATACATAATATTGAAAATAATAAATTTAGCTTTCAATTAAAGCTAAAATCATATAATCATGAATGTTTTTTTCATTTTTAAAAATTCCTTTAGGTATTTAAAATTTATGCCGAAAATGTCGAGGTACCTGATATTGACAATAGACAGTCCGGATTTTAACCAAATATAATCAATACAGTAAAATAATCTATATCTTAAATAGTTGATCGTAAATATTTCTTCATCTTTCTAGGTTTGTGTACAAAATATTTTAATGATTTATCACACTTTCTGATGACTATAGAACGTTCAGTCATAATACAGAACAGATAACATAGTTAAAGAAACAAAAATTTAAATCGTTGAGCATAAATCTTTGTTTATATTTGTAGTCTCTTGTTGAATCACTTCCATTGAAAAAATATTATGTGGAATTAATGCGAAAATATTATTCTGGTCGAGTTATTCATTTAAACCCGTATGAGTCCATCTTTATATAATATACCCTGCAAGGCAGGAGAATAGAAAACTCCACACGAAATAGGCCTCTTTCTATTTCCTCCAAAGCCCACCCCCTTGTCAAACACTACATTATGCTAAAAATATAAATAAAATGTCTTCCTAAATCAGAAGTCTTTTGAGTACTTTTAATCATTTTTGAGAAGTTCGAGGGCAAAGAATTTACATGCCGATGTACATCTCGTCTACAAATATTATGTGACAGATTTGTATGAGGTTACCTACACAAGTATCAAGACAAAATACCCGGCCAGCCTGAGCGTTGTCCTCATCATGACAGGCTGTTATTGATATCCTTTCAAGGGTAATTGGTGACGGAATATAATTCAGGAAAAGATGGTTTCCCGCCTTTCTGGAGCGCATTGTAGTGTTCAATTTGCATACATGCTTTTACAAAATGAGATAAAATATTTCCTTTTTGGCCAAAAGGCCTAGCTCATAAACAACATGACGTACCTTGGCACACGTATCTATAATGGAATCCAAAACTAGATAGTCGAATAGTCTTTAATATCAGTATGACATAAGATTTGGGGTCAAATCTGGAATACGAACGAGATATTTCAGTTGTGACTTTTTCTCCAGATAAAAAAACAAATAAAAAAAAACAAACAAAAAAAAAACAGATACTAATCAAAAATAAGTGTATTCTTAAAATATACTAGTCTTACAAGATGTCTTCCCGGGAATAGATAAATTGAATGATATGGTAATAAAATGTAGCATGTTAGACTGATAAGAAATAGTACCAAAATCTATTCATTAAAATAAAGTATATATATATATATATATATATATATATATATATATATATATATATATATATATATAAGAGAGAGAGAGAGAGAGAGAGAGAGAGAGAGAGGGTCCGATTCTATATTTTTAATTTTGCGCATGTGCGTGGTTTGTTTTTGATCAAGTCAACAGTACAGAATATTAGGGCCAATTGAACACCGTCTGTAAAAAAGAACAATATGACGCAATTCACTCTTACAGAAATTTAGAAACGTTATACTGTACTGCTTGGCATTCGTGCCGGAATTTCCAGTACAGACATTTCAGACTATTTGGCTGTCAATCTGAGCAGAGGGCGGAGAATTCGAAAAGAGTTCGATGTGTTTAATGGCGATTACGAAGGTACAGCTGGTGTGAAAAATTTCTGTGAACCTTCCGATAAGAAAAGACCTCATGAATTTGTTGGTGATGGCCTCAGCCGAAACACGGAGGCCTACAGCATGTGACTTGAGGAGGTAGTACTGCCCTGGGTCACGAGGGTAGCTGCTAGAAGAACCTATGTCTGACAACAGGACTCTTCAGAATCCTGTTGCCAGACATATGTTGCCAGACATGCCACAAAAGCAGGAAAGCCAAAGATAACAAAGATTAACCGAAAGTAAGGATTACGGCAGCATTCACCAAGTTAAACAAGTAAATCTTCCAGAAGAGTTGCAGAAGATTCAGAAGCCATGTGGAGTTCGTGGTTGAAGCCAATAGCGATTTTATAGATTGTATTAATTTTAGTAAATATATCTTTTAAATTAAGATTTCAGTGTTATTTTTATTTTTGCGTAATTTAGGCGACAATTTTTTCATCGCACACAGCATGTGTGTGTATGTATATGTGTGTGTATGTGTGTGTGCTTGAAAAAGAGAGACTGTGTGTGTATATATGTGTGCGTATGTGCTTGAAAAAAGAAAAGTTTTTTGTGTGTATATTTAGGCGTCGTTAACTTTCTAATCTTTCGTTAAAATGAAGAGGCAAGGTAATTATTTCAAGATTTTCCCGTGTGCGAACAAGTGAATTCTTTTATAAATCAAATCTTTTTCGCACTAAAGAAAATTTCAATAGAAAACAGAAGTAACTTCAAAATGTCAATCATTTTCACTCATATATTATGCATTACACACACACACAAATATTGACTAAATTACAAACATAATGTCTGCTTATTTTTAGTATAATCCTTTCATATTCACAATATGCATTGAAAAGCAATGTAACAGTGAAAATCACGTTTCTTTCCCAAGTACTTTCCATATCTTTCTTAGATCATCATCAGGGGTGCCACTACTAAAGGCAAAATCTATGTGTAGCTGGCCATTAGAATGGGAATTCGGTAGTCAAAAGTAATATTCTTAGTATTTTAGTTTTAATTATTAAATTATTTTTTCATTAAATATTAACCCTAAAATACTAAGAAAATTACTTTTAACCTTTACCACCATAGTCCCATTCTATGGTCACAAAAATAACGTATATGTGCAACGCGACATTATTTTTATGGGTTTAGTTCTGGGTCCAACATCAGCAACTTCTACATGGCCAACTTAAAAAAATAATACATTTAGCAGCACAAAGACTTCCTCCCATCTACCTAAGATATGGAGATATGCTTATTTTAGTTAAAACATAGAGGTACTTGAACTCAAAATCTTTCAAAAACTGTCCTCAAATCTACATAACAAAAATAACATAATCCCTTCCCTTGACATTTTAATAAACATAAATAACATATTTGCTACCGCCTTACATATATAGCCAAACAACAAAAGCTCTTGCATTTTCAACCCTAAGAATAAATGCCCTAATTACTACAACATAGCACTTTTACAGATTTTAGTTAACCGATCACAAATTAATTAACTTCACACACATGTTTTCTTAATTGAACCAAAAAATATAAAGTAGACTTTCATTAATAATGACTTCCATAAGCACATTGTAGATGAACAAATAAGACGATTTATCAAAATCCTCAACACACATCAAATAGAACAGTGTACTTCCTCCAAAGACTCTAGATATATCAAACTCTTATATTGTAACCAAATGCACACTCACTACAAAGAGGATGAGAAAACCATAAAATCCTCATTCGGATTAATATATTTCCCAAGGATCCCAATGAACAAATAAAATTAATCATATATTATACAAAATACAATACAAACAATTTAACGATTCGCAATATGTATTAGGTAAAACAACATTATATATCAATTCAAATGTCCTTTGGGAGAATGTCCTTTGGGACAATGATACTCCGACAGAAAACCAAATATATATGCTGGATATACGACAACAACATTATCAAGATGTCTTACTTTACAAATCTCTGACCATTCTTCCATTGCGAGACACTCACACCAACATTCCTGTACACATTCACAGTATAGATAAATACTGATTGTTAACACAATTATCCTACACTAAGAAAATAAAAAAAGTAAAACTACACATCCTCGAAGCACTGTACATAAAAAATTGAAGCCGGCACTGAATATAATCAGTAACAAATACTGTAATAAATGTTCTAAAATGCCTATAGAAACAGTTTTCACTTTTTAAAATGAACTCGACTATGATATTCCAACATAAAAGAAAAAATTCCATCATGGATATCTTTTCACTTTCTAATGAACGCAAAATTATAACTGCCAACCGTTTCATTTAGACGCAAAAAAAAAATCAGTTATGGATAGCTACATATTGTTTCTGCTTTACCCATTTGCATCCCTGATGATGACCTCAGAATGAGTTGGAAAGTACTTTGGAAATAAAAGTGATTTACACAGTTACAGAATATTTCTTTCCTTATATGAATGTAATATACAGAAAAATTACCGTGGATATTGAAAGGATTATGATAAAAATAAGTAGACATAATGGTTGCAATTTATTCAATCAGACATGCCTAAAAGAGCATTCGCTGCCTAAATACACACACACACACACACACACACACACACACACATATATATATATATATATACATACATACACACAAATATATATATATATATATATATATATATATATATATATATATATATAACTTGGGCAAATGGAATGGCGGCATTATATGAACTATATAAAATGCAAACGAAGCACAGATTGATATAAAATTGAAAGAAAACTTTCATCGATTCAACTTATCAAATCAGATTGGGCGGGGGTGGTATTTCATCGAAATATTTATATCATGAATGATTATTAATCCGAAGTCATTTCTTTGTAATATAAAACACTTATGTTTGAATAGATATCTATACTTCTGAACCTGTAAAATAAAAATTTACCCGCCTTGAAGTAGAAAGACATATAAATGAAAACGTTATTTCCATATAATTTTAACATATTTTATATTTAATTATATTTCAGAAGACTTTAGATCGTTAGGTTATTATATATTATTTCCTTATTAAAAATATCTCTTTATTATTGCTTATTTGAAAACGTTCAGTCTTAATCAGCATATTGGGCATAAAACTCAGAGTTGTGTTACCAATGACAATATATAGTTATCAACAGACTTTTTCGCTGTAACAGAGTTTATCAGTGTGGTCAGACGTCCGGTTTCCTCTAGCTAGGATCAAAAACCAGCTGAATTCGCGTCAGTCGGAGATTTTACCCCTAAGCCGTTAGCACACGGCAAGCAAGAATGTCAATTTAGGCGCATTTATTTTTAGATAAAAACACACTGACTGAAAGAACTCGATTCGATTTACCGAAGAGTCATGCATTATTAGCCATAATAGTGACTGTTTACAAACTTACACTTCCTATATATATATATATATATATATATATATATATATATATATATATATATATATATATATATATATATATATATATATATATATATATATTAAAACATTTTTATATTTATACATTCTTTTTATAGATACAAGTATTTAAGTAAATGCTCTGTTTTATAATAAACAGTATTAATAACATTTTCTGGACTGAATGTCCGAGAGATTTTTATAGAAAATATTCGTTCTCCGACAGGAATCGAACCTGTTTCCAATACGGAACCGTCATTTAGCCAAACGGGCCTAAAACCGATCGAGACACGGAGAATCGTTCGATTAGCAAGGTCAATTTTACTGTTTTTAAATTTCAGTCTTCCATGAATCTCTCACGTACATTCACATCTGCTCAAAGCGTATCCAAATGTAAAGAAATTACGTCACACATGAAATGGACAACATCCGTCAATTATTTTAAGACATTTTTATGTTTATACAGTCTTTTTTTTTTATAGATAGAACTATTTCAGTAAATGCTCTGTTTTATAATAAAGGATACAGGTTCGATATAGAGCTCCTTGATAAAATTCAAAGAAGAATCAGCAGTATTATTAATCCTGTTCTGGTGTCTTAACTTTAATCACTTTCCACTGACAGTGTGATGTCCTCCCTATACCTTTTCTATCAATAATTTGATGGTAATAGATCATTGTTTTGGTATCTAGACGCTTTGAATTTAGGCGAAATATTAGACTGTCGACAAGGAAACATCAATTTACTATTGAGCAGCATAGATGTAACCGTAATTTATAAAAGGTTCCTTTCTCGTACTTCTCCCTTGTGGAACTCCCTTCCGGCTCCATGTTTTCCAGTCAAATTTAATCATCAAAGATTTAAATGCAACGCCAATCGCTATCTAATGTCCTTATGATTACTCTGCTTTTGCTTTCGCGTTTTAACAATGTTTCGGTTAGAAAAATTTCCACTCTCAGTAACCCCCTTGTGTCGCAGTGGCTTTACTGCCTTGAATGAGGTAAACTCGATTATACAATATATACACATATATTATTTCTTAAGTACTTTCCGGCGTGTATTGATCAACCTATACTACAGATTGTATTCGCTTGTAACTGAACATAAGTGAGTTGGCAACTCGCCAACTATTTATTCTTATTTGTTATTAATTTTATTCATTTATTTTTTGTTTTTGTGTGTGCGTGCATGTACGCGAGTGTGTGTGTGTGTGTGGAATGGGCATTTTGTCATCGAGCACTTTTTCTTGAGTATGACATTTGAGCATACTCACTTTGGAGTTCCTTATATTGTGAATTTTTAGGATATATATATATATATATATATATATATATATATATATATATATATATATATATATATATATATATATGTGTGTGTGTGTATATATATATATATAGGAAACTCAGATGATAGAATTATCAAGCTCTCTTTTCCTTATAGCATCAAATTCCATTGTCGGGGTCATATTCTTACCGTAATGGCGTTCCCCAACCCTAGGCAATTTTAGTTGGTGTGTACATAGTATAAACACAGAAGCTATCTCATAATATTAACTTGAGTTAGCGAAGGAGATTATAAATGTGTCTTTTAGTTTAACCTTTGCGCTCACCCGCTTGTGTGTGTGTACGTATGCCTACACACACACACACACACACACACACACACATATATATATATATATATATATATATATATATATATATATATGTACTAGATTGGTGCAAAAATAATATCGTTTTTGACGTATTTTTAACGTCAAAAAACGATATTATTTTTGCACCAACCTAATATATAAGATTAGGTAAATGAGATAACGAGATATACGCGTCTGCTATTTATCCAAGAGGTGTAGACATAATAGTGTTGAATGGGATTAGACAGAGCTAAGAAATATATCTTAATAAATACACATATACATACGTTTGAGATATCTCGTGCGAGATGCATTGAGCAACCAACGAAACTCGAGTCGCACATCAAAACGTAGGTATATTTGTATTTATTAACACACAAACACACACTCACACGCACGCACGGGCGCGCACACGCAGACACACACACACACATACATTATACACACACACACACACACACACACACATATATATATATATATATATATATATATATATATATATATATATATATATATATATATATATATATATATATATTCCCGCATTAAAAGTATACCCCTACTGGGCAATAAAAAATATTAATACAGTATTAATTATTAAACTGTATTTATTTTTCGACAGCTGTCACAGTTAAATTTCTAATTCGGACATGAAGTGAGTCTATATACCGGGTTGAATAAAACTGACGAAGTTTTCTTCAGTTTAATTTTCGATTTCATTGTGTAATACTATTTATTGAGTCTGTTATAATAAATAAATTGATCACAATTCGTGGATCAGTTTGAATATTTTATATTACTAGGATCACTTCGATTATATACCAACGGATTTATTACTTTTACACACTCTCTTTGTCTATGTCTGT
>OZ010573.1:134119109-134131609 GCA_963932145.1 Acanthosepion lycidas | reverse complement strand
TATGTTTTGTATCAGTGTATTCTTGGTCTTTTATTCTCATTAACTTTTGGTAGTGGGTGTCAAAACTTTCGAACCACCCTGTAGTTCAATTTTTTTTTTAGTTTATGAGTCTGCATATTAGGGTTTTTTGTGATCTTTTAGTGTAAATTTTCGGTCGTATATGTCTAACATCTGGACGATCTTTTTTTAGCTACCGTATTTGTATAATATTCCATATTTGTTGTACTTCTATGTATATTTATTTAATTTGTCTTTGTGTAACGTTTTTGTATGTTTTGGTAGGTTTAGTGAAAATAAGTTTCTAGTTTTTTTTCCGCTGCAATAAATATGTTATGTGAATTGTTTATTTTGATTATATCTCCTTTTAATTTTTTCTGGACGGCGTCTAATTGATTTCGAAATTCTATATTTCTTACTACAGTAAGTCTCTTTTGAAATCGAGTTGCTTGCCTTGCGGTATAAATTTTATTTGCTTTTGTTGTAAAACCTAATTTTCCCTTTCTTGTGGCATCTGTGTTAAATTCTTGTTTTAAGAAGAAATGTCATGTCATTATCTTTTATTGGGCTTTGTTTTTTTTCTATTAATATCACTGTGTATGTTGATGCATGGTGGTGGGTGGGGTATGTTGTTTTGGGAGTAGTCGAGACATTCCATTGTCCATAATCTATATAATAAATACGAATATCAGTGTGTCACTGTGTCACACTTTCAATAAAAGGGACAAATCTCTCTGTCTTTCAATAGCGCATGTTACAGAGATTTTGGATTCCAATTTTCATTACTAGGATTCGGCGATATTTTTAGTTGACTTTTTGCAACGAAATTTTTGATACGATATCAATTTTATAACATGGAAATAAATTTGGAAACAATCAAAAGTAATAGCGAAATCCAACGAAAGAAACCCTTGAAATAAAAATAATTGTTTGCACAGAAATTAAGGACCTACGTACATCGAACTGTCTTTAAAATAAATGGTGGCAGAAAAAATTATCGTTGAACATTTAAAAGGTAAGCTTAAATATTAATGCAATACTTAAATGCAGCGATCAATTTTTTGTTCTGTAGTTTATTGTTGCCTATCGCATATGTCAGCAGTATACCTCGCAAAAAGAAATCTCCAGCAGAAGACCAGATTGCAATTAATAGAGCTAAGTCTGCAGCGAAAAAAATGAAAGTTTCATGCAAATGAAAACCTCGATCAAATGGCATCCCAGAGAGTTGGCAATGCTGAGAATATGCAAATATTTAGGGACTCTCAAACTCCTGAACAAGTCAAGGATTCAGTCAAGAACCCTCTGCAGGAGCTAGTTTAAATGTCTCCTGTTATGGCTTCTTTTAAACTAGTAAGTTATAAATGTAGCGAAATTGCTCAACAATGTAACGGTTACGATAATACCATTTCGTTACGATAATATAATAGACTTTGCTAAACATAATGTGCCATTAAATAGAATATATAAAGAGTTGAGCCAAAACACAAGACACATGATCTATAGATTGCGTTCAATTATGAAATAGTTTTGTCATCGCTTATCATTGTTTATCTCAATGTTTTTCGGTATGTCGACCGCAACGTTTTCAAAAATCGCCTTCATGTTAAAGTCACAGTTTTGAAACAAATGAATAGCGGCTCGGAAGGAAGAATCGTAGATCCGAGTTCGAATTCCAGTCGAATTCATTACATTCACTTACGGACTAATATCCTTGGAAAAGGTATGAATTCCCTTCTTCCCCACCAGCTATGGGCAAATAGCAGAACAGACAGGGCTCTCTAGTGTTTGAATGCAACTGGTGTACCTCAGAAAGATATGGTAATCTAATGCAGGAAAAAAAATGCCTCGTCAGTCATATATCGAAAGATACATGATCACCTAAGCGTATATTACGTATGGCACATAACTGATTTTTATTGAGCAACATTTCAATATGATACTTTCAAAAGTATTATATTTGTCCAAAACACAAATGTGTTGAAAATATCACAATAAGAAAGTACCATATCTAAAACATGGGTTACTTTTAATTAGTTTGATCCGAAACTATATATTCCTCATTACTTAACTATTGTAACTAGACATTTCACTACTGGATCCAATATTATGAGCAAAGATAATGAAAAACACAGTTCCATTCTTTGCTTTACTGATGTCATATTGTTTTAAATGACTTAATCAACATTTAAAATTTTCATGAATTTTTCATCCACACGCAAATATACCTGCAGTTATATGACGCAGTCAAATTTGGTCATCTGTTTTCTTATCAATTTTAATTTCAAATTACTTTATTAAGTGTGTTATACATTGGAATAACACAAATAGTTATCGCTTTCTATCCGAGTAAAACAATTGTTAAATCCCACGCCTCTAGATGAAATATTCACAACACGATAATTAAATGTACTCGTTTATAATTATGGAAATCTTCTTGTAAATATTAAATGATTGATCTCAAATTTCTGCATGCCAAATGCACATAAATATTCTTTATCGAAAGCTTGATAACATAATTATAATTTGCAATGATTTCACCAGCTCCTATGATCATCCATTTATCTTACAGACGGAAATAGTAACTATTTATGAGAAATTATTAGTGGAGATTTATTACTTCCCCTGACATGTCACTTTCGGACTTAATAGAAAATAAACCTGTTTAATTTAACCATACTAGAATTAAAGACGATTTTTTATTTATTTACATTATGTAGGCCACAAACTAACATAGGATTTGACGGTGAATATAAATCTTTGTCAATTCGTTTACATCTTCGTTTTATTAAACGAATGTCCATTATTGTGTGGGCGGGGACAACACTCTTCCATTGTGCTCAAATTAAGGTTTTAGCTTGATCGTTAAAATTCACACTATTAATAGCGACTTCAAATTTCAATTGCTACCTGAAAAATAAAAGTCATAGCAGACATTGGTGTTCGATATAATTCTTAATATCACTGAATTATTAATCAGTCACCTGCTTAGTACAATCAAACTATACACAGAATTTTTCACTTAATCTTTTGCTGACGTTTCATTCTCAACGAGCATTATCAAAACAACTGGAACAAATCGTTACCATAATAATCATGGTAATGTAAAATCTGAAGTTATTATTATTTACATGATTTGCATTTCAACTCTTCAACTTGTTGCTATTATCACAACGTTTAAGCCAAAGTGCCTTCTGGTTTTCCTCGGGTAACTGTTCATCTGATTAAACTGCAATGAATTTGAACTGAACTCTGACATGTTTCGGGATATCTGCTCTAATATTTATTTAGAAAGTAATCAGTCATTTTTCACTTTCCACACTCTTCAAGTTTACACTACCAAGCCCAGAAAATGAACTCACAATTAATTTATCATCAAATAAGCAAAACAACGAATTAATCAATTAAGCTATTGTCCATAGATTCATTTGACAAAAATCACTTAATCAAATTTAATAATAAGTATCCCTAAAAAATAATTGATATTTGTACGTACGAAACATGTTAATGAATATTTTGAAGGCAATAGTAGTATTTCACTATATTTAATAAAAAAAAGTATTTAACTAGATTTTTAGTATTATTTAATACACTTCATAATACAAAAAAAATGATTCGGTAATTAATGTTCTCTTTGCTAGAAATATATTTCTTTAATATGGCCAAGGCAGTTAAGTTTGGAGTGAAGGATTTTTTTTCATTGCTGTGCACACGTATTTAAAATTATTTTCTTTATCATATATTGCATTGTGCCGATGCCAAATTGTAACAATAATACTCGGATAGATACACGGGTTACTGCATTTCCAAGTTATTACCTTAAATCGACATCCGTCAGTCTAGCGAGAACATGAAATTCAACTCTATGCTTGTTGCAGATTCACGCCACTACAATGCACAAGGCCTGGGTAGGAGTATATTTGGGGGTACAGACTGTTGTTCTTGCAGTCGATCCCTCCTCTACAAGCTCGCTGAAAAAAAAAATCAAAGAAAAGGTAATTACCGATATTCATGTTTACGGCGCTTTCACAGGAGTTGCTAGGATGTGAATGAATATAGCCACGGACAGCCTTAGGGATTACGATTTTAGATTTTTCCTTGCGGTTCAAGCACGAAGCTTTTCCCATGTGTGGTTATAGATAAATATAAGTAGATTTTAGTGATTTAGTCAATATAAACATCTTCAACTTTAACTTGGTTGGCCGACTCGGAGATTTCACGCCCTACCGGTAAATAATTGACATATACTCAATTAAGACTGCACATATTAATAAGTTACACTTGATTAATAGGTTAATTGGCATAAGTTATACTCGATTACTAAGATAATTGACATAATTTCCCATCACGTAATTGTAGAGGGTTGCCGTAACCTTGTCACGAGGAGAACTTCCATTTCATATATGATGTCATTTCATGACGTGAACGAACACAGTTCTCCACAACTTCATTTTATTTATTTATTTTTTTATCGAGACAACTCTTGCCTCTTAAATAAGCCTGTTTTTCTATACTTTGCTATTCATTCACTGAATCTCGTCAAAATAATTTACCGTCCGTTATTCTTTATGTATCGTATCTCGAAGTAGGCGATTATGGCTCTCCAAAATTTCCTGCCGCCTTGTCGGATTGGTCTTCAGAATACGCCAAATGCGCCAGTGCAGAGGTATAAGACCCTCACCGAATGAGGCCTCCAGAGTAAGACGATAAAACTCGTCTAATAGCAAGCCATCTGATGAGGAGGTTTTGAGGACCGTGGAAGCACCTATTAATTTTTGGTATTCTCTCGTCCATCCTGACTCGTTGTGGTAGCACATGTTATCTTCCCAGGGATGGACAAAAAGTTGACTCCCAAATGGGGTCAAAACACCGTGAAAGTGTAAAAAGTAAATTTTATAACATCAATATATTTTGGTAAACATTATTACCAGTAATGCATTTTTCGAGAAAAATTATTGCCAGCAATACATTTTTGAAGGAAAAAAATATTATCAGCTATACATTTTAGAAGAAAGAAAAAAATATCAGCAGCAGTATTTTTCTGAAAAAAATATTAGCAGCATTAAAAATCTTGTCGGCATTAAATAACCCATTGAGTTTGATATGCCGTAAAACAAACCAATTTCTTGTCCATCGATATTAATAATTTGCGCCTTATTTTTATTTCTCCTAAATTTTGTACCTCCATCCATTTACTCAAGCTCATTAAGTAGAATATAGATTGTTTGTTTCTATCTTGTCTTCAAACTTTCATGTGAGTATCAGATTTTCTAAGCCCTCTTTCCTGATTATGTATCTGTAAATTTCAGCTGCCTCTTCCTGGTGTTAAGTATTAGGTTGGTGCAAAAATAATGACGTAATAATGTCGTTTTTTGACGTTAAAAATACGTCAAAAAACGACATTATTACGTCCTTATTTTTGCACCAACCTAATATAATTTTCCGTTTTGTTTCGAATTTCTCTAAAACTTCGTCTTTGCTCACATATTCGGCCGATGGTGACCTTAGCCTTCTGTAGAAATACGTTTTTGCTGCTTAACCTCTCTTCTTCATCTGTGAAGAGATTTTCACTGCCATATATGAGGACTGATATCATATAACAGTCAGACATACTTTACTTTGTTTCTATCGATTATTAAAACTAAACTCTGCTTAGCTTTTGCAATTCATCTTTGACTATCGACTTTTGTATATTTTGCGGGCTTTACATTCTCCAAGATTTTTTTCCTTATTATTTATCCCAAGATATTCAACCGCTAATTTCAAATTGTAAGCAACAGCTTCCTTGTAATTCTCATTCTTAGAAAAAAGAATTCATGTTTCTCCCACATGTCCTTTCCCTGATATTTTCAACATTCGACACTAGATCTACATTTTAGTCTCTTTATATATTTGCTTCCATTGTGAGAGGATTGTCTAGAATTCGTTGTCATTTTGGAGATTAGATATTATGTCACAATTCAAAATTATTTACTTTGTTCCTAGCGATATTTACTTATCTCACAAGAAATTTAATTAGTTTCAGAAAGTAACATGTCATTATTTCTACGCGCTTACTGATTTACGCGTTACACTTTCCGTCTTCATTATCGAGATAATAGCATTTCTTATATTATCGAAACAACCTATAATTTAGCAGGAAAAAGGTAAATTGTTTATTATTTACATTATTCGCACTATTGTATATGTGGAACTAGAACAGTCTACCCCAGTGAGCGAAATAAAGGGTTAAGTTCGACATTCCAACCACCTGAAGAAGGCCGGAGCGTACAACGGCCGAAACTTTGTAATAAATATGGCGACAAAGATGACGACAATAGTCAGAATAATGTAAATAATGTAAATAATACCTCATCTCAGAAATATAGACAGATACTGAAAGGCCGTAACTTTGTGATAAATATGGCGACATAGATTAGGACAATAGTCCGAATAATTTAAATAGTGTACATAATACCTCATCTCAGAAATATAGGCAGATACTGTTAAATTGTTTATATCCTGTTACTTCGCATCGTTCCTACACAGTGAAATTCTCAGATTCATTTCATTAAATTACGAACATGTACCTATGAAAAAGTTATTAAATCATTACCTATCCCCAGCTTTGGGCTAAATATAAACCTGGAAACTATTCAAATGCAATTATCACTCGCAGAATAAGAATTATTCTTACAATCTAAAACATATTTCGGCTTTAAATAACCTAAAATGATTGAGGAGCCGTAAAATACAATCAATTTATTTGAAGTCGTGGTTATTATCAATTTATTGATTTCTTTACAAATTGTCTAAAAACCTCCAGGAGATTGACTTGTTGCGCCTTCTCGAGCTAACGTTCTCGGCTCACATGAAGCAGAAAGATTATACTGAATATATTGTTAGGTCAGCTGCTAAGAATATTGGTTCACTGTGTCGTGCGAGAAAATTTTCCCCTCTGAATCTATCTTGCATACTTATATGTCTACCATTCGTCCGTCCTGAGAATATTGCTATGAATAATCAGCAATATTATTGCTCCTGTTCTAGCATCTCGACTTCATTCATTTTCCTACAGCCTTAAGATTACATCCTTGTGCTATATTTTAAATTGTTGTTTTATTCCCCTCCTGCACAGACGATGAATTTTACATATGGGAACTAGTTAGAACTTCATGGATAATCTGATGTATTATGGTAGAAGTAAGAATTATAAGTAAGAATACGTTGTTTTGGTGCAAAGAATATTGTTGTATACTTGAGTCAGTGTTTGATGTTAGCTAAGTTTAACTTGAGACTGAAGAAGACTGTTCTTTTCCCCAATATCTTTTCGGCCTTGTGCCACATTTTGTAAATATTAAAAATAAATAATGCACTTCGCTATGGTACCTAGACTTTGAAATTCAGCTCAGTACTAGAATGCCGACGAGGTCTCACCAATTTACAGTTCAGTCAGCCAGATGTAATCGTAATATCTATAATAACAATTTCTTTTCTCGAACCTCTCGCTTGTTGAAGTCACTTCCGGTTCCATGCTTTCCAATTAACTTTCATTTTCAAAGATTAAATCCAATGTCAATAGCTTTCTACAGACCTCCTGTTTACATTTCTTTTGTTCTTGCTGCTTAGTAAAGTTTCTCATTTCTAACTTTCTCATAGCCAGCGACTCCTTATGTCTTAGTAACCTTACTCCTTTGCTTAAGTTGAAATCGATTTAAAAAATTCTGACTTTTGTCATGACTGTTCAAATCTGTCGCAGGCATTCAAATTTGATCTCTAAATACATATCAAACTAATAGTTTTTATTTATAGGTTAACTCATGCTGGATTGATCCTTTATACGCTTTATAGGGAGTTACGAGAATTTGACAGATTTTACGTGGTTCTCGTTTTGAGAGTCTGAACCGGTAGAACTAAGGAATTTACTTTGCTCGAGCTCCTGTCATGTAAGCACGGGAAAGTGAAGATTGGACAGATCCAGTCAGATGTGACCACATTACTCCATTTTCCAATTAATATTAATTGAATATAAATAATTAATTAATATTAAGATGTGGAGAGGGAAGGCTTCCAAATATTCAGTGACAGTATCTCAACAATTAATTACGTGGTATTTCATTGGAGTTCGATACCAACCTTTGCCACCTTTGTGAAACTTCTGACTCTCCTAACCAGTAATTGGGATAAACCTTTAAATAATGAATATTTAAATTCTCCGCTTACGACTGTGTGAATTTTATGAGATCAATATTAATATTTATTAAACATAACAGAGTACATGACTGTAAAATTAGCGAGGAAGATTGTGTTAAGTCAAAGTGGAAAGTTTATACTTAATTTGAAGATTAAAACGTTGGCTTTTAGTTATTCTTAAGCAGCAACAACAGTTATGTGTCTCTATATCACTTAGAATCGCTATTATGAATACCTGCTTTATTTACATTATTCCGACTGTTATCCACCAAAATTCATTAACATATTGATAACCTTTCGGCCTCTATATCTCTGAAATGCGGTATTATGATTACTTACATTGTTTACATTATTCCGACTGTTATCCGCATCTTCATTGCCATATTGATAACCTTTCGGCCTCTATATCTCTGAAATGCGGTATTATTATTACTTCCATTGTTTACATTATTCCGACTGTTATCCGAATCTTCATTACCATATTGATAACCTTTCGGCCTCTATATCTCTGAAATGTGGTATTATGATTACTTGCATTGTTTACATTATTCCGACTGTTATCCGCATCTTCATTGCCATATTTGAAACATTTCGGACTCTATATCTCTGAGATGAGCTATTATGAATACTTTCATTATTTACATTATTCAAACTGTTATCCTCATCTTCATTGCCATATTCACAAAGTTTCGGCCTCTATATCTCTGAGATGCGGTATTATGATTACTTGCTTTATTTAAATTATCCGGACTTTTATTCTCATCTTCATTGCTATATGCACAACGTTCCATCCTCTATATCTCTGAGATGAGGTATTATGATTACTTGCAATATTTACATTATTCTGACTGTTATCCTCATCTTCATTGTGATATTTACATCTTCCTTCAAGAAAACAGGGCAATGCAAAGACGTTTATTATATCCAGTGACTAGACCAAAGAGTTGTGAACTCAATACCAGGTCTCAACTGTGATGAGCCAAACACCTGGAAATATCAGTTAAAAGGGAAATAACTGAGGCATCCAGAAGAGGCATGGCACGTTTAACTAGAAAAATATATCCCGGTGGACGAAATAAAGGGTTATGTTCGAAATTCCAATAAACTGAAGAAGGCCGGAGCGTACAAGGACTGAAATGTCGGAAATATTGCAATGAAAATGAGGATAACAGTACGAATAATGTAAATAATACCTCATCTCAGACATATAAAGACTGAATCGTTGTGAATATAGTAATGAAAATGCGGATAACGGTCCGAATAACATAAATTATACCAGTAACCTTAATACCTCATCTCAGAGATATAGAGGCCGAAACGTTGTGAATATGGCAGTGAAGATGGGGATAGCAGTCCGAATAATATAAATAATACCAGTTTTCTTAATGCCTCATCTCAGTGACCTAGAGGCCGAAAGGTTGTGAATATGGCAATGAAGATGATGATAACAGTCGGAATAATGTAAACAATGCAAGTAATCTGTTATTTCGTGGATATGTGGCAACTATCCGGAGGCACATTCGAATAATTATTAAATATTTAGGAATATGTGTTTGTTGTCAATATATTATTAAAACTGATCTGTCTACCTGTTCTGCCACCAATTCAGACAAGCAACTTATTAGCCTAATGTATGCTTTGCTCTGGCCTTCTGACCTTCAGTAGGTTCTGTGAATGTCAAATTTACAAGGTATGTCAACTTATTTTCGATTCTCTTGTCTTAAATCTTTATTTTTCCTTATTACCTCCGTTTCTTGTATTCTCAGTATCCTTCTGTTGAACTGCATATCTCTTGTCTCATATTTTCTATTCTTCTGAAGGGAAATTATCTTCACTGGTATATAGGGGAAATTGTATAACATGTCACTTCACTCCATATTCTTTGTTTGTAACAAACATTTTCCTGTCTCTTAAAAATTGTATTAGATTTTGGATGTCATCTTCCAAAACGCCTTGCAATCTGGGTGCTGCATTGTCCGTGATCTGTTAAAACAGTTACTAGATATTTATTATTTTGTACTTATTTTTCGCATATTAGTGTATTTTCCTGCTGGCAGCCATACATTCTGTCTTCTAATAATTGATGGATAGTCTTTCCTACTTGTTCTTCTTTACAGCCTTGCTGAGGAAGTTAAGTAGTTTTCTTCTATTTTCTGCGATCAACACAATGTCATCTGCGTATCTTATATTAAGTTTACATTCACCGATAATAAAACCTGGTAGGACGTCCGACCCCTTTAGGATAGCCTCATTGTAATGGTTGAATATATCCGGAAAGAGGACATATCATTGTCTCACACACATTCCTTAACATTCTTTCGTCCTGGGTATGACGATAACCAACATCCGTATCCTAGGTAAGACGATAAACAACGCCCAACAGCAAGGCCTCTGATCAGGAGGTTTTGAGGAGCGTAGAACCACCTATTAATTGCTGGTGTTCCCAGGTTCACCATGACACAGGGTGGTAGCACCTGTTAGGGTCCCAGCTATTGGCAAATAGTTAACACCCAAACTTGTGTAAAAATAGGTTAATAAAAAAAATAAAATAATAAAAATAAAATAATAATATTAATAATAATAATAATAAGAAGAAGAAGCAGAAGAAGAAAAAGAAAATAAATAAATAATAAGAAAATAAAAATAATGATAACAAATTGGAATAAAAAATTATTACCAGCAATGATTTTTGAAGGAAAAATTCTTATCAGCAGTACTTTAAAAAATACCAGCAATACAAACAGTTATATATTCTTTAAAAAATAATATGACCAGCTATAGATTTCTTCAATGAAAAATATTCCCAGAAATAGATTTTTGAAGAAAAAACTATTACCAGCAATAAAAATTTTGTCGGCATTAGATAACCCATTGAGGTCGATATGTCGTAAACAAAACAAGCCAAACCAAACTTAACATTCCGTAAATATTGGATTGGTACAATATATAGTTTTATTTCAATAGTATTCATTTCTACACATGTTTCACACGAATGCAATTTGTGACATTCTGAAAGGTTACAAGAAGTACACGTGGACGATTCAACTGGGGTTTGTGAATTAGACACTTTTTTTACTTTACAAGGTAAATGGCATGTATTTTCATCATTTGATGCGACCTAATTTCCGAAAAGTTAACAATTCATTACGAACAGTAAAAGATGATTGCGTCGTTTGTAGTCGTACTAAAGCCGATAGGATTATTTAATTTTAATTTAGTAGGTTTTACGTAAGTGGGCTGCTTTGTTTAGAAATGAAAAAATTTCTAAGGAAAGCGCAGGTACGTTGAAGTCGGGTATGTACTGCTCTCAAAAGGACTTATTAAAGGTAACAATCAATGGCAGATCCCGGAGAGATATCACCTTCCATCAGGACAACGCCAAACATAAAATCTTTTTTTAAAACTCGGCTAAAATTTTTACAGCTTAGAAGTGATACCCTGCTACATCTATTGTGCTCACCGAATATTAGTTTCCGATTACTATTTATGTAGAACATGCAAAATTATATTAAATAGTAAAACTTGAACAACCCCTGAAGCATGTAAAGCCAATCACACCAATACATCATCCAGAAGGGTTCCAGGATGAGACTGCTTAAAATATGTCGAGATGCAAACGAACAAAATCTTACATATGTTTTTGAATACATTTAGGGACAAATATTTAAATATTATCTTTTAACTTCACTTAAAACTAATACGAAATTCTGCTGCGACCGAATATAGATTTTGCTTTCAAAGGTCATTTTAAAGAAAATTCATCACCAAGATTTATAGGTCTTAAAATAGTATATATATTCAGGAGAACGACTTGAAACATAGTAGTGTTGATATCACCACACCGAACAAAGTACTCGTAAAAAGATACAAAATAAAATAAAAACACAATTGGTCAAGAATCAACTCTGCAATTCTGCAGCAATTTCTTGAAAATATTCATGTCACGACCGAAAACAACCAAGCTGAAAACATCAATAAGTGAACAATTGCGGCTTTCTATTACGGTTCCAAACTAGATGCATCATGTTCTTTGGAAAGTGTTTATTTTCGAATAAAAGGCTTTCGCGAAACGTTAAGCTTCAGTGTCGTGTGAGTGCCAATGAAGGGCGGAAGTTAATGAATCTGGCACAACAAAGAAGCACGACTTCATAATGTAGCTTATTCTTGTGGGTGCGAAGTAAATAGAATCGATTTCATGTAAAATTCTTGACTACATACTGTTGTCCTATTGCCAAATACCGTTTACGAGAAACCGGAAAAATACTGTCCAAGCAATATCTGTGTTTATGTCTACATATGTGTGCATATTTATATAAGTATGTTATATATATATA
>OZ010573.1:134061609-134116609 GCA_963932145.1 Acanthosepion lycidas | reverse complement strand
TTCAGAGGAATAAACAATATGACTAAATATTGATTGGTTAGGCGTTGAGATAGAGCGACAATCTCCAAATTGCTGAAAAGTTGCGATTTTAATCTCTTCAAAATTATTGCGTTTAATTTTCACATTTTCGATTTTTACGTAGAATGACGAGCTGTTCGAAAATGGAGTGTGATGTCCCCCCGGTGTCACTGCGCCAAATGTGACGTCTGCCTGGCGGCGTCCGTCGTGCTATCTTGTCCTGTGACGACCAACAGGCTTGGTATTAGTCGCGGCACCAAATGTGACGTTCTAACCTTTTGGTGATTCGGATGGGAATCTGGTAAGATTCGGTATCAGCCTTGTCGTTCCCAGGTCGCCTCCAACGTCTGGTTACCGAAGTAACTGTTTTGATTTCCAGTCTAACCTACCCACGTTGTAATTTGATCTTAGGCAGACGAAATCAATCAGTCGCCGGGCCGTAATGCAAGTCGCGTTCGAACAAGGTTGATATCGCACAAGTATATGTAAAATAAAATAAAATAATAACTCGAAAAGTTCAAATGTGTTAAAAAAGGATAACAATATTTTATATATGGTTGCTGAATACAGGACTGCGTCTTCTTCCCAACCCGCTATATGGATTCGCGACACTTTGCGTTTGTTAGGCGAGACTTAACATCCTAAGTTGTTTGTTCTTTAAGAAACTGGTTGTTGGTGTATCTTCAGGCGATATTCGTAAAACTTGTTTCGGTGGTGTGAGTCTAAGTCGTTCTTCAAAAATAAATTAAGTTGAATAATAAAAATAAGTTGAGGTCGATAATGCGCGAATCTTAGTCAGCTTCTGCGAGGCGGGACTTCAGAGCTCTCAGCTCACTGCAACTGCTTCTCAACTGGAACTCGAACTGGTACTTAACTCGCTGAGACTCTGCTTATATGGACGCCGACCAAAACCGGGGTGGGCTTGTCGGGGTTTCAGGTTCCTTGATAATTCTAAACCCACAATCCACTTCTTTGTTTTCGGTCAGGAAAATTTTAGTATTTTCCATTTTTGGAAGTCTTTCGTCTTCCCACCTTCTTCTGTTCTCATATTGGTATCTCACCATGCCCTCAGAGGGTGTCAACGGGTTTCCCCTCTCTCTCACAGTGGCATCTCACACCTATCCCTTCAGGGGGGCACAACAGGCCTCCCCTCCTTCTTCACATGATTACCTCCGCCTAACGCTCATGCCACCATTCAGTCAATGGGCGCTCAGCAGCGTGGGTGTTGCCAAACTAGTCTCGGTTTAAAAAATCTTGCTCAAAGAAAAAGAAAAATGATCTTCGAAGAGACCTCACACCCTAGACTCTTATCTTAACCGAATCACCTGGAATTCGTCAATCAGATTTTCGACAGCATCAGGTGGGTGGCCATTTGGACGTATTTGCATTCTTGGTGCCGATTACTGATCCGATAAAAAAATTTCGCTATCATAGCCAGCCCTGACGATAAACAGATGCTCCTCTCAATGATATTCTGCATATAGACAAAGGCTTGACCTTTCCTTCATGGTGGTCAGCGGACACTTTTGTTTTTTCTCGGACAGTGCGTGCTTAATTAATTTTTATTTTTATCTCTTTAGATTTCTGCGGGAGGTAACTTGTCCAGCTTGAAAATTCCCTTTACCATTGCCATGGGCAGATTGGACATATCTTACTCTCCGCCCCGTAACATAAATCAGATTAAATTCTGTGTTTTACTTTCTCGACAATGGAAATAAAAATCTTACCACTTTTCCTTGTCAGAAAAATAACACCGCTTAGTGTCCTTTTCGTGATGGCTTCTTATCACCTAAATTTAATTATCGCCTTTCTTTTTTTTCTTCTTCTTTCTTTCTAGCGACGTAAATAGTGTCACAGGAGTATTTTTGCCATTTTCTACTGGAGTTGCTCAGTCCTCATTTTTCAGATTTGATTATGTTTAAAGTTGTCTTGTAAGTGATCTAAAAGACAACCTCACATCCACAGACGTGACTTTGGAAGCCTGCCGCTATTCTATCATTATTTCTATAGCATATATTCATTATATATTCATTTTCCCCATTAATTCAATCAGTTACATATGAGAGACTCTTCGTTAAACCTACCAAGTCGAATCGTTATTTTTCCTCCCATGTTCCTAGTATAAGAAAGACTGTCTTTTCTGGCAACTTTATTCTGAGAATTGCAGTGTTTGTGAAAGTAACTCCACCGTGAGTGCTTCTATGAATACTTTGGTCTTAAAATTTTTCAGTCACGTGATAAATATTATCTAGCCTCCTTATCCGCCTCATCCGCACTTCGTAACAGATTATGTTTCTTTCCTATCTTGCACCTCATTAATCATTACACTTTCACCTTTAACTTTTTATTAACTTAAATAAACCGAAAGAAATACACGTCAAACTTAATTTCCTATTTGATTATAAACATTTTAACTTGGCTGAATGCGAACAAAAATTCCCCCCAGGAAATATTCTGTATTCGTAATCGACTATATACACTACTTATATTCGAAGAATTTTCCACATATTGGTTGTTGTTACCCCAATGTTTCAGCCGTCATTTCCACCTGCCTACCTCAGGTGTATATCGATGTAGGTAACGTACAAGGAATTTTGAACTGAACCCTTTATATAATCTCCGTGGGTAGACTATTCTCGTTCCATTGTTCATATCTAGGGATTAATCTATTTAGTAAAGTTCAGACATAGGGACATCCGTAGTAAGCCTAGCATAAACATAAATACAATATGAGGGCCGCTAGTAAAGAAAGAAAGAAAAATCACAGAAAGACGTCAACCGGAGAAGCGGCAGTCAAAACATGACAGCCAGCAGTAGCAGCAGTAGATGCAACCTAATCAGCAGCTAGTTTGAGTTTAAGGCTCTAAGTTTACTATAATAGCCTAGTGAGTAAAAGCGTTTTTTTGTGCATTTGTCGACATGAAATTTGGTGAATTTAGATATGAGTTCAATCCCTGGTTCGGGCAGAGTGTACTTGTAGTCAGTAGAAACGAGCGATCAATAACTGAACATTACTAAATAAAATATGAGCTAGACGATGGGCAGTGAAACGAGAAGTGTACATAAGGTTAAATAAAGTGTTAATTTCAAAATTACCTGTAGGTTACCAGATCGATATACACCTGAAGGTGGCCGGAGGGCACAACTGCAAAGATGAGTGCAATGGTCCAAATATAGTCGTGTAAATAATAAATTCCCCTAAATTCAGACAAAAAAAAAAATCGAAAGCGAATTTAATGTTAATGAGAGGTTGATCTGCCGTGAAACCAATATATACTTTGTTTGCCTCAGATAATGCTGAATAGAGTTTGCACTCAATGTCACAAACGGCTATCAAAGAAACCAGGTGCATCAGTGGGTTAGTCTGAAAATTGGCCTGCGACCACAGAGTACAAATCTACGCTTTATCTGATATCACCGGCTACCTTCCAGCATCTGAAAACGTGGTTGAACAAGCTTTATATAAAACGTTGACAGGGAATAAATGAAAGACATATAAATATATAAACATCCAACCTAGCATAGTCTTTTATATCATTGTGAGATATTGAATCCACGTTTGAAAAAGGTCCCCGCTCATTATACCACCCATCAAAAGTGATTGAAGATTAGAGTTGAATAAAAAGTGTAATATTATTTATTACACATTTGGCCTTGTATTTTAATTATTATATAACAACGATAATGTAAACTAACATATTGAAAAAATATATTTCAAACCTTCTCACGATTGTTGGAAATCTGAATGAACCCTTTTCAATGAACACCGTAGGCACGAAAAATATTCTCTGGAAAGCTCTATCATCTCCCGTTATTGACTCCATTAATAGAAAATCAGTATAATTCGTGATGTTTGTTGGGACATTTTTTTTTTATTTAACATATCAGACACTATCGTGTTTTAGGAAAACAGTTCTATTCTTGTGCTGTTTACGGCAAATCTTTATCAAATGACTGAGAACGAAAATAAAAATAAAAATAAAAATTCATCCTTCCTCATATCACGTGTACGTAATCAAAAGCGAATGTATCTCGCTGGCATCTCTTGAACAAGAGCCATCAGCTAAGTATTAAATCTATATTGGTTTTCTTTCAGCTTCTGCGTACACAAGCGGAATGCTCATAGATGTTTCAAAGACTGCATTTATCAATATTAAACCTAGAATAAAAGTGACGCCGAAAAAAGTTTTTATTAAAATTCAGAAGAGAAAATTCAAACGTGATTAATTTTCTGATTATGCCTTTATTCAGACATATTAGATCATTACAAATGTTCGTTCCGAATAAGAAAATTAAAAACTAAAGTGTATATGATCACAAATAAAGATTTATTAGCCAAGCATATAGTCTATATTGTTTATTTACAACTGTTTCCCAACGTCGTATAAGTTATGCCATTTTCATAGAATTTTCATGTCTTTGTTGGAAGAAGGTTCTGAGGTATTGACATTTTTTATCGCTTTAATTGTTCTGTAAAAACAGGAATAAATAAAAACCGAAAAGTAGACTTGTCAGAAGAATACGGTGTATCTGGGAGGCTTTCCTATTTAAAATCTTTAAGATTCTACAAGATCTGTTATGCAACACAGGGTCTTGTATTGCGTTGATTGAAAATAATAGCTTTTTGATTTGCCAAAATCGGCCGTTGAGATATTGATTTTTAAACTCTTAGCAATCTCTTCCATCGAAATCTTCTGTTTATTCTCACGATGTTCCTTATTTTAGCCTCCATTGATGTCAAAGGTTCGCCCGAAGCGTGATTCATTATTTACGCAAAAATCACCCTGACAAAACCTGTCAAACCACTTTTTGATCATCCAATGACCTATAGCAAAATCGAAATAAAATTTCTTAATGTTTTTGTTTTTTTTTTGTTTTTTTTGTCGTAGTTCCGACACTCACTCCTTTCCAAAATTCAGAAATTTTCATATGGCGAAAATGCAACTTTTCATCCTCCATTTTTAAGGGAGTACTTTACGGATAAAACGTTAACATTCAACAAAGTCTAAATCTCAACTAAACGATGACGTCTTACAAACTGGAATTCACCAGAAATCGTCACCAAAAATATCCAGAATCAATTTTATTTTAAGAAAATCGGACACGAACTTTTGCAATGATCTTATTTAAAGTTGTTATGTTAGTAATACGATGTAAATAATGATAGTAATTTTAGCTTTATTGTTATCTTTCTAAATATAATCTTTGTTAACTTCAGTTACTCTTTACTCTGAAGGTAATGAACAACTGGAAAATAGGTATCTCAAATACACTAAATGTTATGGCGCTTTCCAGTATTGATAGAGGCTTCATTCTTAACCTTTTATTTGAAGTAGTGTGAAACGTCAAAATATGAATTATATTATATTCTATTGAAATTACATGTGCTTAGTTGTGATGCTGTTGAAAGTTCTCAAACGATGTGGTTTCTGAAACAGATCTTTCTTTCGGATTCTGTTGCGCAGAGTCCGTGAGATGGATAGGATGATCCTCGCTGAAAACGTACAGGTTTTGTTCGCTCAGAATCATTTTAACCATTGATCTGAGAAAGAGGTTGTATACAACTGATAGTTTAGATATTTCTGACCGACTTTCATCTATTTCAAAGCCGTAATCTGACAAGGTTATTTAAGAACATGAGTTGAAGTTTCATTTTAATTTTTTTTTGTTTTAACTGAACTTTGCGATGCTAGGTAAAACTACTTTTTCGCACCTTATGATTTATTTAATCTTCTATATATTAGCTGAGTTAAACACCTAGGTATATGATATTCACATTCTGAATTTTTATAACAGATTGAGGCTAGGTACCATCATTGATTTTATTTATATTTCAAATCCTATTTTCTGTTTTGACAGGTATATCTTTAGACACAATTCTTGGAATTCTTGGTGAAAGTTGTTCATTTCTTTTTCTTCATGATTATTCTTATTTCTGCTATGAATAACTAAGTCGTGAGCATATACTCTCTCGTTTGTACATTGACCACGGTGTGAAAAAATGATTGCTGCTAATATTATATATTAATAGGCTGTTTGGCGTAAGTTGTCAATGCCCATCCCTTCATATCTATGATTGTAAATGCGCAGAATATCTTCTAAGAAAACATTAAAATGTTTTAATTTCCTCTTTGTAGTAATTTTGTTGGGGTTTGACGTTTTTTAACATCGCAGCCTTCGCTAAATATTCTGGACGAATTTAAGGTATATCATCAAATTATGTAATGAGGGAGAAGTGCAACTAAGAATATTCATCGAAGTTTCTAGCAACAAAATGTATTTGAGCACAGTTACTATCTAATATATTTAACAATGAAGACAGCGTGGTGTGTTATGCAATTTACAAAAGGCATTATACTTTTGTAAACTTAAGAATAGTAAAAGGCAAATCAAATATGTATACGTAATGTTAATGATTGTGTGTAAAAAGTGTTTGTAGGCAACAATTGGCTCTATTTAACAGATTTCTTGCGTATCATTTGTAATTAGTGTTTAAACAAAAAGGAGACATGCATTTCGAAATAGACTTTATAAATATATAACCACAATAGAACATATATAGAACCATTATCATATTCCAATCATTAGTAGATAACGACAAGATTTTAGCAGACACTGCAAAATAATGGAAAAATGTTATGAAAAAACAGGCTTTAAATAAAACAGCTTTCACCACATTAGCATGTACATTAATATTTTTTTAATGAATTATGTATTATGCTTATACAATATTTGTATAAAATATTTGGCACAAACTCAACACGTAAAGTCGAACTCTATGCATCCGTTTTACATATGCTTTCACTCGTATGGTACCGGAACATTTGAATTAAATTTAACTTGTAGCCTTCACCAAAACAACACTATGTAGTTAATGAAAAACATACTGAAAACACCCAGTTCTTCATGATGAGTGAGACGATATATGTACAGAAACAGAGCAAATACATGACAATTTGAAATTTAAATATATATATATATATATATTCTTGGCCATTTGGTTAAATTACCTCTCTACCCGTCTCCCGCTTTTATTTCCTATGAAAATTCACTGTCTGGCATTTGAACATCTATTGTATCCATTTGGATCAGCCATTACGTTAATGTCTGGCTGCTGTCAGATGTCAAATCTTTGCCATGACACATTTCTAAGATAATAATTTCTACTTTTTTTTCTTTTTCGCTTAGTTTGAATTTAACGTACGTCATATTTGATTGGTGGACCAGGGTAAAGCCCTATAGCCTTTTTTTTTCAAAGAAAGGATGATGTAATTTGCTTTTGTAAACAAATTTATTTTTCATTCGCCAGCAATATACAATGATCTGAGGAGACACATCAATCTGCGTTGAAACACGATTGCAATGGTTTAGCGATTATTACATTTTATATTGTCCGAAAATAAAGAATGTTGATTTACTATGTATTGCGGCTTCTTTTAAATTAAACCTTACTAACTTTGGAATTGTACTATTTTCGTTTTCATCGTATATATATATATATATATATATATATATATATATATATATATATATATATATATATATATATATATGTAGGTCTTTTAATATTGTACAACCTAACGGCACACGGCGAGATTGATATCCAGGACATCGAACTGTATAGAGATGACGGGCTCATGGTGGCGAGGAGTTCCACTAGCTTTAAGATAGAGAAGATCCGAAAAATTATGTTTAGTGAATTTAAAAATCTAATCTTAAAGATAACAGTCTCTTCTAATTTGAAAAAGGTAAACTTCCTCGACGTAACCCTAGACTTACCGAGCAACACGTACCAACCTTATAGAAAACCAAATGCTAACCCCTTATATATACACCCAAAGTCAAACCACCCTCAATCCACAATTAAACATATACCCTATCAATAGAAAATAGAATTAGCAGTAACTCCGCTAACAAAGAAATATTCCACCAACATAACGACTTCTATAAAACTGCCCTAAAAAGTAGTGGTTATAAAAATGCTAACATTAAATATAGGGACAACTGCAATAACCAAAAGAAAAAAAACAGGAATAGAAACATAATTTGGTATACACCTCCGTTCAACCAAATGGTTAGTATTAAACTAGGACAGAAGTTCTTAGCCCTAATCGATAGACACTTCCCCACCAAAAGTAGGCTTAGTAATATATTCAATAAGAACACACTAAAATTGAGTTACAGCTGCACTGAAAATCTAGAAAGTATAATCAGAAGACACAATAATAAAATCCTGAACAAATCCCCTTACCTGAATAGTTTTAATAACTCTACACTTAAGTCTGATAATAATAGGGAAAAATTATGCGATTGTAGAAACCCGGTAGACTGCCCATTAGAAAATAAGTGCTGCATCAAATCTGTGGTATACCAATGCACTATATCATCCGCAGAGAACCCTAACAATAATATGATATACAGTGGGTCCACGAAAAATGCTCCTTCAACAACATAAACTTAAGACATCAGACCTCTCTATCTAAATATTTTTGGCACCTGAAAGAAAAAAATAGGACACCTAAAGTAAAATGGCAAATCATTAACAGGACTAGAACTTGCAAAACTTGGGATGACCCATGCCCTTTGTGCCTCCATGAGAAACTACACATTATTAAACTTCTAAACAATAAAAACCTATTAAACAACAGGCAAAAATTAACGGTTTTCTTCCGACACAACCGAACTTACGCTCTGAATAACTAGCTAAAAACACGCATACAATAAAATAAAATTTAAAATCCATAGCCCATATACATAGTTTTAATACCTACAAAAAATGATAACCCTTTATGAAGTCGTCAAATAACAAACGTTACGGCCTTTTTATATACACAAATCCCTTTCATAAAGAGATATAATAAAAGAATAAAAGAATAAAATAAAAATAAATAAATAAATCTCCATAGACGCTCAAGCCAGACTATGCGAAAACTTCCTCCGTCGTAAATTTAGCCACCCCCACCTTACCCAGACCCGGCATCTATGAAAATAACTCTATACTGATACAAATTATTAACACCCCACCCCTGCCTATTCTAAACAATCCGCCCTTGATGTTACCATGGAAATTTTTGATTTCAATTCTGACTATACTATTAAAACTCGTAAATTTCAGAAATAAGTCATTCCCAAAAAAATTTCGCTTGAAGATGGAACAGAGCCTACTTTAACTCAAGTTAATTCAAATATTATTTTGAAGTTTTCGGCTCTTGCTTTGAAACATGAGACCTCTTATGTAGCGAGTTGGGAATCATATTTTTAAATATATATATATATATATATATATATATATATATATATATATATATATATATATATATAAACTGTGGTCTAAATTAAGGTGAACTGCCATCTTATCTTTTTATATTTAACCAAATTAACAAAATTATTTTGCAATACAAAAGTGTAAATTTATTCAATAAAATCGCCATTGTCTTTAACCACGGCCTCCAGACAAATTCGGTATCGCCTCCATTGGTTGTTCAACGTAAAAACCTCAAGCCTTACATTTTTTTTATCAAAAATGGAGTGTGTCTTTTGCTCTTGAAACAAAATTAATCGTTCACTCGCCAGTATTTTACAATCATCAGAATATATATATATATATATATATATATATATATATATATATATATATATATATATATCACGAAATATAGTATTAAGATGTGCTATATTTATGGGATAAAGTGCTCAATATCAGAGATAGAGCGTGTGTAAATATAAAATGAACATAGAAGTCAACACTTAGAGGCGTCAGTCAGTTTCATGCTAGATGCAATCGCCAGGCCATATATATATATATATATATATATATATATATAACTTGACCAAACTGTCGCAAGTTACATAATCTTCTTTTATGTGCCAATTCTTTATGAATTAGTGATCATAGTTCTCCACATCTTCCTCTCCCTATGTATTTCTTAATATTTTTTTTTTAATTTCATCTAAAGTCCATTATGCACATAGTACAAAATTAGTAATCTACTTTAATACCAATTATGAATCTCTCATATCTATAGCATCACTAACAATTAGAAATTATATTTAACTTTCTGATTAAATATTTATAAAAAAATATGATCTGATAAATAATATGAATTAAAAATGACGGAATGTTCAATAATTCGTCTTAATAGTAGAACCAGTTCTGTTAACCGTATCAAGCATTTGGACACTAACAAAATTCCGAGAAAAAGGACTTGATAGTACGTAGATTCGACTATTTGGATAATATTTCTTCTATAGGAAAACATGAGAACCTACCAAAAGAT
Source organism: Acanthosepion lycidas (assembly GCA_963932145.1). NCBI lineage: Eukaryota > Metazoa > Mollusca > Cephalopoda > Sepiida > Sepiidae > Acanthosepion > Acanthosepion lycidas. Next base: position 134,106,314 of record OZ010573.1, on the reverse strand, counting down.
TAGGGATAAATTCTACGAAATTTAAGTAACGCTTTATAGCCATTGCTAGAGAAGTAAAATAATAATTTTGGCCTCAACTTATAATTTGGGATTCAAATTGTTGGAAAACTAGCCAGTTACAGACGAACAGAAATGTTAATTGGTCAATTTAGAGATGACTCAGAACGAGTAGAACTTTGTCGAATAACGGAAATGGTCGGAAAGAATGATCAAAAGTCTTAGTTTGCGGACAATCACATGGTGATCATGATCAAATAAAACGTCCCCCTTGTTTGTTCAATAAAATTCTCTGATATTCGCTTGAAATTCAATTTCTTGCCTGTAATATTCCGAATTCAAATGCGTACCGGAACACCGATTACCGAAAAATCCGTAGCACGTCTGTACATTTTTTTTTCTCCTGATGATGACCATGGTCGCCGAAACTAGTCGAGGAACCCAATTGAAATAATAAAACAAAAAAATATTAATATACAACACATTATGTCTGAAAATTTTAATTTTTTTAATATCTTTATTGTTCAAAATACACACACACACAAACACACACACAAACACATATATATGATGACAAAAATATAGTTTTAAGGTATGCCATATTTATGTGCAATATCAGGGATAGCGCATATATAAAGATAAAAGTGGCCATTGAAGTCAATATACAACGATGACGATCTGTTTCCGGTTAGAATGGACTATTGTGCTCATGAGATTGTTGTTTGGGCTAGACTATTTATATATGCTGGTTTATGGTGCATAAGGATAGACGCTCTATTGTGTTATGCTATTTTTAATATTCTAGATGCTACTGAGTACCAATAATTGTGGATCCGAATGCAGGTATCTCTAACCGTTTTGTAGAGATTTTGTTAAATTTTACTTATTGATTACTTTATTAATTTTAGTTTACTATTATTATTACCTTTAATTGTGTTTGTTATGTGCATTCGTTGTTTGTTAATTTGTTTATTATTTAATAGCATACTAATTTATTGTTTTTTTTTTATTTTACATTAGTTATTTGTTTCATTTTTCGCATTGTTTTAAGTAACGTACTGAATATTTGTATTATGTATGAATTTCAAGATAGATTCTGCTCGTTTATTTAGTATAGGTACCTCCACTTTTTCGGTATAAATTTTCGATACCTAAGTTTAAAATGAATTTTTATAAATGAAAAAACATGCTTGAAGATTTCATTTTAGCTTTAATTGAAATGTTAATCATTAAATTTATTATTTCCATTAAGTAAACAATTCTGGTGTATTTCAGATAGAAACTATATACATTGGCATGTCAAATTTAATTTCAATTTTTTTAATTTTCTTAAAAACGGCCATTTTCTTAATTTAAGAAATTTATAAACAAACACAAATTTATCGATTTTAAAAATATTTAAAACAATTTCTGACACGTTATTTTAGTAAAATTAGAAAATTTAATGTTAAATTAATCTGATTTAAAAGAAATATTACTTACTTATAGCATAAAAAAGTAATATACAATTAATTATTAACGATTGGTACTGTTATTTTGATCCAATATTTGATCTATGCGTTGATAGACGAGTGTTGACAGCTACTACGGATGACCATAAATGAAAATTATTAGAAATCTGAGTGAACGCTTTTATTTTTAGTTTTACTGTTATGTTTATTTATTAGAATAAAAGGACAAAAGTCTTTTTATAATAATGGCAATTTCAGTCTACTCTACATGGAAATAAGGAACGTATTAAGTAAAAAAATACAACGTAAAAAATTATTTAAAAAAAAAATAGCACAACTAAGTTTATTAAACTTTGCAATTTTGAACTCGTAAATTTTGTTTCTACTTAATTACTAATTACCACAAGGAAATAGCCTAATACAGAGTTTTGCACGATTTTTAAACTATTATAAATTATTAAAATTTCAAAAAAATGAAAAAATTCTTGTAAAATTTAATTATTCATCAGAAAAAATTATTTCTTCAGGCAATAATGACCTTCATATTACTTATTTACAAAAGCAATTAAAAGCTTTTCTAATTAAGTAATATCATAGTTTTATTGGATTCAGTATTTTTATATTCAGAGCTGATTTTCAGTTAGTTGGAACAAATTTGGAAAAAAAAAGTAGGTAATTTACCATCTCTAATGACTCTTACTTTAAACAAAAAAAAAATTTTCAGGAAATAAAAAGGTTTTGAACGAAATTTCAGGACAATCAGTAAGTGGGGTGTAACATATTTAAAAAAAAATATTTTTTACCAAAATTTTCTAAAAAGAAATATTCTAAAAATAATTTCATTCATTTGTGAATAAGTCCTGAAAATTTCATTAGAATCAGACAATTACTTAAATTTTACAAGAATTTCCAAATCAATGTGTTTTCAACGGGAAAAAAAGCGCAAAAAAAAAACAATGTTATTTTAACAGCACCGCAATGACGTAAAAAAAAGAAGATTTTAACAAAAATTTCGAACGTGTTAGAAAATATTAAAAAATTTCAAAATTAATTAAAAAATACTTTGGTCTTTCATCTTAATAATAACATAAGCATTTTGACGATAAAAATTTATTTTCGTTAAGTTTGTGGCATTTTTTTATTACGCTATGCTGTTTTCTCGCGAAAAAGTGGAGGTACCTAATTTAGTAACTTTTGGTCTGGGAAATAAATCCTAGCTATTTTCTCATTGAGGGAGAGTTTAGTCGTTTTGGATTTATTACGTTAGCTGAAGCTGTTTTCTTTATTTTCAGCAATATTGGTGTGATTTGCTTTGTTTTTTAATTACCCATATATGTTTAAAAAGCATTAGACTGTTCGCGTATTTAGTAATCACAAAGGATTTTTTGTGTGCGTAGTTTCTGTTTCCAGGATTCTTCAGTTAGTCCCTTATATATTTTTCTTCGTTTACTGCTGATGTTACAGTGGCTAGGAATATTACCTTATTTTGCAAGCAATTGCCGTTTAAGGAATATTCGTTCTAAATTCTGTAGCTACATGTGCTCTAGGTTCATACGGGTTGTTTTTTGCTTGTTTTTCTGTTATGTTTTTAAATATTTATGCCATATTTTAATTATTCTTTGAATTGCTCATTTCATTTTTTTCTTTTTCTTTCTAATTGGTGTTCTCGGTTGTATGAGAGCGTGTAATTGAATATCAGATAGGATTGAAAATATCCTAACCGAATATCCTTCGTCCAAATTTCACAAATTCGCTTATTTCATTGTTCATTGTTTAGTCCATTCTAACAAATATGAAGAGGAAAGCAGATATTACAGAGACTTCTCCATTTTCATATAATCTACCCAGATCATTACTCAACAGAGTTCCGGATGCGACGGGTCAGCAGTAGATCCTCCTGAAGCGTTTTCTAACATTCTGCCTTGATAAATGCTCGGCAAAAGTTATAGCCCCCATTGGCATATCAGATCATTCCCTAATCAATGTTCAGATTGACTCCAAACCAATGATCGCAACGGATTTTCCTTTTCCTGTTTGAGACAGACTGCGAGAGCTTTCGGTCCTGTATGACGATAGCTACTCTCCCAAACTTCTTCAAATATGCTGGCCACCAAAACTGCTGCCCTAATCTCTCGATGGATCCTTTCTGGATTGTAATGTTTTATACCCACAAAAAGTTCCACAAAAATCAAACAGAAGGCTCTGGATCACCCTTCAATGCGCAGAGTAACCTCTCCTTCAAATTCTTTCGCTAGAAGTGGTGTAGTTTGGTCCTTCCTAATTTCAAAACCTCCCGCAATATGTGTAATGGAGTCCCGGAAAACTGAAAGTGAGGCTACCTGCGATCTATCCAGGCCAAGGTTTAAAATAAACAAACTGAATTTTGTGAATTCTTGAAGATCAACCAAATTATGAACAGGGGCAATGCGGTTGTGCCAACTATTATAAATAGCTCCGAGGACATATCATCCATTGCCTCAAGCACAACGTTAGATGACAAAGCCATTCACTCCCCAAATTTCCACGTCTCACTGAGCACAATCTCAGTAATATACTCATTACAGTAAGAGAAGTCTCGAGATTTATCAAAAGCATTGACCTTCCAAAATCCAATAAACCGGACAAAATTCCAGTAGTGGTCCTTAAGAATATCAACCCAGAATTTCAGCAATGTTATGTAACCGCTATTTGAAGGAGAAATCATTCCCAGGTATGTGGAAAGTGGCAAGAGTATCCCCGATCGTTGCGAAAGTTGACAACCAATATTCCACCTCCCAGTATATAATCGATAGTCTCCTCAGTTTCATCAGTAAGCGTTTTGAGACTTTAATCAAGATAATAGTAACGTCTTTTGCGACGATCAATATATGTTTCGATAAACTCAATCCATTGCTGATGTCATAACTATAATTATATACATAATTTGTGAGGCTCTTGATGACACTTACACGCAAGGGCTATAGCATTAGATATCTCAAAAGTCTTCGACAAGTCGTGGTACAAACATTTGCTATACAAGCTCTCTAGCTATGGAATCACTGGAAGGGTTTTCTCTATTATAAAATCTTTCCTAACAGTTAGATCCCGGAATGTAGTTATTAACAGCCAGTCCTCCGAGGCCCTGGCGGTCAATGCAGGAGTCACCCAGGAGTGCCTTCATGGATTAACCTTATTTTTATTTTACATAAATGATCTACTTAAGAATATACTTTTGGAAACGTCTATGCCGACAATATACGGGCGCACAACTAAGTCTTGACAATTGGAGATTGGCAGCTGACCTCACTTCTGATCTAACACTAAGTTTCCAGTTGGGAAAAATGGCTGGTTACATTCAATGCATCTAATCCAAACTTATTCCATTCAATCACCACGGATCAGACCCCGAACTTTCCCCAGTCACGATAAGCGGATGTCCCCTCGAGGAGGCCACGTGCCTTGAGAGGATATTGGACCTCTAACTTACGCCTGACCTCAAATGGAATTCATATATACAATCACTCGCTAAAGATCCAGGTAAAATTATCGGCTCCCTGTACCGCCCCAGTAAGTACCTGACTCCTCCTGCTATCCTCTACTTTTATAAGAGCTAGATCAGGCCGAAAATAGAATATGTCACATTTGGACAGAAGCTGTACAGACTTCACTTTCCAATCTTGACAAAGTTCAACAATGTCGTCGAGTCCTTTTTGGAGAAGAAATAGTTCCTACCATTCAACCTTCTCTAACACAGCTGGGATTTGCCGAGTCTCTTACTGCTCTAACGCTACTATCATGGAAAGTGCTCGGACAAACTTCATCTCCTGGCACTATCAAGTCAGATCTTCACAGCAAGGAACCACCCTGCCACTTACATATTAGTACACGACCCATATTCCCTGCGAATTCTATCGGCGAGAAGTAACTTCAAGTAAAAAAACGTTTTGTTTTTTATTAATCCCGCGAACCATTGCTCTTTGGAAGAGACTCCCTAGAAGATGTTTGCCAGATCACTACGATCTTACCCTGTTCAAGACTAGAGTCAACAATTATTTCCCTCTCCTATCCGTATAAAATACCCCTTAGCTTCACCGTCTACCTTGAGTTGCCCCGAGCCTTGTACATGGTGAATTGTAGCTGAATATATATATATATATATATATATATATGCGCGTGTGTGTGTGTGTGTATTTGTATGTGTGTGTGTGTGTGTGTATGTTTGCCTGAGTGTGTGTGTGTGTGTGTGTGTGTGTGTGTGTGTGTGTGTATGTATACGTATATATGTTGTGGAGAGTATTTCATGGAGAGAAGTGTTTGCGTATCCGTATATATTGTGTGTGTATTAATCGTTTCACGCCAAAAAAAAAAAAAAAAAAAGGCGATAATGCCCCAAAGAGGCACGGAGTTACTGAGAAAAATAAAACATTACTTATCAGAAAGAAAAAAACGAAACAGGATTTAAGGAGACAGAAGAGAACGATTGATATTGCATTTAAATTTTTGAAGATCGAAGTTGATTGTAAAGCAACAAGCTAGAAGAGATTCCACAAGCGTGATGTGCAAGCGAAAAAAATGTTAGTATAATAATTCCAATTACAAAATTATAAAAACCTAATTGCCAATCAAGCTAGTATTGCTTTTAAATTCGTAAAGTTGTGGTATCAAAGAGGAAAGGTCATTAGAACAATTACTTAAAATATTTATACAAAAGACACTGATATGTCAAGTCAAGATTGATAACATTGCTTATTTTTCTTTGGTGTTTCTCAAGAATCCCTAATAAAGAGAAAAAGCATCAACTCCAGATGTAATAACAATATTAAATCCATGAATGAATGTTAGATTTATAAATGTATGAAATGCAATGTAATTGGCCCTGATCTGGCATCTCGTCTGCAGTCGCTCTCTCGAAGACGTGCCGTCGCTTCCCTCTGTCTTTTTTACAAATAATTTCATGGTAACTCCTCCGATGAGCAGCTTTCGCTTGTTCCCGGACTTCATGAATTTAAGCGTTCTACGAGGCTGCCAGCTCGCTCACACCCTTTCACTGTCGAAACTGTTAAATGTAGCCGTCTCTTCTACTCCAATAGCTTCCTCTCGCCTGTGGAACTCCATCTCCTTTTCCTGTTTCCTTGATAGCTATAATCTCCAACTATTCAAATGTAATGTCAATCGACGTCTCAGGATGCCTTAATCTATCCCTTTTCTTCCACCTTTCCTCTATCACTCGTATTTGCTCTCGCTCCAACTCTCTGTAATCCCTTGCAGGCTAGTGGCTTCCCACTTTACTTAGGGGTGAAACTCTTAAAAAAGTAGATTCTGGTAGAAAAATTGTCAGGTGAAACTACATTCATGGCAAAAGACCTAGTAATTGATTCAATATAAACGTTCCTGTTCATTTCAGTGGACATCATTAGCCGGAGAATTAGCACCGAGTCACTTTCCTGAAGGTTAGCATCAGCAATGCTTATAGAAGTCTACAAAAATTAACATACCATTTTATGACCATGTTAACAACAGATTGACGTTCATTTTTTATATCAGCTGCTAATCTGTCTTTATCCAACCTATGAAATTTACCGTTAATACAGGAATAATTCGTTGATCAGTATAGATAACGACTAGTGAATTTACAATATCCAAAACGTAGTAGATGAAAATTACGAAGAAAGTAACTCCAAGTATACGACCCTGGGAGACACCAGTATTAATGGAAAGAGATCTACAAAAGTGACCGTTTCAAACACCATTCGTTTTGTGATTAGATAAGGAAGATGTAATCAAGTCAAACATTTTTCCAGAAATGGCATAAACTCATTCAGCGAAGAAGACCAACAATTCAAACGCTGTCAAATGTCTTCGACGTGTCTAAAATTACATCTTTAGCTTAAATATTTTAATCTAAAGCTTAAAAAACTCAACTCTTTCAGTAATAAACGTTATTACATTACGAATTCATCTAGAGAATCAAAGTTCATATTGTATGTATGAAAGAAATCTCTTCACTAAGTAAGCCTAACCATGTTATAGAGGTTTTAAATCAATTAGAGCCTCTGGGACTTTGTCAAACATATGTGTATACAATAAATATATTTTATCAATAGGATAGAGACAGATAAATATTGCTATTTTATTATATCAAGTCCATTACAGAATCCCTCACTATCCTTAGCTACTCAATAAAACCTAACATATACACCTTCGACAACACATTAGTGTAGCTAAAACAAGTTGTACAAATTTGTATTTTATATTGATTTCTATGATTTCATTTCAATCCAGGACATGAAATTCAAAATATTTATCCGCATTCTCCTTAACGGAAGCATTTCATCTGATGATATCGCCACATCATTAATTTTTCAGGGAGAATCATATTTATCACTTAAGCCTGAGTCACAACTTCCGGTAAAACAATGGCGTTATCCACACGATTTCATTTTGACATAGAACGGACATTTTTTTTTTCTCTACAATCACTTCCTGTTTCCAAACCTTGCGGTTTTCAGACTATGCCAGAAGAAGCTTTTATCGGTTGATAATGACAAGTAACGGATAGTTTCTACAGTTTCTACAGTCAATACCACTTTAGGTAATAATATTTTTATCCAAGAAAGTTCGAAACAACTTGAAGAAGTCTATAAAGTGCAACATATTCATGAAAGTGATAAAACATAACTTGTGATATTGTATGATCTACCACAAACTTTAGCATTATACTAATTTTCAAATATACAACATGAATATTTCACCCATAATATTATTCATTACAAGTCATCTTAGTCTCATACTTTAGTCAATAAAATCTTCATAGTGGCTGGTAATAATGACAGCAATGAATGAAATATATGCAAACATTGGGTAAAAATATTACAGCTAATGTTCTCTTTAGAATAATTAGATGGCTTATAAATTTTGAATTTTCCCTATTGTGATTTCAAAATAAAGAGTCACAAAGTGATTTACTGTGGATGGAATATAATGAAAAATAGGTATATCTTTTAGTAGTTATAATGTTTGATGAATCCAATCAGCTTGGACAATAAATTCGCATCTTTGTTTTAAATGTTCACCAGTATTATCTATAAATTATTATTCATACGACTGGAAAATTATCATATCTGATTGTTTACAAAATCGGAAGAAAATGATTATTTAAGGTAAAAATATATAAAATTGTGAAATAAAATCATATAAATTATCTAGCATTATATGAACACACAAATAGAGAAATGTTGAGGAAGACAGAGAGGACCTCAAACGTATAAAATTTACTATATGTATGAAAGAAAGTTGCACAGTAACAAGGATAATGCGTTTCTTAGAAACAGTAAGGTTATAGAAATGAGCACTGCAGGGTCAGTTTCAACTTTTTATTTAATATTTAACCCGACACAATTTATTTGTCTTTTTAAATATATGTTTAGTAGATATTTTCGTGTACTGAACTGAATATTAGTTAAATTTTATTAAAGAAAAAAATTGCACGCTTCGATCCTGCGTCTCTCCGATCAGAAGAAGTGATCGCTAAGAATGGCAATCTTCAGAAACTAAGCCATGAAGAGTATGTCCAGATCCTGCTGGTGAAATAATTTTTTCTTTAATAAGATTTCTCGAACCGTCAGGACTGTAGACGAAAATAAATAAATATTTGCATATATATAAATGTTGATTTTTCCCTTATAATCAAAATCTCACTTTTTAAATCTGAGGCTGTTTACACATAGTTGCGCACAGCGAGAAATCAAACAGGTAACGGATTATTCAATTAATACCACATAGAAGCGGATTCTACTGAACTCACAAAGACTAATGTTATATAGTTTCCATCTACACTCTTTTTATTTCTCGCATCCTCTGATGAAAAACACATGCGGGTTCAACAATTCCGAAGTCGGAACCTCAATCACCGTGTTTAAATTTTTTCACCATATTAATATTAAGAAATGTTTTCGTACTGATTTCATCGATACTCTTTCGTTTGACATTGTTTTATTGACCATCTACTCTACTTAATAAACTATATGAAGGATATGTGAACGTTTTTCTAATCATATATATATATATATATATATATATTTATATATACAAGTATATGATTGGTGTATATGGAATGAATTCCAATAACCAACAATTACTATTCTTAAAAGAGTGCTCAATACAAAGTAGAGCTGATATAATTATTTATTTTTAAAGAAAAAAAATCACTACAAAAATAGCCATTTTGTTTCAACACCCTCGGTGTCTTATAAAGTGATGACGTTGAATGTAAAATAAATGGTTTTAAAATTTTCAAATTAATTAATAATCCTACGCAAGGGGAAAACGTTGTTACAAAGGCTAGATGGACCAATCAAAACACAAGTACAGGAAAATTCAAAAAGCTCGATAACGAAGTCATGTTATAATATCTATTCAGATGTTTAGTATTAAAAAATAATTTATTCCAACAAATAATTACTAAATTATATGATAAAATTTAATATTAAAATTTAAAACTGCTAATTACAAAATCAAAATTAACATTTATTCGCTATCAAGTTTACAACTATAAAATTACTGAGGAGAAAAGAAGAAATATATATGTTATTCAATTTATTTTTTCATTGAAGTTACTTTAGCTATATTTAATATCTGGTCTTTTTACAATGTATACATTTTAATCCTCATGGTGTGTAAATGGGGTCCTAAACTCACGCGTAAAACAAACGCAGTCAGATTCTAATACATAAGCACCAAGACATATACACACACAAAAAAGGGACAAGACAGAGAACATCTCCACGCTCTGTCATGAAAAAAAAAAAGGTGGGGGGGAAAGGGAGAAGGGAAACCAACACACACGTACATACAAACATAATTAAAAGTGGATGCACTTTCCATACACATAGATACATATAAATACATGCACACACATCAACAGACATTGACCCAGACAGTTGGATACCCCAACCGATAAATATTTAAGACAGAAAATGTCATTGCATGAATGTTAACAACCTATTGAAATCTAACTTAAGCGAGTAAATATACAAAGATAAAAATGATTAAAATTAATATTATTTAATATATTAAAATAGTGTATGTAAAAAAAAAAAAAGGACATTAAAGTCAACACCCATCGGTAACTACGATGTCCACCTCATATACATATAAGTATATACACAAACACACACATACACACACATATATACGCATACAATATATATATATATATACACATATATACATACATATGCACACATATATACATATATATACATATACACATACACATACATATACATATATACATACACATACACACATACTCACACATATACATAAATATACATACAAACATACACACCGAAATATCTACACATACATACATAAACATATACATACGTATACATTTCCATGGTATCAAGTACACATACACATACATACACATATACATATATGTACCCACATATATACACACAAATATGTGTACACATACTTACAAATAAATACATATATACACAGCAATACACAAATATAAACATATATACACACATATATACTCACCCATGTGGCCGTAATGACATACCCAAGTTTCCCTACCTACACATAAACAATTTCATACACAGTAGGTGTAAACATACATATATACAACTGCAAACCTACATAAGTAAACACACACACATATATATATATATACATACACATACATAGATACATATACACACACACATATATATACACATATACATATATATACATATATATATACACATACATACATGCACACACACATACAGAAATATACATACACATAAATATCTACATAAAAATACTTATCTATAGTAATAAATACACATATATACGTACATACACATAAATGCAACGACATTTGACCAAAAACATATATAAATATAAATATACAGACATACATACACACACATAGGCATAGACATACTTCGATATACATGCAAACACAAAAATACACATATCCTAACATACATATATAAAAAAAAACCATCCATACCAACATAAATATACGTAAATAAAATTAGGTACACAATATAACAACACACATACAAACATATACACATATATACATATATACATACACATACATCTACATATATTCACATATATATATATATATATACGTACATATACATATACATACATATATATATATATATACCTACACATACATGCACACATACACATACATGCACACACACATATATATATACACACATACACATACATACACATACACCTACACACACATATATATACACATACACACATACATATATATACACAACTACATAAACATGCAGACACTTACATATATACACACATAAAAAAATTTATATATATATATACATGCATATAAGGAAACATACACACATATCTATACACACACATACCCACATCTACAAATACACATACATACACATATACACCAATATTTTTAACCTCTTTTCTTCTTCTCCTCCTTTTCACCTTCTAACTTTATATATATATATATATATATATATATATATATATATATATATATATATATATACACACACACATACATATATATATACATACATACACGCACATACACAAATATATCTATAAACACACAAACAAATACACACACATACATATATATATATATATATATATATATATATATATATATACAAAACTTAGCAACATATTAATACATTAAAATACAAACATACACATTTCGCAGTACAAACACACATAACTACGCATAAATATTTACATATATATACATACACATACAGAAAAATGAATAACATTATGTAGTTATACCATACACATTCATAAAATAAGGCAATAAAAGTTATAATCTATTAAACTTACAGCTACGTATCAGTATCATTTAAAATATACGTCTCCTATAATAAGTTAAATTTATAACGGTGTTTACAATTAACCGTTAGTTCATATCTATATATATATATATATATGCCAGTGTGTCTTCGTGTGTAGGTTTGTGTATATATATATATATATATATATATATATATATATATATATATATATATATATCAAAAAAGTTAAACATTTAACAGGAAAACTATATTACCCGTATATTACGTTACAGACTATATATATATATATATATATATATATATATATATATATATATATATATATATATATGACAATGGCCAAGTGTATAGCCCAAACCGCTCGGGAAAAAAAAAACGACAGTTTTCATATAATTTATCTACCGTGGAGAAAAAAAAATATAAACGGTCACATCAAAGCAACTTGGCCTTCATATCCATTGAAACGTATATGAAAGGAGGATTGCTGCCGAAATACAGGAATATTTGTTTTTCGAGGCAATATATCTGAACGCTGACACTTTCTCGAGCTGAATGATAAAGTACGACGGATCAAGCGGCAGATTCTCCGATAGAGAACAACGCAGGGTCGATCACTAACGGAGAGCACATTTTCTTTTCTTCACTCAGGTTTAATGAATAAACAATGTTTAAATGAAAAATGAGATCTATTTTTCGAATACAGTGTCCACTATAATAACGTGTGATTTTTTTATATTTATATATATATATATATATATATATATATATATATATATATATATATATATATTAGGTTGGTGCAAAAATAATGACGTAATAATATCGTTTTTTGACGTTAAAAATACGCCAAAAAACGATATTATTACGTCATTATTTTTGCACCAAACTATATATATATATATATATATATATATATATATATATATATATATATATATATATATATATATATATATGTAGCGAGAGTGAGGGTCAGATTCAGAGTCAGAGTCAGGTAGACAGACAGCCAGACAGACAGATATACATATGAGTTTTCGGTATAAATTTATATCCCGAGAAAATAAACATATAAAATAAAATGTCTATCATGTAGCTAAAATAAATATAATGTCAATCAAGTTGGTAAATAAATGCGGCATAACTAATTATACCTACGAGTCGTGGAAAAATTTTGAACCCGCCATAAAAGACTTTGCTTTTCCAAAACAAAATCTGATGGTTCGTGATATGGTGAGATTTTGCAAAGTGGGACGGATGTATAACGCATCATATATATATATATATATATATATATATATATATATATATATATATATATATATATATATATATATATATATATATATATATATATATATTCTGTTTGATAGTCATAAAATTATGTATAAATATATTTATCTCTGCGTATGTGTAACGTAAACTTTGAGGAAAAGAAAGTGTCTACATGTGTGTATTGATTACTCTTCATATTCCTATACGTGTCAGTCAAATGTGTGTGAAAATTTGGATGTCACATTTTGATCTATATCTGTGTTAAAATTCTCTTCTATCAGATCCAGACATTTCAAGGATGAATTGACGGGTCATTAGAAGTGATCGTTATCTTCTTGTTTGTTTTGAACAGAATCCAATATTGAATTTGTTGTTATGGTTAACTCTAGTCTTTTCCTTCGCATATCTCAAATTAAAATGTCAGAAAGTAAAGCTGGAAGAATATGTTTAATGTATTCGCTTAGGCAAATTTCTTTTGAATTTTTTTATTCTATTCTCAGATTTAAAATTGTGCAAATTTTATTTGATACGATTCCATTTTGGTTATTTTATAATGTACAACATATCATTTTATTAGAATGTTAATTCAACAACTTAATGCTTCATAAATATATTAAGTTGTATGCTTTATAAATACATATACATTTTCACGACAAGAATTATCGACTAAATATAAAACTACTTTTAGCACATTACGAGACAATATGTATGAAATGAAACCGAATATTAACTAATATTTCAGAAAGCTGCTGGTAAAATATTAAAGGCAATAACAGTGTAAATAATATAAAAATTGTTACAAATACTAATACTACTATTAATAAAAATATTATTTATTATTATTAATAATAATAATAATAATAATAATAATAATAATAATAATAATAATATTAATGATAATAATAGTAGTATTTCTCTTGTTGTCAATAATATCAAAGGCAAAGAAAATAGAAAGCATAATAATTATACTGACATCCGGAGTGATGATTGAAGAATGAAATATATATATATATATAATATATATATATATATATATATATATATATATATATATATATATATAACAATTCAATCATCAATATATATATATATATATATATAATTATATATTTAAACATATATAATTTAATTATATCAGATTATGAATATCTGTTATATCTGTGCATGAGCTCTTCTAATGTTCATATGTTCGCTTTAATTTAGGGTGAAAATAAAGAAAAAAATTTTCAACATCTGGATATTTTTTTATTAATCTAAGCTTTCGGCTCACATGATCAATCTTCAGATTGGTTATACGGATATTTTAACAAAGATATTCACCATCGAATATAATATTATGTTATGTTGATATAGAATATTGCTACGCGGCGTGAACGGTCGCGGAATAGCAGACGGATGTGGTAAGTTCAAGATCCGGTTTTATGACGTCATACCAAGCCAGATGACGAAATATTAAAAAAACAGAATATTGATGCAGCATCGATGGAGTGTAATATGTTCTGACTAGTGTGAAATAGAATTTTGTTGAGTGTGGATTGCTTTCTTTTAATGTAGACGGCCTCCAATATCTGAAGGTTCTTCATATATATATATATATATATATATATATATATATATATATATGTGTGTGTGTGTATATATAAAAGTGAACATAGAAGTCAACACTTAGAAGCGTCAGTCTGTTTCATGCTATATGCAATCGTCAGGCCAATTCTTTTTTACTGGTAAATTTTCCGTCAAAGTGGCATGAACTATATTGTTCAATAATTACAGTAATGTCGCACTTATTATCCGAAAGTTGCACTTGGATCAGTTATTTTAATTTCAATAAATGTGCAATCAATTTACAAATTCATGAATTATTCATACATAAAACATATACAAAGGTTAATGATTTAAATGGCGAGAAATCCATCTTCCCGAACAATTCAATAATATACAAAAAAAACCGAATCTGTTTATGAATGAAAAGATCCTGTTTTATAAATTTCCGTTGCATTAGATCTTTTTATTTTACAAGCTTCCCTACAGACATCCTCAGGTAAAAAAGAATTCTCTTATCACTACATTTGTACATAAACGCAGAACCTTAACCTTAAAATTTAAATTCAAACTCAGCGTTGCGACTGGACGTTCCAAAACAATAACACACATTTCTCATAGCATTTTTCGGATAACAACCTTGTTTTCGTTTGTCCACTTATTACTGAGAGTAAAAACAAGAACACAATCTATTTCATACCTGAGGATGTCTGTAGGAACAGACGAAAGCTTGTAAAATAAAAAGATCTAATGCAACGGAAATTTATAAAACAGGATCTTTTCATTCATAAACAGATTCGGTTTTGTTTGGTATATTATTGAGTTGTTCGCGAAGATGGATTTCTCGCTATTTAATCATTAACCTTTGTATTTGTTTTATGTATGAATAATTCATGAATATACATACATATATATATATATATATATATATATATATATATATATATATATATATGTATGTATGTATGCATGTATGTGTGTATGTGTATGTGTGTGCGTGTGTGTGTGTATGCCTGGTGTAACAAACAATTGTATATATCGTGTAACAACATAATTGTCCATTTAAAAATATGTTTAATATCTAAAAAACTAAACTAATTCTTTGTTCCAGGTTTTCACGTTTAATCGTCTTTATATACTTTGTAGCAAGAATCCCTGAAAAATCACTTGAGTTATTCAGCTAGAAAAAGAACAGTTGAACATCGTTTTGTGTCAGCCCCACTGCATTCGCTACTGAGCAACAGTGAGAGGAAAAATATCATTCAGGTCTTTAATAATTGTACAAACATTCACACTCTGGCTTCAATCTTCAAGTCCATTTACGAACAATCAATAGAACGGTGAATAGGTTTAACAAAGAGGGAACATTAGAGCGGCAAACTGGATCAGTAGGTCACAACAGGTCACAACATGAATAGAGATCATCATTTCAATTTAGAGCTAAAGTGAACCATTAGAAAGATCCAACTAAATCCATGAGACGTTTAGCACGTAAGAGAGGTTTCAGCTATGACAGTCCAAACTGCAGTGAAAAAAAAAACTTGAAAATGAACTCGTACATAAAAACTTTGAGGCACCTTGTTACTCCAAGACAGAAAGTTACAAGGTTAAAGAGAGCGAAGATCCCCTTAAATAATTTGGAAAATGTTCCTGGAATAATATATCTATATTTGAACTTTATTTCATTATTCATTTATTAATGATGAACATGTCATTATTTTCAATCTTTCATGAGCTTCCAATCCTTAGCTATAATTATTTAATAATGTACTTGGAATTTTGGTTTATTATGGCTCTCATCACGATACTTCTGTTAAGGTTGGCGAGTAATTATATATTCTTATAATGCAGAGTCTAATAGTGTTAAAAAAAACACTTGGAGAATTCCAGTAAGTTATCTGTAATTATTTCTAAGATACAAGTGTTCAAAGGTTAATCTAACAATTAAATATATTTGCTGTTACACGTTTTGGACAATTTTGCTGTTCCATTCGCTATTTGGGATATTCAGATCACTATCGCCATATTTATCATTGGAGCGCTGGAGTCTATACCACTGCGCCCAACTTGCTACATTAAGAAAATCGCAATAAACCCGCTTGAGAAGTCTACGTTGGTTGAGACTTCGAATATTCTGCGAAAGTTGTTATTTGTTTGAAGTTGCACGAATTGACGGAGGACATACATTATGCATGATCTCAAATTAAAAACGAAAAGCCATGCTACAGAAACAACAACAGCAGCAGCAGCAACAACGACAATAATAAAAACAATAATGACAACAACAATAACAAGCTCTAATCATAGCAAATAAAGCTGGATTGCCTCGGATGAGAGAATCATTTGTTTAATCCTGTAGGATAAAACTCAACTAATTTATTTCACTCCGCATATAGGAGAGTAGTCGTTAAAAATATTTTAATATATCACCCCCATATTTTATGCAAAGTTGAGTACGCTTTATTTTATCTATAACGATTACTGCCCAAGTCTACCATTTTATTTCAGACGATCATTGCCGCTTAGTCCTATTCGATATCAATATTTTTTATACAGACCAAATTATTCTTACTTTTATCATTATTATTATTCAGTGGAAATGCTATACCTAGGTCTTGGTTTCAATAAGACCCAATAAAATTCATAGTTTTAACAAGACCCCATAAAATTCAATCAACTTTCGCTGAATCCTCACAAAGTAAATGATGGCAACTTTCTAGTACTTTAACTTCTGGGTATCAAATCCATTCAAGCTACACGCTGTTTTGAGTTTTCTCGATGGTGTTCCAAGCTTCTCAGTTATCTTTCGAGTCTACTCTTGCATCGCATGAAGCAATAATGTCACATTTGCTATTCTTATCTGTAACAAAAACGTTGATTTTTCGGACTTCAGTGATATGATCTGTCAGAACTGATAAGTCATATTATACATTGGGACTACCATTTTATACTATAAATTATTATTTTATTTGATTTGATTTTTCATGTGTACTCATTCCTTTCCGGATCTCAACCAGAAACCTAAGGTCAGAAATGGTATCATGACATTTGTCGCTGAGTAATATTGAAAAAAAATACATATTTTACATAGATAAAGCTCTTTCTAAGGTGTGGAATGTACTTGCGAGAACATTTTTTTGTATTTTTTTTAGCCATAGGCTACCAGGAATCTCTCCAATGCATTACTGGAATCCTTCCCAATCAATCTGAGAGCTCCAACTACAACAGGAATTGTTGATGTTCTCATGTTCAACATTTTTGAGATTTCGATGTCTTTGAATTTTGATAGCTTTTTGAAGATTTCCAAAGATAATTGCACTCTGCAGGGATTGTCATATCAATAAGGAGGTAATTTTTATTATTATTATTATTATTATTATTATTATTATTATTATTATTTCGTTCTCTTTGATTTCTGGTGCATACTCATTTCCTTCCGGTTCCGAACCGGACAGGTATGGTCATAAAGCAATATCATAGCACGCACATTTGAATTAAATAATGTAATCTGTAAGTTGTTATCAGTTTTTTGAGAAAATATTTTGATATTTCTATAAGGTTAAGTGCAACAGGGATCCCTACAATGAGTCTATCAGGACCTTTTCAATCCGAATGCTTCAACCGACGCTGGAATTATTGATGTCTTCATGTGCTACACTCTTAATATTTCTACTTCAGAATCCTTATAGTTTGATTGTATTTGAAGATCATCTGAGATGCCTTACACTCTAAATGAAATACATGAAGAAATCACACTCTTTTTTGCGGTCTTTGATCACTATGTCTGGGCAATTAGTTTTGATTGTTCTGTTGATTGTTTGCACGGTAAATTCTCATAACATTGTCACACGTTCAATGTGTGTAACCGGGTCCGGGTGGTTTTCATACTGATTTCTTGCCCGTAATAGATGCAGTTTTTGCAGTGCAAATATTAGCCCAGACTGTCATGACGGGATTTATATTCGTTAGATGCTAATACAGTGCAACCTAATGCAAAATGAAGAATTGTTTCTGCATATTCATCACAGAATCTGCATTTCGGTTTAGCACAATCTTTCAGTAAGTTTACTTAGTAAATTCTATTTAGCAAGCATTGGTCCTCTGCTGTAAGTATAAAACGTTAGGTTTCCGTTTTTAATCCTGTTATTCGTAACCATTAATGGGTATGGGGTTTGTCTACATCAGCTTGTTTGGCACTGGCAAAGTATTTCCCAAGATGAGGTTTAACTTGCAATCGTGTCTACATTCTGCCCATTGTAATTATTTTTGCTTCTTTAGGTTATTTGCCGATGCAGTATGTGTAGTATGGTTTATCCACTTGAATTCTCCATTTGAATTTGTTGCCTTTCTTTATAACTTTCTTATTTCTTTCATGTTCTTCGACACAAATTAATTAAGAGCATTTGTTCTATTTTTATGAGAGTTCTAGTTGAACTAATCCTCTCCCACATTCGGAGCAGGAAACATACGGGCTATAAACATCGGCTTCAGGATGATATATGCGCTGGCAAGCGAGAAGCTTTCTCACTTTGACATTGCTTCTCTAAATGTAAGTTATTATTAGACATCATGCAATCAGTAATAATATTCAATTCTCTGCACTGCATAGAAAGATATCAATGCAAAATAGAACTATGCATTAGTATGATGATTTAATTCGTAAATTATAGCACAACCAGAAATTATATTTGTTATTAGTAGTAACAGTATTCGTTAAAGAAATTAACGCAGTAGGGTAATGGAGAATATCTTCAGTATAAGCTGATCTATTATAACAAAATATGCCCAAAAAACGTCCTGTAAACTTGAATCTAAAAGACTGAAGATAAAAACAATTGTGAGACCGTAACATACCTACAACATGGACTCTTCAAGGACTATATATAGTATGCGACATAACACTCTAGGAGGGAGAAGAATGAGAATAAGAATAAGAAGAATATGAATAAGAAGAAGAAGAAGAAGAAGAAGAAGAAGAAGAAGAGGAGAGAGAGAGTATTCTAATACCGTAGTATCAGCCGCGTACGACTACCAATATTGGACACTAGCACATAGTAAGCTCCGCTTACACTTACACTATCTTTGTAACCTTTAGGTTTAATATATCTTTCTTACCTCTAATCCGTGTTCGGTGTTTTCCTTCTGTGGTCCCGACTTTGGCCCCACATCAAAAACATAAATAAAAGCAAATAATATTAATGGTAAAATACTGATCTCTGAAGTATGAATGCTGTAGAGGAAGATAACCTCATACGAAGCGTCTAAAAAAGAATAGCTATTGAAAGGCAAAATTTGTTTATGATCATTTATATTACTAGACTGCTGTAATATTTTCTCATATAGATGAATGTAGTTTTTGTAATGTTTTGTAATATACTGATATCTTGATTTACACATTACATTTTTATATAGGCTAAACCATTTTATTAAATGCACTCTCTTGATATGTGGTCACAGCTAATATGCCGGTGAGATTTTATATGGCGTCCAAATTTTCTGGTAATTTTAAAATTTGTCTTTTCTGCACAGTAAACTTTCAGTATTCATGAGAAAACAACGTCTCTGTCCGTCCAAATTTATAAAATCTTTCTCTTAAATTATCTTTTCTTGTAGACATTTAAAGCCACATAGATGTTATTGTTCTTTCTAGAATTAATGAGAGTTTCCTTTCAAACATTTCGTTTTTGGCAATGTAAACATTCAGCCTCTTGATTAAATCATTATTTTCGCTTCTACTTTTGATCTTTACAACATAGATTTTCATGTTACTGTTCGATGTGTTTAAATATGTGTTGTTTTTTTTAAGTTTAAGATTTTGTAGCTCCAGTATAGAAGGCCTGATAAAATATAATCCTTTTTTAGGATCTAAAGGATACATACAGTTTTGCTATTTTAAGCACTTCTGGAAAAAAGGTTGTAAGCAAGTCAAATTCTTGTTTCAACATTTCTGAAGGAGTTTGACACAAGGCCATAGTAGAGTCAAAAGTCCAGAAATTCGTTTAATGCAGATAATCGTTTTTTTTAATTCTCTTAAGTAAATCTAGTAATGATTTGTTCAATTATTTACTTTCACTCTTACACACTGCTGTAATAATAATAATAATAATGATAATAATAATAATAATAAGAAGAAGAAGAAGAAGAAGAAGAAGAAAAATAATAATAAGAAGAATAAAATAAGAATAATAAGAATAAGAATAATAATAATAAGAAGAATAAGAATTAGAAGAAAAAGAATAATAATAATAATAAGAAGAAGAAGAAGAAGAAGAAAAGTATAATAAGAATAATAAGAATAAGAAGAAGAACAATAAGAAGAACAATAAGAAGAATAACAATAAGAATAATAATAATAAGAAGAAAAAGAATAAGAAGACGAATAATAAAAATAATAATAATAATAAGAAGAAGAAGAAGAAGATGAAGAAGAAGAAGAAGAAAAGTATAATAATAATAAGAAGAATAAGAATAATAAGAATAAGAATAAGGAGAATAATAATAATAAGAAGAAGAAGAAGAAGACGAAGAAGAATAAAAAGAATAAGTATAAGAGTAAGAAGAAGAAGAATAAGAATAAGAACAAGAAGAATAAGAATAATAAGAAGAAGAATAAAAAGAAGAAGAATAAGAAGAATAAGAATAAGAAGAAGACGAAGAAGAAGAAGAAAAAGAAGAAGAATAAGAATAAGAATAAGAAGACGAAGAAGAATAAGAATAAGAATAATAAGAATAAGAATACTAATAATAATAATAAGAAGAATAAGAATTAGAAGAAAAAGAATAATAATAATAATAAGAAGAAGAAGAAGAAGAAGAAGAAAAATAAGAATAATAAGAATAAGAATAATAAGAATAAGCATAATAATAATAATAATAAGAAGAAGAACAATAAGAAGAACAATAAGAAGAATAACTATAAGAATAAGAAGAATAATAATAAAAAGAATAATAATAAGAAGACGAATAATAATAATAATAATAATAATAAGAAGAAGAAGAAGAAGAAGAAGAAGAAAAAGAAGAAGAAGAAGAAGAAGAAAAGTATCATAAGAATAAGAATAATAAGAATAAGAATAAGGAGAATAATAATAAGAAGAAGAATAAGAAGAATAAGAAGAAGACGAAGAAGAATAAAAAGAATAAGAATAAGAAGAAGAGTAAGAAGAATAAAAATATGAATAAGAACAAGAAGAATAAGAATAATAATAAGAAGAATAAAAAGAAGAAGAAGAAAAATAAGAATAAGAAGACGAAGAAGAATAAGAAGAATAAGAAGAAGAATAAGAAGAAGAAGAGTAAGTAAGAAGAAGAAGAAGAAGAAGAAGAAGAAGAAGAAGAAGAAGAAGTAAAATTAAAATTAAAATTAAAAAGACGACTTACATAATTTTTCAGATTTCATATCAGTCTATAGATGATCTCAAATTTCTGGAAGAACAATTATATTGATATACGACGAATCTGTGTTTCACTACACAGTAAATGTTGTTCAGAAGTAACATATGTTAAAATCGACATTCAGGTAACTGATATCAACTTCATGTCATCTAAGTGCTACAAAAAACATGTGGAACTGGTTCATCTGTGGGTTTTGTTCCCTTGCGTGAATTACATTAAAGAGCAAAAGTATGATAGCTGTTCTAATGCGTCAGCCAAGAATGAAGTGACAGTAAGGAGGTAAATCCTCCTAAAATTGTCCAGAAAAAAGTAGTTATACATTTGAAAAATGAATTCCAAATATTCTATAAAAAAGATCTGCTGATATCTTCCTGAAGAAAATGTAGAAAAATCCGAAGGCATAAAGCGATCGTAGAATATGTCTTCTAGAAACTAAGCAACGTATTAAGAGATGGGAAGATTTCCTCGGAAAAAAAAGTTGAAAGGTTTTGCGTTTTACTGATTTGACCCCAATCAAGGAGATAATGCCTCTAAGACGCAATAGGTTACCGAGAGTGAAAGAGAATGAAACGACCTTAGTGAAGAGAAAAAGATAATGAAAGAATAGGATTCAGGAAGACGGAACATGGTGATTGACATTGAAATTAATTTTTGAAGATCGTAGGGCGCAGAGAATTTAGAAACCGTCAGTTAGTTTCTCAGAATTGCCAGCATCCACTGACTACGCTTGTTACAGACTGCGCAGCAACATGAGATATTCTTCCCCGCGAAGTGCCATCACAAAAATTATGTGATACTATTTGTCGTCGCGACGGTAAAACGGAAGAAAATTTTGTTTAAAGCTAAGAAAGTGTTATGTGCGGATAGACATTGAAAGGAGAAAGGTTAATACCAAAAAGCCGTGGGAAGAATTGAGGATTTAATTCACACATAAACGACGTGAATTATATGTTGAGCAGTTTGAACAATGGGAAAGTGACCCAGACTTGGGAGGCAATGTTGATGCTGGCTGGAAAACGAAAAAGTAGATAATGTAAACAACTGAATTCGGAACTGGGTTTTCCTGGAAGGAAACTGTTCAAGGTAGCAGGCACAGATAAGACATCAATGAGGTTGGAGGAACTAGCCACGCCCACTGAATATGACGGTGAAAGAGGATAATAAAAGAGAGGGTGGAGAGAGGGATTACCCAAATTTATGACGTAAACCGAACGAGATTCACCGAAATGCTTCTACTTCGCCATATCCCCATTCCAGTTTGGGCAAATGTACATAAAAACGAATGCGCAAAACGATTTAGTCAGAAGAGAACTCGAAGTCAGCCACCGGTCGTGATACACCCCACGTGATTGCCTGCCGAACAGAACCATCCGACTTCAGTCTTGTGCCGAACATTACCAACAACAGCAAACCAAATTTTACTAAGTCAACAATGATATGATTTCCGATTTAGACGCGGGTTGGTCTGATAATTAATTGCATGCGAACTCTGTTATAAACCAATTATTGTACGGAGGACTGATATGAAACAGTATTTACATTTGTCCAATTTATTAGAATGTTATGTTTTTCCTGTACGTCATCGATCTGCTTGAGCCAATGCATCACGAAGATACCTGCGACGATTCGATCTTAGCTGCTTTGTGATCAACCTTAAATCACAATGTGGGATAAGGTTAGCTCTGGATTGAAGCAGTCACTCCAGCCACCATTCGCGCTGTTGGAGGTCTTGGACGACCGTGGAGGGTGTTGTACGATTACAAGGATTCTTCAAAGAGTAAAGGTGAAATCTAGTCTATAAGTGGACAGTATCAAGTCAGCGTTTTGGATATCAACAATTCGCTTCTCAGAATAACAGAGGTAAAACAAAGAAACCAGTAGCATAAAAATTACAGTTTAATCTAGTAAATTTCAATGCAAAATGATGAGAAATAGTTGTCACACTGGTACCTTCCAATGTGGAATTATAGTTGAAGTACCACTGATTCATTAGAAAAATCGTCTTGAAAATAGTTATATAAAAAACAGAGGAAAGCCATAATACAACGTTGTAAATGTAATTGATGCTCAGATGCCAGGTCAGGACCGATAACATTACATACAGTTATCATGATTGTCGAAAATCATGTGATATATATAGCAGTTGTATCAGACAACATATGGCTGCAATATTTAATGCTCCTTCAAAAGGTAGTTATTTAAATGGGCAACATGAATTCTGTCGAGAATTTATTCCAGCACGGCACAATGTACCAACATTCGTAGCAGAAGAGCTAGAAATTGATTCAATATGATCATTCCGTTTCATAACAGTGAAAAACATTAACCCGAGATTGTATAATGGGTTGCTCTCCTGGATGTTGGCAACTGGCATCCTGATGAAAATCAGAAATGGTTCTCTATCATATCTAATCTAATATAGGGGGTTATCTTGCTTTTGTTAATTTTTAATTCCTATTTGGATACTGTTATATTTGTAATTCCTAGAAAAATAATGGATAATGCAGAGATGTGAAAAAATAGGAGGTTACTATGACTAAAATGAGAACCATCGTCCGAATGAATATAAAATAATGACTATTTCTTATTTCAGAAAGAGAACCGCTAAATAGGAGAACAAATAATACACTGGGAGTATAACAGCGAAGATTAAAGATATTATTCTGATTATATCCATCAATTATAAGGATGAATCATGTCAGAAATTAAAAGAGAAAAAGCACCATGATCATAATATTATAAGACGTTGAAAACCTTAGTTCTAAAAGGTCAATGATGATTCCCAAATTGTTTTAAAGATCTGGCTATCAATTGGTTCAATCTTTATGACAGTGACACTTATGATAATCAAACTAATCCAAATAGATCAATATACAATAAATATGATCCCTTATCTCAGAAATGCATAGACCGTTGTGGACAACGGCCAAAACGCTATGATTTTAACGACCAAATGAATTGCTACACAATAAATATAATTACTTATCTCAGCAAAGAGTAGAATCGACAACGGTGGAGATAGCAAGATGAGGTTATTAGTCTGAAGAATACAATGTATAATAATAGTAATTATTCATTTCACTAAGGATAAGCCCAGAATCAAAATTTTATGGCATAACAAAGAGTATAATGATACCTCATAAAAGAATGTTGAATTCATCTCAGATATAAAAAGATACAAAAAGAGTGAAAACAATTGCATAACTACCATGATGAAGATATTGATCTGAAAAGAACAATGTATAAATAGGATAAACCATCATCATAAAAATTCACAAGCAAATAGTGAACATCTGACAAAAATATATGACGATTACAACCATGCTGAAGAAATATATACGATTATGACAATAGGCAATAATTTAATTTCTCACCTCAAAAAAGCGAGTCAGACAACAAAAAAAACCTTGTTAACGCCGAGTGTACCTATGTTTCATAGACTACGCAAAGGCCTTCAACAAAATACGCCACAAGGATCTGCTGGAACTGCTCAGCAACCTCGAGATATTCGGGAAAGGTATCAAAATAATCAAGAACCTATACTGGCAGCAAACTGCATGCATGCGCATAGATAACAAGTTCAGCGAATATAGAAAAATAGAAAGGGGTGTAAGGCAAGGATGCGTCTTCTCACACAACCTGTTCAACCTATACCCTACGCAATTCTGAGAGATTTGTAAACCCTACCTGGATTTAGCTTTGACGGTCACTATATTAACAACATATGATACACAGATGACACAGATCTTATAGCAGACACGGAAAAGAAATTATAAAATATCTTACAAAAGGTAGCGACGGAAAATGGGAAGAATGGACTAAACATAAACTACAAGACAAAATACATAGTCATCAGTAAATGGGTGAGCTCGAAATGCGATCTGCAAGTCGGGAACAATACAACCAGGCAGACGCGAAAGTTTAAATATCTGGGAATCGTTTGACAAGGGACAGCAAGTGTAACTGAGATCTTTAGACGTATTGGGGTGGCCAATGACACATTTCAAAAGCTGCGCAGAATACTGCGAGACAGGAGCATTTCTTTGCTAAAAAAGAAAAGAAAAGTGATCTCTTACTTGACATCTGTCCTTCTTTACGGCAGCGAATGTTGAACAGTTTCCTCAAAGATGAAGAAGAGACTTGAGGCGTCGGAGATGTGGTTCTGCAGAAAGATGCTAAGGATATCATGGACCGAGTCTGTGAGCAACGATGAGGTCTTAAAAAGGATGCAAAAAAGGAGGAGGCTTATACTTAACATCAGGAATAGGCTGCGGAAGTATCTGGGACACATAATGAGGAACGAGGGCCTGGAGAATCTAAATCACGGGACGAATAGAGGGAAAGAGAGACAAAGGAAAACAACGATGCATAGCGGGATAGCAGAAAGTGAACTTGGGGAGGTGCAAGAGGGAAGGATCTTGTTGAGAGCTGCAAGGAACAGAGGGAGGAAAAGCGCCATGATCGTCTACGTCCTGAATTGACACGGCACTGATATTCTTTTCTATTTGTGCCGTGTCCGTGTAGCTTAAAGATGAATAATCATATCAGAAGTCAAAGATCAGAGTTTATAAATGGTCATAACTTTACGACGATAGTAACCACGACGAAGACTTTAGTTATATTATATCAATGAATTTCCCAATCTCAGTTTTAAGCACATGACTATTTGTTGATTCAAAATTATAACGATAAAAAGGAAGACGAAAACTCCAGTCCGAATACATTAATGTATATGAACGGTGATAGATCATCTAAGTAAATCAAAGATGAGGTTTACTGGAGCCATATTGATGTTTGTATAATGCACAAAATGTGGAACTTAATCCAAGTAGATATTATACAATAATCTTCATCTCAGAAACGGAGGAAACTGATCGAGTCATTTATTATATTTGAATAAAAATGAATTACCTTTTGTTGATAAATTAAAATTAAAATAAATTAATTTGAATTATAAAATATCGGAGTTTGAAATTAAATTTATTAATTATGAAAAGACCTCAGGAGTTTTTGAAATTGCACACAAGATATTGTGTTCGATTACACAATTCTGTAAGGTAAACGATAAATATTTATATTATTTTATTTAAACAAATCCGTGGAAGGGATGAGATGATGAAAAGAAACATGTAAGAAATAGTTTAAAATAATCCAAAAAAAGTATGGATAATAAAAAATTAGTTCCAGAAGAATTTTAGGATAGAAATACAGAATTTAATAACAAACTTAAATGAAATGTGTTTTTGAATTCTTAGGTTTCTTGAATTTATTACACGGGGTAAATTATTCATCACTTTTTTTTTTTACCAATTCTTTATCATTCTTTTTTCATCTAACACAATAATCAAGGTGTTACATATTCGACGAGCGTTAAGTCGGTGGATTTGATAGTAAATTGAAAAAAAAAGTTATCTTCTCCCGAGATTTGAACTCCGATCTTTTAACTTTACTTGTCGGACTTAAAGGTCTTCGAATATACAAAGAAACTGTTCATAGGTGTTATGTGATTTCACACTTACACACAAATACACATGATCTTGTGAATCTCCACAATCACAAGTTTCTGTTACAAAACACCTGCATTTAATGCACTCTTTGACAGACCTTTCTGCACGTTTTAGCGATTTATATTATTTCCATAATATACTTTATATATATATATATATATATATATATATATATATATATATATATATATATATATATATATATATATATATATATATTCCAGTTTAAGTCAACTTATTTAAGTATACACGATCATGTTTCATTGCTTTTCAGTTTAACACAAAGCATACTTCATGACAAAATATAACGGCTGCGGAGACTTATCGATTTGAATTTGCATGACGTGAGAAAGGAAAAATAAAAAAAATATCTATAAAATATCTTCCAAAATATATACGTATATTCGAAGCAAATATTCGTGACGTAAGTAAAGTATTTTCCAGAAATTATGTAAGAAAGAACGAATGGAGTGAGTCGGAAAAAAGAAACAACCAGTCATTACTGAATTTATTTCTAAAACACAAGGCTCAATATTACGTAAAGACGATGTTTGAAGAAAACAAAGATCGATATGTCGTTGGGTTTTGGCAAAATAATTTAGTAAAATCTATGTTTTGAAGAAAAGATATTTGACATGAAACGATAAAATCAAATAAAAATGTTTTTTCCTAAATTTACTTTAAATTCTGATTAATGTTGACAATTGCAGGAACGTGTTTGGACTAAATTCGGCATTTCGTTAGATTTCATCTTCAGCCACCTTCACGAATATAATTTTTTTCTCGTTAAATCAAATTTTACAGTCATAGAGGCAGTTGAGATTTCACTCTGAAAAATTCTGAACTGAGTTGGAAAACACACCAGTTAATAGTCCCCGAATGTTAATATGAATTCTGAGGTAAACTGTCATATTTTAGGGCCTGACTTTATTTATATTGAATATAATGATGATTTGTGAATTTTTATATAGAGTTTTATAGCATATCTGAACCCAGAAACAAGGAAATGACATTAGAAACAAAGACAAAAATGCAGAAGCGCTATTTCATATTATATGGCATTGTATGTACGGCAATTTAATTAGAGAAGCAGAGATATGAGGGAACATGAAGTGGATCTACAGATGGCTGTTGAAATTACTACCAATAAGTAAATTTTAAGTAAAACGGGAAATAAAATCCACTTGTATTTACAATCAGAAAGAGAGCGTTGAAATTTTGGGGATACATAAGCGGTGGGTGTTGCTTGGCGTATTTGATGCTCACGTGATATATTGATGGCAAGAGATAAATGATGAAACAGTGAGTATTGTATGTAACGTAACGAACGTAAGTGAATGAATATGACGTGAAAGTATAAGGGAGGTAAATATGGCTCAGAGCTATAAATGATAGGAAGTTATGGAGTGCCATGATCACCCAGACGATGAAAATCAAGGCATATAAATGAAAAGGATACCACGGAACATCAGTTCAAGCATCGTTAACTATTTGAGCTTAAAAACTCTAACAAAATATTGCAAGAACAATTATACATATAAATGGTGATAGATATTTAAAGAAGTGGTTACAAATTGAAAGATTTTAAACAGCCGTTAAACACTCCCATCTTCTTTCTTTCGTTGTTTCTTTATTTCGTTTATTCATTTTCTCATTGAAACCAAGTAGAGTCGTTTCCTCTTTTGATGCGATCACAACGGAATAGTTCATTACTTATTAGGTACGAGGCGGAACGGTCGTTAGATGTATCAAAGAGAAGAACAAACACAATTATAATAGGACGTGGAACTAGAAGAGGCTAACCCAGAGAGCGAAATAAAGGATTCAGTTCGACATTCCAACCACCTGAAGAAGGCCGGAGTGTACAATGGCCGAAACGTTGTGATAAATAAGGCAACAAAGATGAGGACAATAGTCCGAATAATGTAAATAGTGTATAATAAGATACTCCAAGATATCAGATTCTTCAATCAGAAGTATGATACATGATAAATATTTTACCGTTTCACTGTAGTAGGTCTTAGGTGTGTCCAGTGAGGTGACATAATACTTAAAGAAAAAGTAAAAGACGAACAAGACTTACTTTTATAAATTATTATTTCTTATGCATGTATGAATGAATAAGGTTATTATTTGAGGGAAAGGTAGAAACGAAAGATTTTAAAATCGTTTTCATAGATTTCGTCCAAATCCAAATCCAGGGTCTTTTCACACTTCCTGGTTGACCTCTACCTCTTCGGAAGTTTTGGGTTAGAACTTCGCGCCATCTTGGCTTTGACCGACCTCTTCTTTTTCACTGCATTGCAGTTGACACATTAGCTCTAATAGTCTATCTGTTGTCTCTAGAGGAGAGTCCTGGCCAGCCCATCTATGTTTGCTCTTCTTGGTGGCCTCGATTACGTCCTTCATTCCAGTCTGCTGGTGAATCCATTGTGTTGCTCCTTCTGTCAGTTAAGTTGATATCAAGCATGATTTGCTCCCTTTTTACACTGGGCTACTGCAAGAATCTCTGCAGTGATGGCGTTGCGATTTCTTTCAGTAAATAAAACTCATTGCATAACATTATCCTTCACAGTATATCTATTACTCAGTTCCTCTCACTTTAGAAATTGATGCATTATCAACAACGATACATCATTCCCAGAGCTTAATGCACAGACAACTTCGTGATTAGGGAATCTGAAATATATATGAATATTAGAATTCTTATCATTTCAAACTTAAACAAATGCAAGGAACATCGATACTATTAGTAATAAACTGATGTCGCTTTGTTCGTTGGTGTATTGTTTGGTATTAAGTTGGTGCAAAAATAATGACGTTTTTGACGTATTTTTTAACGTCAAAAAACGTCATTATTTTCGCACCAACCTAATATTAGATTAGCTCTGCGTATATTAGAAGCTCTAATAGTTCTATAAATATTTGTGAATTAAAATCCCGTTGGGAAAATATAAGATCTCTTGGAATAGGAACTAAAAAGTATTATAAGCTTTCATTTGAAGATGTGTTTCATTTTCTTTTCCATGATAAAGGACTAATATTAGGTTGGTGCAAAAATAATGTCGTTTTTTCACGTTAAAAATTGCGTCAAAACCGACATTATTTTTGCAACAACCTAGTAGTAATAAACAGATGTCGCTTTGTTCGTTGGTGTATTGTTTGGTATTAAGAGATACGTTAAATTTCATATGAATAAACAAACATTTTACGAAGATCTACAAGTAATTATAATTGATAGCCCTAGTCGAACAATCTAGAAATTTCAAGATATATATATATATATATATATATATATTGAAGACATTTACATGTGGTTTTTCTTTTTTTTTTTCTCTATTGTGTTGTATTCATCAAATTTTTGTATATCAAGGGAAACAATTGAGCGTTGAAGAGGAAACAGAATGGATAGGCGTGAGAAAAGATTTATGAAAAATTCGTATTATAATATTTTGCAGAAAATTTTGACAAAAAAAGATAAACCTTTATTCATGTACAAGTTCATGATACGATATATAAATTTAATTAATAGGCGAATTGATTTGTAATATACCCTAACTCCCCATGTATAATACGCATTTTTCCTGAAAAGTAAAATCAGAGGTACGTATTATGTACATCCGCAAAAAATCTTTAAAAAATTCCGTAAAATAAAATAATAATTATCATAGAACTAAATTAGAACACTATTAGTCTATGTTTAAAACCATTCTTTTAAATAAGAGTAGGAAACGCTGGACGTAATGAAAATGGAAAGGTACAATTGACTGGGATTACCAAAGAAGGGATGCGTATTATGCATGAGTAGAAGGGTTTTTCTGCACTTTCAGCATAATTTTAGGCGTGCGTATTATGGATGTAGGCGTATTATACATGGGAAATTACAGTAATAATTAACAGAATTTAATGACAAATTTTTACTATTTTCTCTATTTGCAACACAAACTCATGGAATTGTACAAATCGACCATTCGAGGATAAGAAGTTGCTATATTTATAGTTATTTTGTACTAGTTCCTGGAATAGTTATTCCAAAATAGTTTTATTCTGCGACTTATTAAAATGATTATTGACGATATGCGGCAACTGTAAAGTGGAAAGGAATAAATGAGTTCAGACTCTGGCCGAATAAATTACGTTTACTTTCGCATTTATACCATTAGCTATGTCATGGATAGTTTCTTTCTCCTATAAGCTAAGGGTTAAATAATAGGGTAAACCTAGCACTCTAGCATTGTATGGTATTAAATCTAGGATAAAGCGAATTATGAATTCCAAAGCATAGATAAGTCGACGGAGAAATTTTCAAGATAGCATAGCAATTTATACATAATCAAAAAAAGTGACATGTTTGCCTACACCGAAATAGGCAGGAAATGAAACTATCCCTCCTTATTACACTTTAAATAACCTTTATGTATTGCAATGATGTTAATTTCTAAAGAAACCAATGCAGATCAATATAGCTACATCCTGACATTCTCGGCTAATTCATTTTTACTTAGAATTAACCCTTCTTTTACTGAGACAGCGATATTTAATTAAACTTTGAATGTTTCTTTATCAGTTGAGTGAACCTCAACACCAGTAAATGCCTGAAATCTGAATCTACATCTTCTTATATCAGACGAGAACTTTGATATATAACGGACATCATCAAAACAAAAGGAAAAATAGAAAACAACTCCATTTATTTACTTTTACAGGGCTCCGTAGTGATGAGATATTCTGATATCAATGATGAGGTGAGAGATATGCTGATATCACAGGTGTACATAAATGGTACGAGAATTATTTTGAGCAAAAACATCAGCATCCTATACGTGTTCAACGATGTAAGAATTCAGATAAACCATTTCAAAACAGAAATTATAAAGTGGGATTGGAATGATAATTTTGATGACATCTACATTGCACCAATCATAAAGAATATGGAATTTGTAAATTCTAAACAATTCAAAAGGTTAGGTGTATGGATCAGCTATGACAAATTGGTGTAAGACATATGAAAATAGAACCAAGCTGTACGGCTGATGCTAACCTCCAGGAGCACCTTCTTGGGCACATGTTTTCCACCGACATAAAATGGAGCCACTATATTGCTAGGTCTACCGTCATGAAAGTTCGATCACTGTATCGTGCTAGATATTTTGCTCGCCAGAATGCATCTTATATATTTATAAAACTGCCATTCATCCATGCATTGAATACCACTGCTCCTTGATTCTGTAATCTAATTGATGCTGACTGATTATCTTGGCTTTAGTAACTTTCTCACTGACCTGTCGTAGTTTTCTTATGTCTTTTCTACAAATGTTGTCATGGCAGTCTGATGAGCTTTCATATTTGGTGCATCGGACATCTCGACGTGGTGTAATGGTTAACAAGTTTGTCACTCTAGAACAATTTTGACTGAATATAGTGAGTACGACCCACACTCCGTGACCTAGAATTTCGACCTTGTGTCACATTAAATCCACGCGTAAAAAATCGCTATTTCCCCCCCTCCCCCCCGAAAAAAATATAGGGTATTTCAGGATTAATTTTCGCTTTAGTTTCTTTCGTCAAGTTAGCATTGCTCGGGGATGTATCGACATTGACCCTCTTTTATTTTTGCCCGCGTTTACTTTAGTTTAATTCCTCTCATTTCAGCATTATGTAAAGAGGAATGCCAGTTCTCCGATGAATGCAGGATGCTTTTCGTCTTTTCCATTGTGCTTTTCGTATATATGCTGTTGTGTTTAGATGATTCTGTATTTGAGTGAATTCTTGGTCGAATCATTGCTTCAATTTTGAAGCCCCGTTTTCATTTAGTTAGGTTAACCAATGTTCCTGTCAAAATTAATAATTGGGGAGGGTTATTACAAACACGATTTTGTTTAGTTTCTTGTAAATATATTGTAATCATTGGAAATATTCGCATAGTTTTCATTTTAAATGTTGTTATTTTCATCCACACTCCAAAGACAAACTGAACATATGTGAACCCCTTACGACATCATAAGGTCTAAGGTATTAGGTTGGTGCAAAAATAATGACGTAATAATGTCGTTTTTGACGTATTTTTTAACGTCAAAAAACGACATTATTACGTCATTATTTTTGCACCAATCTAATATTATGTTAGCTGGGAGAGACCTAAGAATCCTACTTTCAAAAAGAATGGTAAGTAAGAACGAGTTGTGTTGGTGTAAGGAATACTATGGTATTTTGGAGTCAGTAATTGTGGTTAGCTAAGTGTAAGATAAGACAGACTGAATACTAGCCTTCCCCCATTCCCTTTCGGTCATGTGCCACATTTTTTTATTTGCGATATATATATATATAACGCTTTCCTACTTGATACCTCAACTGTATGAATTTAAGTGTGCTACTAGATTGGTAACATCGTTTTACTATTGAATTCGCTAGATGAAACCGTCTGTTGTATTCTAATAATATATTTACTCGCACTACTCGCCCGTGGAAATCACTCCTGATTTCTTAATTCCTTGCCGCCAACTATCTTTAAAAATTTAAATGCAACTGTAATAGCAATCGTTAGTCTTCCTGAATCATGTTCCTTTATTTTCCATTCTCCTTACTTTGTCTTAAAAAGTCTTCGAATTCTCATTTTCTCCATGTAATCCGTTGGCTCTTAGGGACATTATCGCTGTGAAAGGATATAAAAAAAACAAAAAAAAAAAAAAACAAGAAAAGGATGTGACAAGATTACTTTTGTTCAAGAAGAGATTATGCTACATAACGAAAATGTTAACCTGAAAAGAAGAGGTTGTCGTACTTAAATAACTTCGTTCAGTGTAACCCGGATATAAGAGAAACCCGACTATAAGAGAAACCCGGATATATGAGAGATGTTCTCTGGTCCCAAATTAGAGCCTGTGTTAATGCATATGAATTAGACTAAACCCGGATATAAGATACTTCGTCTCCGGTCCCGACAACTCTCTTATATCCGGGCTACACTGTGTCTGTACACGGTTTTATGCTTGTCATGTATAGTACTCAAATTCTTCAGAAATGGCAAATCATTAATCTATATATGGTTACATATATGATTACTTAGTCGTTTTCGTCTTTGCAAAGGGAACACTTCATTGGACTCTATACACGAGCGCGACAACCTCACAAACAATAAATCTTGACCCAATAACAAAACCCACATTCACTCAGCAGCAACAACGAAAGTCAGTAACACGTGCAATTAGAAAAGTAAACAATGATATGTCCAAGAAGTTAAATTCCCAGAAAAATAAAACAAAAGATTTAAAAACAAATCCTCTTTTTCTTTTTATGTGTTGTGCCCATTCAGGACGAAGGCGATCATGGCCCTACACTTCCCGTACCCTTTGTAGCTTTAAATAAGTTCCGTGCCTCTGCCAACTCCCCCCAGACTACGCTTTACCATCCACTTGCTTAAATCCGCCAGGTATGGAATGCGTTATTTTCCCTTATCTCTTTTTCCCTCTATTCGAACTATGAGTATCAGATTTTCCAGGCCCTCCATGTCATTACGTTTCCCAAAAATTCCATCTGCCTCTTCCTTATGTTAAGTACAAGCTTCCTCCTTGTTTACATCCTTTCCAAGACCTCATCGATGCTCATACGCTAACTCCATATTCTCTAGAGCATCCTTCTCTAGAACCACATCTCCGCTGCCTTGCGTCTCTTCTTCATCATTGTGGAGACCGTCCGACATTCGCTGACGAGGAGAACAGATGTCACGTGACAGTTCAGTACTCTTTTCTTTGACACCAAAGAAATCCTCCAGTCACGCATTATGTCTGCCCCGGTCTTGGAAGGCATCCTTGGTCATCCAAATATGTCATCGGATCTCAACGTCGCACTCATCGTCCTCCGTCAAAACACTTCCCAGATCATCACGAAACCTGAAAAAAGAGCGATGACAGTTAATGAACTTGAGAAAACTATTTTCTTGCATGACTCTTTTAAGAAAAATGTTTAATAAATTTCAACTGTTATGAATACTTAACTGCTTGCATAATAAATGCAGACTATTGTCTGTAGGGTAACAGATTCTATCAAAGATAACATGACTATTAATCCTAGAACACTAACCATCAATTAAAGTCACACTAACACTAACCATGGGCATATTATACATGATTTTGAAAATATCGAAAAAAAAAAAATATATATAAATCTTTATTTAAAAAATTTTACATGCAGGCACTTCAAACTTTGTACTTAGAGTTAACATTAATAGGAACTGAAAAACATATTTAGGTAAGAAAATCAGGTATTGGAAATTGTAATTAAAAATAGGAAAATTTGCGCTGGGTACTTACCTTCCAAGGCGCATTACGGGCGTTCGGCTACCGCAAACGAAGGCCTTCGACGAATTTAGGCATTTAACGATTCGACGGACTTACGCACTTACCTTCCAAGTTTAGTGTTCTAGGGTTAAGCTAATTCATTATCACGAGCTTCATTATCGTCCCATGTGAAATAAAACAGTTATAATTTTTTTTCTTGAATAGATTTTTATTAACTTATTAGGTTGGTGCAAAAATAATGACGTAATAATGCCTTCTTTGACATTAAAAAATACGTCAAAAAACGACATTATTACGTCATTATTTTTGCACCAACCTAATAATACACAATGGGACTAGATATACTTATACTTTACTCATTTTCATCATTCTATTTAAAGAAATGCGTTTTTATAATAAAGAGGCTTTTATCAATACAAATAAAAAATAATATTTGTGCTAGAAATATAATCGAATAACTTATTAAGTAAGGTTTTCAGCCAAAAAGAATATATTCTTAATTTTGTTTCTTTTCTTTTGAGTGAACAATTTTTTATATCAATTTCATAAAAGAAACATCATGAATTTTTGGGGGAGATGCAGTACCAGAGACATTATTATTGAGGAGAAGCCAGGATTCCTAAAAAGTATAAACACAGCAACTGAAAAGAATAATTAAATAATGACACATTTTAGTGTTCTTTAAATTTTTGTATCAAGGAGCAAACCTTTAATTAAAATCTCTTAGAATTTCACTATTAAGATACAATCAGTATTTGCCTATCAAAGAAGCAAACAGAACACCCATATATGAGAATGACTATCAACAAATAAGTATATATATATATATATATATATATATATATATATATATATATATATATATATATATATATATATTGCCAGAGCAATTGCGACTGAGTAGTGAGTTCGATACACACTGTGTGCTCCATACTTATAGCTCCGTGCAACTTCTAAGCTACTTTTAATATATATATATATATATATATATATATTGTGTATATTTAGACAGCAATTTTTCATTGATGCATGTTT
Source organism: Acanthosepion lycidas (assembly GCA_963932145.1). Classification (NCBI taxonomy): domain Eukaryota; kingdom Metazoa; phylum Mollusca; class Cephalopoda; order Sepiida; family Sepiidae; genus Acanthosepion; species Acanthosepion lycidas. Next base: position 134,069,010 of record OZ010573.1, on the reverse strand, counting down.
CATTAAATAATATAGACAAGTTTTGTCTATTTATTTTAAGTAAATTCCTTTCATATTGTCTGATCAGCTTAATAATATTATCATTGAAGGACGAAAGGAAATCACCATATTGAGGTTAATCATATACTACACTACATTTAGTATATCCAACTTAATTGTTCGCAATAATTCTTCCCCCTCCCCGTAAGCAATTTGCAAAAAAAAACAACATAGTTTACAAATTTAAGTGCCATTTGGGAGATTGTTTCTCCAATGGATAAAATAATATTTATGTTGGTCTCACCACAAACTCATTTTCACGAAGCTTGACTCTACATTTGGATGATAACTCTAACATTTTATGCATTTAAAACAACATGCCTGGCCGCGTACACAATTCCGGAAAAATCCTTGTTGAAAACACAACTATACTTAAACATGAAAACAATAAACAAAAACTAAAAATTCTTCCAGATACATACATAAAACAGTTGAAACCTAACATGAACAAAATAAACTACGAAATATCCTCAAACATTCTTAAATGCCTATAATTGATAACAAAAGTCATTGGTTTATACCAATGGCTTCCCATACTTAATACTTTTCGTTTTCACTCTCGCGTGGTCATGTGTGACATCACGAGCTGCGGCGCGATTTTCGCTTCCGCGTCTCGTATACACTAGTTAGTTGTTGCTTTGAAATTGTTCATGCAACAAAAACAGACTATGATTATTATTCTGTGTATTGGTTGTTATATTGAAAAGTAATTGTCATTTTTGATAATGGCTTATATAAGCCGAAAGCTTAGATTGGATTTAAACATGCATCAATATCGTGATTTCCTTTCGTCCTTCAATGATAATGTTAATAAGCTTATCAGACAATATTGTTACACCGGACTCCTAACACAAGGGAATTACACCGGTTCTCACTATATATAGTGCCAGTAATACCTACCCGGTGTAAGCAGCGACGGTACTTCTCAGCCCGGTCGCGAGGATCAAAGTGTAGTACGCTGCCTTTGTGAGCTTCCGGGTCGGAGTCTGTCTAACTCTCTGTATTAAGGAGAGGAACTCGGAGGAAGCTTTGCCGAAGGGCAATGTTTCCTTCGGAGAGGTAGACAGGGACTGAACCCGTCTAGGTGGGTTCAAAGGCTATATTTTTGGTCAAGCCTACGGTCTCGGAGAGACCCACATTAAACCGGCCTTGTGCCACATTCGGTCCTCGTGGGTGGATTGATAAATACCAAGCACCGACAGTACTACAACTGCCTAGCTGAGTAGTACCCGTTTCCTACATTTGTATCTGTGATGTTAAATACACTTGTTCCTTAAACCAACCTCGAGTTGATTTTCTTATTTTACTATTGTGCCACGACACAACAGATTGGCGACGTCGGAATCGAAACGATATCACTGCGGACAATCACCTAAAGTGATTGAAATACAAGGATTCGCAAGATTTTTACGGCAAAACACCTTCGTCATTTCAAACAGATATTTGGATACGCAAGGATTAATAGCAAATTAATTACTACAATAGTAATTTGGCGACGTAAAAAAAAAAAAAATAAAATAAAAACAACCCAAAATTTGCTACCAAAAGTCTACAGCGTGAGAACGCGAATAATATTGTCAATTATTAAAATAATTGAAAATACTGACACCAAGTGTTTCGGAAAAAAAAAAGGGTTCACTGTAGAAACCAGAGTGTTTTCACGGTAGGATTTTTTTTTTGTTTTTCTCCTCTTCAAAGTTAAATGATTTGTCGAGTGAAAAATATATATTCGCGTAAGTCATTTGTGCTTAACAAAGACTGTTAAATATTCGAGTCATATTTGTGCAAAACCACAAAGAGGTTGGAAAAAAAATTTGTGACTTTCCCATTAGTCGACACTCCTTAAAGCGACGGATTTTTTTTTTTTACGAGAAATACATATTTCTTGTTTGTGTATTAGTTGAGCAAACTAATTTTATTAAGCAAGCCTTGGGAAAACTGATTTGTTTAATACAAGTGTAAACTGTATGGTGCGTAAATTGAATTCGTATCATGGACGCAGAATTAAGAGAGTCTCTTCTTCAATTGTTCAAATTTCAAACGGAACAAAGTCTCGCGTTGCAAAAGCAACAACTTCAACGACAACTTGAAAGTGAGGAGAAATTTAAAAAAGAGTTGTTGAAACAACAGAAACGCGTCGAAGAAATCTTTATGAAAACACAGGAGGAACAGAGGAAAATTCTGGAGGCAACACAGTTAACGAATGCAAGCGAGAATCATAATGCATTCTCCCAGACGGCTGTGTGGAACGCTATTGAAAGTTTCAATTATAATCCAGAAGACGATGTCACGTTTGCTCATTTCTATAGAAGATATGAGGATATTTTTGTATCGGATTGCGGTACATGGACAGTTAGGTTTCTTCTCAGAATATTGGGAACTGCCGAGCATACAAAGTTCGTGAATTTTATCCTTCCAAAAAATACCAGTGAGTTGAACTTCCAAGAGACAGTTACTCTACTAACAGAACTGTTTACTACAAAAACTTCTCTTTTTCACAGGAGATATAAGTGTATGAATGTCACTAGAAGAGAGGAAGATGATTACACTACTTATGCAAGTATTGTAAACAAGCATTGCGACGACTTTAAACTAGAGGAATTATCATCAGATAATTTTAAATGTTTAATATTTGTGTAAGGGCTGGTTTTAAGTAAAGACGCTGAGATCAGGCGTCGTGTTTTAAATAAACTCGAAAACGAGCCGAATTTAAAACTACAAAGCTTAGCGGAAGACTGTGAACGGTTTGTTGCGTTGAAACAGGACAGTCGTGACATAGAGGAAAGCGGAGTGTCGCACATTAAAAATGTCCATCAGAAGAAAAATTTAACTTCAAAAAATAACCAGAGGAAAAAACAGGGAAAAGATCCACCTGGACCGTGTTGGAGGTGTGGAGATAAACATTGGTACAATGAGTGTCTCTACAAATTCAAACAATGTAACAACTGCTACAAGAAGGGGCATAAGGCATCACATTGTAGGAAAAAATCTGGTAGAAAGAAGACAGCAATTAAACTAACGAAAATTGAACCTGAGGAACGAAATATCCGGACATTTGTACAGGTCAAAATGTTTAAAAAGAAAGTAAGACTACAGCTTGATAGTGGGTCTGATATTTCCATCATTAATGTAGAGACATGGAAGAAGCTTGGGAGACCCACTATGATTAAATCACATAAAACGGTGAGAAGCGTCAGTGGTGAAAAAATCACCTTCGAAGGAGAATTATTGACGAATATTTCTTTTCAGAATAAGACCGAAAAAGCGAAATTTTTTGTCATGCGAAAATCAAATAACCTCTTTGGAACTGATCTGTTCGAAAAATTTAGACTATGGGATCTGCCTTTAAGCTCTTTTTGTCAAAAAGTTGAGGATTCGAATGTGGAGGCAGAAAAACTTAAGAGGGAGTTAAAAGAGAATTTTCCAGACGTATTTACAGGCGGTCTTGGAAGGTGTACAAAAGCGGTAGCAAAATTAGAAGTCAAAGAAAATGAATAGCCAGTGTTCAAAAAGAAAAGAAAGGTTCCATACGCCGCTATAGAACAAAGAGACGGTGAATTAGAAAGACTCGAAAACATCGGTGTCCTCGAAAAAATTGATCACAGTGAGTGGTCTACGCCAACAGTTTACATCAAAAAGAAGAGCAAGGAGATTAGGGTTTGTGCCGATTTCTCAACAGGGTTAAACAATGCATTAAAGGATCACCATTATCCCCTTCCGAGCCCTGAAGAAATATTCGCGAAACTGAGTGGAGGGAAATATTTTTCTAAAATCGACCTCAGTGACGCGTATTTACAAATCCCAGTCGGTCAGGAGTGTTCAAAGCTGCTATGCATCAATACCCATAAGGGATTGTACAAGTTTTAACAGACTTCCTTTTGGGGTCAAAGTCGCCCCTGCGATTTTTCAGCAAACAATGGACATGATGTTAAGTGGGTTGGACTTCGCAGTAGCGTACCTGGACGATGTGTTAATGAACAGCGCTAGCAAAGAACAACACAAAGCTCATGTAAACCAAGTATTCAAAAGGATCCAGGATTATGGATTTAAACTGAAACAGGAAAAATGTACCTTTTTCATGGAAAAAATAAAATACTTCCGACAAATCATCGATTAACATGGAAGAAGGCCGGATCCAGGTAGATCGAGTGCAATAGCGGACATGCCTGCTCCAGAAAATATTGCGTATCTACAAAGTTTCTTAGGTTTGGCAAATTATTACAATGTATTAATTAATATGCATAAACTAAGATCACCCTTAAATGAATTGTTAAGGAAGGACCAAAAATGGGTCTGGATGCAAGAGTGCGAAGAAGCATTTCAGGAAATTAAAGATATATTAACGTCTGACTTGTTTCTGGCACATTATAATCCCAAGCGTGATATTATAGTTGCAAGCGATGCCAGTGCCTATGGCATAGGAGCATGCATACTACACAAAATGGATGATGGAAAAATAAAACCCATAGCCCATGCATCCCGTTCACTTTTACCAGCCGAAAAGAACTACTTGCAAATCGAGAAAGAGGCGCTAGGCATTATATTCGCAGTAAAGAAATTTCAGCGTTTCTTGCACGGTAGACAATTTATGTTACAAACAGATCACAAACCTTTACTAACGATTTTTGGATCGAAAAAGGGACTACCACAACATACGGCGAATAGACTCCAAAGATGGAGTACCATTCTTCTGAATTATAATTTTCAAATGGAGTATGTACCATCTAAAAAAACTTGGTCATGCAGACGGCTTATCAAGATTAATACCTAAGCACAGAGAACCATTGGAGGATATGGTAAAAGCAGCCATTCAAGCGGAAGTTGAAGTAAAAAATACTTTATGTGACACGATAAGAGAACTTCCAGTAACGCTTGATGAGATTAAGAGTAAGGCAGAGGTGGACGAATTTATTATAAGCACGAAAGAAAAAATCAACAGTAACCAACTGGATGAGGAAATTTATTCAATTTGTGATAACGATCTGTTATATAGCGACAGGGTCGTAATTCCTACGACATTATAGAAAAGAATGCTCAAGGAATTCCATGTAGGACATCCAGGCATATCGAGAATGAAAAGCCTTATGCGCTCTTTCGTTTTCTGGCCAAACATGGATAAGGATATAGAAGAAAAAGTCAGGGAGTGTAGAGGATGCGCATTAGCTATGAAAGCTCCTCCGACTCAATTCGGATCGTGGGCAAAACCGAACCGACCTTGGTCGAGAATTCACTTGGATTTTGCTGGACCGTTAGATGGTTTCTACTATCTCATTGTTATAGACAGTCTATCTAAGTGGCCGGAAGTACTGAAATGCAAGAACCCCACATCCGAGGCAACTATTAACTTCCTGTATGAACTATTCGCGAGGTTTGGAGTTGTAGACTGCATTGTCACAGACAATGGAACGCAATTCACGTCTACCGAATTTAAACATCTCTGCGAGGATTATCTAATCGAGCATATAACCATTCCACCATACCACCCAAGAAGTAATGGGCAAGCGGAGAGATTCGTAGATACGTTCAAGAGAGCCCTGAGAAAAGCTAGTGGATCACCGACGGATAAGTCAATCCAACAGTTCTTACAAGTGTACAGGGTCACTCCGAATGCAAACATCGAAACGTCGAAGACACCTGCTGAGGTCATCTTCGGACGTAAGGTTAGATCAATTTTCCACAAGTTTTTACCAAACCAGGATAGGCCAAACCTCAAAAAACCGATAACAAAAAAAAAACGGTATAAAGTTGGCGAAAGAGTTTTCTACAAGATTCATAGAAATAATAGACCTTTTGGGAGTCCGGCACTATTGAGAAACAAATAGGCAACATGGTCTATATGATTAAGGGACCAGATTTCGTGCACAAAAGTCACACTAACAAAATCCGGAAAAGATACTCGAACAGTGAGGTGACCAGATCGCCCGAGGAGGACATCATGGACACAGTGTTTGATACGTTTCAGGTGCCCATACCAGAGACAGCTCCTGAGAATAGGAGGTCAAAAAGAAAACGGAAATCAACGGAGCTGATTAGGGTGAACCCAAAACAAAAACGTTATTAATTCCCAGAAGGGATATTTTCAAAGTGGGGGTGTTAAACCGGCCTCCTAACACAAAGGAATTACACCGGTTCTCACTATATATAGTGCCAGTAATACCTACCCGGTGTAAGCAGCGACAGTACTACAACTGCCTAGCTGAGTAGTACCCGTTTCCTACCTTTGTATCTGTGATGTCAAATACACTTGTTCCTTAAACCAACCTCGAATTGATTTTCTTATTTTACTATTGTGCCACGACACAACAAATATGGAAGGAACTTACTCAAAATAAATTGAGAAAAACTTGTCTATATTATTTAATGAACCATGCATCAATATATATATATATATATATATATATATATATATATATATATATATATATATATATATTAAGAAAGAGAAAGAACATATGGAGTTAGATTCCACAGTTCGTAGCATTTACTTTGTAAAAAAAAAGTGCTCAATACAGCGCAGAGCAAAACATTAATAAAATATTTTATTATAATAGATTACATTAAATCATTTTAAATCGCTACATAAAAACTTTCATGTTTCGGAACAATATTCTTTCCTCTTCCTGCGATGTTATATAATATATAATAAACTGATTTATTTGGGAAATTTGAAAACAAATCTTTATCCCTTTTGAAAACTAAAAAAGGTCGGGGGTCGTAACGTCAGCCTTAAAAAAATATACTTGTGTGCAAGTGTGGATTAGCCAATTAAAATTCAGATTTAAGCTAAAATAGAATAATGAAAAATAAAGTTAACTGTGGAGGGAGGTGTGTTATTAATTCCTATCTTGATAAATTTGTTGCTCTAGCGGCGAACATAATAAAGCCAAATACAGAATTCAGATTTGGTGAATTAAACATAGAGTTACCTTGAACAAAAATTGTTTTTAAAAATTTTCTAATTTTTATTTTTGTTATACTACGGAAACTGATGCTGATACCACCTCAGTTTAAAGCTATTTTTAGTACTACCGACATAAAATTTCTCAACTGTTGGATTTTCATGAGATGCGATGGCACATAGATAGACAATAGAATCAAGTAAGTTACCTAATTTATAATGGTCATTAGGTAGGATTTCTACAATTATACTATTTATCATTTATTGTTTTCTGTTTTGGAATAACGATTATTACTTTTGTTTAAGTGTTGATTTAAACAATTATTTTTATTTTTTAAATATTTTTTCTAGATTATCTCTACAAGTGTAACTTGATTTAACTGTATTTTTATTAAAAAAGTTTGCTCAGAGGAATTAGTACTGGAGAAATGTTTCTCAATTATATTGAGAAACTTCTGCCTTAA
>OZ010573.1:133969109-134056609 GCA_963932145.1 Acanthosepion lycidas | reverse complement strand
CCTAGTGCACCGTGTGCCACAAGGTCCCCAAACGACTCTCTGTAAGTTCTGAATTCAGAGTTGTCCTTCTCCTAAACCAGTTTCCATCCAAGGCTATAGAACCCGGACTGTCCTTCTGTTTACCAATAGCTGGGTGGAGAAGTGGATTCATAACTTTCCAAAGGGTATTAGCACGTAAGTGAATGCAATGGATTATATATGGATATAATTGCGTATTTGGGAAGCAATCCCTCTTTTATACATGTTTCGTTAAAGACAAAGTACTGCGATTCAGCATTTTATTTAATTTTTATTGTATTGTTACATGTGTTTACTTTTATGGACTCAAAATGATTAAAACTGTCCACAGTTTCTTCATATCAGGGCGCTTTCTGCAGCTACTTTAGCCATTACCAAAGGCGTTCTTTTTAGTTTTTAGTTTTAACTAAAAGTGAGTTTTTTTCTAGTATGTGTCTAAAATTATCGGCATGTTTTATTTTGCGAACATTCCCCTTGACGAAAATGTGCTGACAATGTTCTCAAAAATAAAAAATATATATATAATAATTTCAGTACTTGAAAATTGCTTGTGTTCAGACAGTAACAATTCCCCAGAAGTTTGTTAAAATCTACCAAGAAGCTATGTGAGTATATTTTTTTCAGTATTTTGATGAAAATTTTGGGTGAATTGTCGGAATTTAATGTTGACTCTGTCTTGGTTTACGGACCTTCAACCTTATCATCATTATCGAGGACTAAGTGTTGTCACTGTGGTCAAATATTTCAATCACATTGATCAAAATAATGACAGGATGAAGGGAAAATAATATTTTCTCCTGCGCTGTCAACAACACAGTCCTTGATAAAAACTGATATGGTTGAAAGTAGATGAAGAAAACCAAAACGAAACAAATATTCTTACAGTGTATCCACATTTTTTGTCCCGATATAAAACATCTGATATTAAATTAATAAAAAAATAAACGGAAGATATTTTCTGTAACATTTAAACAAATCTTGTTTTTATATATCGGGTACTTACTAATTTATCTTCCAGCCATGGACAATTCCGGTTCGCCAGCGTATTTACTCTTCCATAACAAAATAAATTATTCACACTATTTACAGTATTCGGACTATTGTCCTCATCTTTGTCACCATATTTATTACAAGGTTTCTGCCGTTGTACGCTCCGGCTTTCTTCAGTTGGTTGGAATGTCGACTGAACCCTTTATTTCGCTCACTGTGGTAAACTGTTTTAGTTTCCCGTGCCATGCTTAATGGATGTCAGTTATCAGTTATCTCCTGTTAAGTCTCCTCTCCAAGTTCTCCACTGACTTAACCGGGTATTGAACTCATATTATTTGGGTCCTCTCACTGGATCTAACTAACGCCTTTATCCACTGTGCCATGTGTCTTTGAGTGACAAGAACAGTCTACCCCAGTTAGCGAAATAAAGGGTTCAATTCGACTTTCTAACCATCTGAAGACGGCCGGAGCGTACAACGGCCGAAACATTGTAATAAATATGGCGATAAAAATGAAGACAGTAGTCCGAATAATGTAAATAGTGTACATAATACCTCATCTCAGAAATATGGACAGATAAATTATTCTATTATGAATTTTTGCCAGTTACTCCATCATTTCTCTTGAAATTTTAAAATTTTAACCAGTTGCTTTAAAATGTCTCTCCAAATTTTCACATTTTTAGACTATCAATTCCACAGATCATAAATCAATTGGCAGAATACCAAATAAATAATTGTGACACCTTCAAACTTCAACCATCAAACTGTACTGTATGTATGCATTTCTTACGATAATGTATTGAAAATTTCCCATTCCTATGTATTAGGTTGGTGCAAAAATAATGACTTTTTCTCACATAGTAACATATGTTAGAAAACGTCATTATTTTTGCACCAATGTAATAGTTCCTAAAATCTGAGCGTACAGACATCGAACGCTTGTTGCGGAAATGAGAAATGACTCTTGATCAAGAGAATTCTTTTCAGGGCTCTCTCTCATACCTATATATATATATATATATATATATATATATATATATATATAGAGAGAGAGAGAGAGAGAGAGAGAAAGAGAGATTTATAAGTTTGTATTCGCCTGAAGTACTCCAAAGCAGAGGAATTATTTTAAAAAAATATTTACATTTCTTAGCGATCTCTCAAACACTGAATTCGTGTAACATGATGACAATCAAATTACCGACTTTCCTTATCTCACCCCGTGATTTTATCATTAATCTACCACCTACCATTTTTTCCGCTTAAAAAACGGAATATTGTTAGCAGAATTGAAGCGGAAATCGAATTATGAAAGAAGTAATTTTATTTACACTATTTACATTCGAACTATTCTCGTCATTTTTGTGAGAAATCTCAAGGGTTCGGCTGCATTTCACTCAGCCCTTCATCAGTTGTATATCGATCTCGGTAGCCTACATGGATTTTCTAACTGAACCCTTTATTTAATCTACACAGGTAGACTGTAGCTTATCGTGATCGCTATACGCTTGATGAGGACCGGAAATCAATAATTAAAAACATTATGACAAACACAACAAAGATAAAGATAATAGACCGAATATAAATAATGATTATTCCTCTTCCCAGAAATTCAGATAGAAAATTAATTTTATTTAAGGTTTATATATCTGCAATACTCGTCTTTTATTCTGGAATATATTGTACACTGATGAACACTTCGATGTGGTGTAATGGTTAGCAAACTTTTCTTGCTATATCATTTGAAGAAGTGAGTTCGATCCTTACTAAATATTCCATGCCTTTGGACGCATTTAGATGCTTACTAAAATTAGGGCACTTCAACGTGGTGTCAAAGTTAGTAAGCTTGTCTCGCTAGATCAGTTATGACTGAATAGTGATCCACACTGTGTACTCTAGACTTCCAGCCCTGTGTCACATTTAAGCGACGCTTAGAAAAGCCCTCGATTGGGTAATTAATATCAAGTAGAAAGTAATTGTCAAAGATTAAAAAAGAAATATACTAGAAATCTTCTTTCAATATGTGCTGGTTTTCCTTTTGAACATGATTATCATAACTAACTCTCCCTTGTATTAGGTTGGTGCAAAATAATGACGTAATAATGTCGTTTTTTGACTTATTTTATAACGTCAAAAACGACATTGTAACGTCATTATTTTTGCACCAACTTAATAGTTCGCGTAACAGTTCACACTTTGCCATCCCACCCTGTTGCGGCACTTCTATCTGAAGTCACAAAATATTCAACTTTCCGATTCGCTATTCCCAGTTCCCATCTTTCAACATATCGTAAGTGTTTTATATTTTACAAGTCCTCTTTCCTCATAAAAGATTTTAGTATCGAATGAATAAGGTTACTTCAGGTAGGATATGCATTTCCCTTAGATTTAACGCACAATTATAAGTGCTGTTACTATAGACGGTGATTGCAAATATATATGTCAATAGACAGAATTTTATTCAAGCTTCACTGAAATATTATATTTATTGTATATTTTTAATCATTTCATCCTAACAAATAAGGTCATTACAAATCTAAGTGTTACTGCGTGTGAAAAAATATGAGGAAAAGAAAATATTATTATAGAGAGAAAATACATTATTTACATTATTCGGACTATTGTCCTCATCTTTGTCGCAATATTTATCACAACGTTTCGGCCGTTGTACGCTCCGGGCTTCTTCAGGTGGTTGGAATGTCGAACTGAACCCTTTATTCCGCTCACTGGGGTAGACTGTTCTAGTTCCACGCGCCATGTTATAATGGATGTCGGTTATCAGTTATCTCCTGTTAATTTTCCCTCTGAAGGTTCTTCACTGTCTTAACCGGGTATTGAACTCGCACTCTTTGGTTTCTATCACTGGATCTAACCAACGTCTTTATCCACTGTGCCATGAGTCCTTAATAACATGGCACGTGGAACTAGAACAGTCTACCCCAGTGAGCGAAATAAGACTTCGACATCCCAACCACCTGAAGAAGGCCGGAGCGTACAACGGCTGAAATGTTGTGAATAAATATGGCGACAAAGATGAGGATAATAGTCCGAATAATGTAAACAATGTACATAATACCTCATCTCAGAAATATAGACAGAGAACATAGGAATTAAGCAAAGCGAATATAACGAGTGACATTGCATTTACATCTGGGAAGATCAGAGTTGACTGTAATGAACATAGTCAGAAGACTAGCCCCCAAGCAACAAATGCAAGAAAGCACAGTTACCATAGAACTTACGGGCATATCAAGCAATTTCGACTGTAAAAGGCTGATACCTAACTGTCAATATTATACTTCGATTAAATTCGAAAAGTCGAGATACCAGAGAGGAATGTTCATCACAACAATTGCCATACGTTGATTTCCTCTGTCCCTCTTGCCTTCAACCCGTCATGTAAGTATCAATTTTTCAAAGACGTCTTTCCTCATTATTAGTCATAGGAATTTCAACTGTCTCTTTCTGATTTTTAATATGTGTCCTGTTTGCTTCCATTTCTTTTCTAAATCTCCGTCATTGCTCAAATGTTCCGTTCAAGGTATTCTCAGAATTCTTATGTAGAATCAAATACCTGTGGCGTCAATGTCCCTCTTTATATGTGAGTAGATTGTCCATATTACATCTCTATTCAGTACTCATTACTTTGTCCCTAAAGAAATTTTCCAACGGGCTCAAATTATGTGTATAAGATAGAGAGAGAGAGACAGACAGACAGACCGAGACAGAGAAAGAGAGAGAAAGAGAGAGAGAGAGAGAGAGAGAAAACGATGGAATAAAATGAAAAAGAGAGTGAGAGATTTGCATTCCACCAAGTTAAAATGAAGAGATTTTATTCTCTCACTCTCTCTCTCTCTCTCTCACTCCTCTCTCTCTCTCTCTCCCTCCTCTCTCTCTTAGCTCACAGAAATAGATTGCGTAGTTTTTAGTTTTCCTTCTCTATCGGAAATCCGAGGCAACTCCGTTTTCTTACGTTGCATGCAACTCTTCGTAAATCAAATTAAATAATAACCAATCATTGACAGAACGACTCGTCTAATCAGAACACAATTTACCACTTTTTAACGCATCTCTGCAGTTGGCTAAACGAGCTTAACTATCCGTAATTAAAACGCTCAAATTACTTTAGGACCGACCTTTTCTCTGTTTGTTCACCTCTTACCCCCAATTTACTGTCTATGCCATTTCAAGGCGTTGCCCAGAGATCCGGAAACAGTATTTCACTGAAAGATCGTGGAAGATTCGTTTCCCAATGATTGGAGATAATGATGGGATACATAGATTGGAAATCAAGCACAATCTGAGAAGAGAATCCAAAGGACAAGAAAGAGAAGTTGTTTAAGTATGAGAATATATATATATATATATATATATATATATATATATATATATATATGAGTATGTAATCAGGGATAAAATCTCGGCCCAACCCATTTCGCAGAATTTGACCAATTGACGATATATCGGACACTTTGTCGAATACATTTCCCATGAAGGTGATATATATATATATATATATATATATATATATATATATATATATATATATATATATATATAAGCCTAGTGAGCCAGACAAACCTACACAGGTTTCACCTAAGCGGATCGTCGGGGAAAGCCAGTTTTTTTTTCTTTGTGCTTCAAACCTGTATCTGTGCGATTTTTTTCGACAGACTTTCATGTTTCTAGCTCTTTCTTTTTTCGAAACCTTTTTTTACTCTCGAGATTGATTTGATTATTGGCAAATCAAAAATTCGAAGGTTTTTCGAAACGAGTATAGTTACCCATATTTGTATATATATATATATATATATATATATATATATATATATATATATATATATATATATATATATACATCACAGGCGCACAAACACACACACGCACACACATATACATATATATATGCATGTGTATATATATATATATATATATATATATATATATATATATATATATATATATATATCTTATCTCATTTAATTTGAGTATAATTTTTCAAATTTGTCGTCATTCTTGATAAGGTGCGTAACTAATTCATTTGATGCATTGTTTTTTTTTTGTTTTTTTTTTAATGGGCTAATGTGTTCATATAGATTTTGTATTAATACCTTTTCGAGTTTTCTCCAATAATTTTCTCTGGTAATCCCGACAGATGATGGAGTATATTATAGAGTAAACTGCTCCTTCAAGTTTATTTTGGTTTCATTTTATGTTGTAATTAGATCATTTTTTCAGTTGTAGTTGTCATAGATCTGGCGGGTAAAACGATATAATATTTGACTGGTTGTGTTTGTCTGGAGGGGTCTCCTTTCTAATTTGGAATATTTTATAAACCTTTTGTTTCTCATTGAATAAGAAATCGTTAGGTTACTGTAGGGTCTTCAAAGTATGTTGAGAATATGTCTCCTCCTCATGTAGATATTAAAGGCTTCACATTCCGAGTGTTCTTAAAAAGAATCCGATGATTATACCGGATTTAATTTTGGTGTTATGATGGGTATAGATATTTATGAGCTGAATTTATTTGTTTATATTCGGTGGACACTAAGCTTTAGCCATGTGTCAACGCGGTATAGCATGAAATCTAAAATTCATGCAGCCTAGTCGAAAAACGAAGTGGGAAAAATATATTTAAGAAAAACATTCTCAATTTAAAATTTCCAGTGTCTCTCAATCGTGAGCATGTGAAGTCGCATCATCGTAATGAAGCCTAGTCCAATTAACTGCTAAGAGACGAAACCCGTGATGCAATTTTTTTTTTTTACTTTGTTATACATCTTTAGAGAATTTTATCACACACACACGCATGCATACACACACACACACATATATATATATATATATATATGTATATATATGTATATATATACATATATATATATATATCTTTATCTGCATACCATTTGAGTTGAAAAATACTTGCGTAACGCTAGTTGATATAGCTATTTTGATGAGGTAATTTGGGGTTTCTATTTTCGTAATATATATATATATATATATATATATATATATATATATATATATATATATATATATATATATATAAGGTAAAAGACAATGAGAAAAGCGTATTATTAGCCGACATGTTTCGTCCAATGTGGAAATTTTCAAGGCAAAAACGTCCACATTGGACGAAACGCGTTGGGTAAAAATAAAGTTTTCGTGTTGTCTTTTACTTTTATGCATATTGTCTTTTTCTGCAGATTAAATCCGAGATAATTTTCATATATATATATATATATATATATATAGAGAGAGAGAGAGAGAGAAGGAAAAGAAGAAAAAACAAAGAAAAGCAACGCAGGAGGAGAGGGAGGAGAACTTTCCGTAAGTTTTCCATCAGAAATATTAACTCAACGAAATCATTCAACGTCCGATTGGAATTATTTATTAATTTCTACGTTCATTTTGCAAGAATCTTCATTCCGCTTTTTGAAGATCTTTCTTTATTCCCCATTTAAAATATCGTCGTTGTTCACAATATGGCATCCGGGTAACCATTTAAAGCACGATCTATCGACACGCTAATGAAGACATATTTGAAGATAGGTTAGATAAATATCCAAGTGTTAGGGATAAAGATGGATTCTGAACTGAAATGGAGACTTTGGCTGAGGTCGTCGAGGCGGTCACACAGAAAGAAATCGTTATTATATTATAAAGCGGACCGCCTCATGTGCAAATATCACATGAAACCGCGATAGAGTCCATTAAATG
This sequence comes from Acanthosepion lycidas, assembly GCA_963932145.1. Taxonomy (NCBI): domain Eukaryota; kingdom Metazoa; phylum Mollusca; class Cephalopoda; order Sepiida; family Sepiidae; genus Acanthosepion; species Acanthosepion lycidas. The sequence goes on along the minus strand of OZ010573.1, from coordinate 134,048,882 downwards.
AAAATATGATGGAAAAGAAAGATGAAAAGATTCTATTTAGGAAAGAATAACGTTAATTTTACATCTCCAGATATGTATTTAGCGTTAATATGTAATAGGAAATCAAGTAATAAATGCATATATATATATATATATATATATATATATATATATATATATATATATTCAGTTATATTCTTCAGAGTTGATAGTTTTGTGGGAAGGGAACTGCATTCGTAAGACAAGCAAAGCTAATTTTGTTATTTTTCAATACTTGCAAAATATTGAACTACGTGCTTTAGTTGAGAAGAAACAGTCATATATATACATATATTAGGTTGGTGCGAAAATAATGACGGCTTTTGACGTTAAAAACCCTCATTATTTTTGCACCAACCTAATATATATATATATATATATATATATATATATATATATGTCATTCGCAGATAGTACTGTTTTGCTGTATCACAAATCCTCAGTGTAACTAGACAACGGAATACCTCAAGGTAGGATTGAAACCCCAACCGATTTGGTGTCCATCAGATTTTCTGTCGAATGAGCTAGCTATATCTAGCGTGGTATTTTTACAAATGTAAGCAAATGCCAATCAGCCATAGGGCTTGATTCATTCTACTGAAGAGCTTTGCATTAACACAGGGGGCTGTTGTTTGTAGAATTAGCTTGTCATTCAAAAGTGCTCAAATGAAATACATTTTAAGCGCTAAATTATGTTTTCGCAGTCCAGTTTCGCTGGATCACAGACTAGACAGCTGAATGCCTCAACCTAGGATTGAAACGCAACCGATTTGGTGTCAGTCAGAGTTTCTTCTCAAGTACAACAAGTAGTTCAATATTTTGCAAGTATTGAAAAATAACAAAATGAAGTTTGCTTGTCTTACGAATGCAGTTCCCTTCCCCAAAAATCTATCATCTCTTTAGAATACAACTGAATTTTGTTGCTCCTAAAGTTACTTCATTCTGTACATATGTGTCGTCAAACTATGTTTCTTTCTCTGTGTAAGCAAATTGGATTTGAAATAATATGTAACGTTGTTACACTAACTTCTTATGTTGAAGTTAGACGGCGCAACAAATGAAATGTAATATTAATTCGTTTACACAGTAAAATGAAACCCTCCCTTTCCTCGAAATATAATACAGTGAATTCGACCACAAACTTGAATTCTCCCTTGAAATTCGAAAATATTTTCCCAAGAATGCAGAAAAAAATCATTTAAAAGTAAATTATTTCTTAGCCTTCCACTTTTTCAACTTTCCATTTTTACGACTCATATTTCGTTGTTAATCTGTTTGGCACAGATATTTCCCCATGAAGCAAAAGCTACAATAATCCGTTCGCTTTTTTGTTTTTTATTTTGTTTTTCATTCTCATCTATTTCTTTTTGTGGGGTTGGATATGTGCTTTGGATTTTTCTCCTCAATTTCCCTTGTTTTAATTTAAAATCTTTTAGCACCCCTAATTATTGTTTGCCACACACAATGGTGTGGCGACAAACGGGTTGAAAAGAACTCGCGTATATGCATGTCTTAATCGCATGTATATCATTCTATTCTTTTTATCTATCTCGGTTTTTCTTGGGAAAATACATCATGTTGACTATTGTTAATTTTATCTATAGATTAATGAATATTTGTGTTCTTTTTATTTTATTTTCGATAAAAGCAGGTTAAAGGATTTTGAATGCAAATTATCTGGTCAATCTTCTCGTAGAGCATAGAAACAAAAAATCTCCATGTCTTCATTTCATAGTTTACTTTAATAAAATAGGCTTATTAATTACCAACGAAAGCTTAGTATCATCTCCGAAACTGATTTACTTGTTGTTATGTTTTGCCTTTGTGTAATGCAATTATTGCCAACGGGGGCGCATGCGCCGCTCTTGGGTTATCGTAATATTTTGGTGGGGCATGTACAATCGTGAGCTCAAGTTTCCTTTTGCATTATAATTTCATGATTAAAATGATCAAAGTATATTACAGAATAAGCTTTCATTCAAATATTTTATATTTCTGCCTTTCAGATTTCTATTATATATTTTGAAACTTAGATTTAAATCTTTTTTTTTCTCCTTCATGGACACCATAGTCTTTGGAGGCTTATTTTGAGACCAAGTTAATGGACTTTTAAGCTTCCTTTCCGTGAAATGTAGTAACATTGTGTATATGTAAATATTACGGGGTGACAACAGAATTTTAGAAATATGACACAAAATCAATTGGGAACTACTGGTTTAGTGCAGCTATTTAACTGTACATTAAGCAAATATTGGACTAGTATGGATTGACTTGTTTCGTCAATTTGAAAACTACTTGTCCTTGTTTTTTGATTATATTGTCAACTATCCAACCTCTTCATAATTAACATAATTAAGTAAATTAAGTTAATGAAATTATACAAATTCTTGCATTCGGTTTAGCATTGAAATGTTATTTTATATCCTACTCTATATATTTCCTGTGAGAAAATAAACTGTTCACAAAATCAGTGGATGATATATATCTATATTCAGAACACGTCGCAGGCATTTCGATTTAATGTTGTCTGTATACAATTGTCCTCATTATAATGACACACTTTTCAATATTTGTTCAAAATATTTGCTTTTCTGCAAATGATAAAACTGTAATATTTATACACTCTCTCAATCTCTCCCACCCTTTGTCTCTCTCTGATTATATATATATATATATATATATATTGTGGGGGGCATGTATATATATGGTGGGCGTTGCAATTTCCAAATCACGTAATGTAAGGAGGAAAAAGTGATTAGAGAAATCGTCACACAGTTAACAAAATGAAGGCATGACGGACAGGAGGAACCAGCAACTGACCCCGCTAACTAAAATGCCTTTATGGATGAACAACAAAAGTGTGGGAAAAGGAGTAATAATCCCTACGAAAAGATACAAAGCATAGAAACATTTGAAAATCTCTGGTTGACCATGTGATGAAGATAAATTACATAAAGAAGAAGAAAGAAATTATACTTCTATTTTTCAGTGCATTTTCGTGGTATTTAACTAAATCAATCGAAGAAAAATCTTATTCGATATTTTGCAGAGAAGGATACACTTGTAAGCAACATAGATTTTATAAAGAAAACACACACAATGATACACAATTGCCGATTCCTTTATAAACATATTCACATGAATATATATATATTGTTCTCTTTACAAATGAATTCACGTCGAGGTTTAACTGTTTATATATATATATATATATATATATATATATATATATATATATATATATATATATATATATATATATATATATATGTGTGTGTGTGTGTGTGTAATATGAAAATATTTAACTTTTAAATGTCAATTTTAGCCGACTTCGAATTTTCTTCTTAAATTTTTCAGTCTTTATGAGGGTCTGGTTAGTAGACGATATTAAAAAAAAATTATTAAAACAAAAGCACCTGAAGACAATGTAGGATTTATTATGCTTCAAGTAACGTATAGACAGAAGGGAGGATCCCATTGTTTTATCAAGGCTTATGAATTAGAGAATGTTGATAAATCTTTGTCAGGTGGTTGAAAGGTCAGTGAAAACCCGGTGAGGACACAACGTGACATAATTTAAAGTCTAGTGAAAAGTAAAATGACCGAGTAATATTCAATAATTTTTGTAGATCAAAATTGTGATCGAATTTATTTCTGTGTGTGACTAGTACTTTTGTTAAATTATCATGCATGAGACCCCTTTTGTGGTCATGTTTTTTGTTTTTTTTAATTCTGCATGTTTCCCCAATATAATATAAAGAACATTTTAGCAATTTATTTGTTATACGCATGCCTCTGTTTATAATTTTGATCATATCCATTATTGTCTTGGAAGTGGTTTTTACTATCTGGATTTTGTTTAGATGGGATAAACTATTTTGGATGTTATGGAGTTCGTAGCTAATGTTATGTATTTGTCTTTATATTTAGTTTACCAAGAAACTGAAGTAGGGATAAAATTGTTATTTAAACGTTAAGTAATGTTTTTATATAATAATAACGCTATATTTTTTAATATTATTTTAATAGTTTAAATGCAGAGCATTAAATATACAAATATTTGCTGTTTTATAAATCTAGTACATATATATTATATATATATATATATATGTGTGTGTGTGTGTGTGTGTGTGTGTGTGTGTCGAGTTCAGCCGAGGCAAGATAGTAAAGCCACCGAGACAAGGGAGTTGCTGGATGCCGTACAGTTAGACACAGGAAACTTGCTAATGAGCCAGAACAAAGAAAGTGTAATCAGAAGGACAGCAGATAACGATAGAGATTGACTGTATTTGAATTGTTGAAGATTAAAGATAGCTGAAAAGCATGGAGCCGGAATAGATTTACACAAATGAGAATTGTAAGCAAAGATAATGTTAGCATAGAATTTACGCTTACATCTAGCACGTCCGACTGTAAATAGTTGAGACCTCATCACCAGTCTAGTACTGCGCTTATATTTGAAGAGTCTTGGCACTATCACCCAGAGCGCACCCCACCACATATATATATGTATGCTTTTGTATTGAAAATATTTTATGCAGCAAGAATAGAAAAAATTATAATGTCTTCCTACAAGCGCATTCCCAGATGGCAATTGAAGTCCAAACGTATTAGAATTTATTTTAATCAAATTTCTGTTACTTTGCTTCCAATTATAACTTCGTCTACTTTTCTCGAAATAAAATATGATCTCCGCAAATCCTCTCTATATATAATTCTCCATAATACACGCTACACCTTTAATATGTAGCGCCAAAGAGATATTTCGTAATCCATTAGTATTAATTTGAAAGTACTTATTCTATCATACTTATTCTATCGTAAATATTAAATTTGTCCCAGGCTAAACAAAGTCAGGTTAACTGTCAAGTTATATCTCCTCCTCGGCATGTAACGTTTGTTACAAGATATTTTTGCCGTTGATAATTACAGCTTTTTAACCTTATTTATAACACAGGTATTTGCAAACGAAACAGAGCAGTATCCATTAAACATCACGAGTATGCAACGGTGCGTTAGCGTGACGAATCGTCTATTCTGGACGAGCTGTGGCACATGTGTGCCATTCCCCTGTATAAACCAAGGTTTTCTACATAAACGCATATCCATAGATTGGGCTGTATTTGAAGTCAAAATCTCTTCGTTATATATTGAGATAAAATGGATGTATCATGGATAGAAATATGCATGAGTATAGTATCGCTACGTAGTCGATAGTTTCATGTCCTTCGGGCGTTTATATCAATGTCATCTTGATTGAAGTAAACATGAATGGAGAAATACATCGAATAATTTTGGAAACTATTTTTTTCTGCTCGGAGATTGAAGTGTAGCTTTCAACAGGAAAAATATCCGGTGACTTCCGCTAATTATCACGGGAAGACTATTTTGGGGAATATAAGAATCACCGGTGTATAGAACGCACATTTATTTATTTTGAAGACTAATATTTGAAAATAGAATCTACCTTCGCATTTTAAGATTTACTGAACAAAAATACAATATAATATTTTCAAAATGAATATATTTTTCTATATACAACCAAGCTCGAATCAGAAATCAAAAATATACTATAAGTAAAAAAAAAATAGTTTTACTCTAAATATACAAAATCTACATTGCCTCCCTTTTCGCTTCGCAATCGCAAATTTATCACTGGCTCCAATATCTTGATCTAAAAGAATATCATCTTCTATTGTATAGTTTCCGCTTCTGAGACCGTATTTTAAATTATATAATATCTATGTCACTTTATGATTCTTTTTCCCTCAAATCATTCAACCATATGCACATCTGAACATTCATCCCCCATGGAATCGGTTTTCCTTTTTAGTCATTTCGCCCTATACAAGGCAGTAAAGCTACTATGTCATAATGTGTAAATGAGTGGGACAGAAAAGGATAAAAAGAACTATTATTAAGGAGCGATAGCAATAGAAGGACAGTCAAGAAGACAGTAGATAACGATTGACATTGCATGTAAATTTGTATGATAAAAGTAGCTGGAAATCATGTTGATAGAAGAGCGTTGCATAAGAAAGATGTGTGAAAAGAGTTTATGGTTACATCAAGCCATTCCAACTGTGAAATTAATAGAACTTGGTTTTTAAATTCATAAATTTTAGGTAGAAATGCGAAGAGCTCTTTCAAAAAATTACCATGAAATTGTTTATAGTAAAGACACAGGGGACCTTCATTATGGCCGTGGGAACGTGAGTGAAGCCAAGACGCCGAACCAGGACCAATAATATTGATGATTCTTCTTTGGTTTTTGTTAAGAATCTCTAGATATTGCTGCCATAGATAGTTTGGTCCTCCACAGCAGGAGTAATGGAATATAGGTGGCAGCAATATTCAAAAAATGGTCGAATGATAGACTTATAAATATGTAAGATAGATTCTTCAGAGAAAAGATCGTTTAGCACGACAGAATGAACCAAACTTCCTAGTAGCGGATTGAACCTTTGGTTCAATATAATCTTTCCACTACATACCAGCGGAAAATGTTAGCCCGAAAAGGCGAAACTAGACGATTTCCTGGAGGGTAGCATCAGCTCTAATGACGGGAGGCTGAAAATGGACTTTCAGGTTATTAATGAAGATAATTCTCGTTTTGGAGGACTTAAAGTTAACATGCCAATCCATGCCTCAGTTAACACATTTTAGTTTAGCTACCAATTTGACCTATTGATTGATCTGATTTACTACAGCGACAAGAGTAAATGGCTGCCTGATCAGCATAGATACGAAGAGAAGAAATGCTTTAATCAGAATAACGTAGAATTCTTTCAGTGGCATAATCATTATTCTGACTTGAGTTCAATTAAAATATATGATCAAGATTAAAATAATTAATTGTTTATCATTTTATGCATAAAATAGGAAGTAAGCAGATTTTAACATCGAACTTTGAGTTAAAATATACATTATATTTCGATAAAAACACGTACTTGAATCAGAACAACATACAATTTTTAAGGTGGCATAACCATTTTCACGAGTTCAATTAAAAATATATGATCAAGATTGAAATATTGAATTCATTAGAAACTGCAGGGTCATTGTTAAAATTGGACCTAGATTCAAAACAATATTGCAAACAATTTGAGAATGATTACAAAACATTTACAACAAAATAAATGTGACACATTTATATCCAAGTTGCATTAATTGTATACCTATGATAATTCACGTTTCTCTCTTTGATTACTAGTCGAAATCTTTTGTAACGAACATGAGAGAATGGATGACATCATATTGAAAGTTAAGTAAAACCATTTGTCTTTTCTTTAGCTACTTTATCTATTCAAACAGCAATAGTAGAAAGTCTGTTAGCTGAACTATTAAACTTAATTCCCATTTCAATTGCACTTTGGATAATACGGCTTGATTGATTTTACAAAAAAGCAATAAATCTTCAAAATTTGTTATTTGATTTGTAAAAAGCAGCTTAAATACGTTCTCGGTATGCTTCTTATGACAAGTGTTCATTATGGTCGTTAAATTCAGTTTTATGTAAACTTGCAATCCAATAACGACAATTCTCTATCTAGTATTTCATATTTTACTTTTCTCCGTTATCTGAAATCTAATATATATATATATATATATATATATATATATATATATATATGTGTGTGTGTGTGTGTGTGTGACTGTGTATAATCTGGCCACTCGTATTTGAAGATATCTGTCTACTAGTCTGAGTAGATAATGCCTATTGCAGATTCGAGCAATTTGCCCAGCGATCGATGGTCCTTAAGTGTAACGTTACAAAGCTTAGCTCAACCCGTGGTATGGTTTTCAGGCACTTTCCAAAGGTGCCGCACACTGGGTTCGCCCCCTTCAGTTAGCCTCAGTAAGTTATAACATAGACAGCATCGACCATGGTGACATTCGAACCCTGGTCTCATGATCAGAAAGCGTACCTTCTAACCACTCGCTCAAGTGCCAATATTTGTATTTTAGACAAATATATAATCTTTATCATTATTATTAATATTATTATTAAAAAGATATTTTTAAGTTTTTATTATTGCCAGTTTGTATCTCGTTAATAATTTATAATGATGAAATAATGTTTGTCTAATTTTGAAGTCCTCTTACCAGTAAAAGAAAAAAATCTGCTTAAATGAAGATTTTATTCATCGAATTGTCTTGATACTTCTTGTTTATTATAAAGACGATATTTTAAATTTGATCGCTCTTGAAAAACATATTTAACATTTGAGAAGTTTATCTCCTAACACAAGATATCAACTTAAGTGTCCTTCAAATTGATTAGCTCGGTTTAATCATGAACGAATATGGAGCAAATAACAGCAACTTTTAGTATCCTAAAACAGTGTCGGCCGCCTAGGGCACACATGCCAGAGGTGGCACGCCAAGCAATTTCAAATGGCACCCAGCCGCTAATGGCATTAAGAATTTCGAGACAATAACTACAATAGCACAAAGAAGATATTTAACTGTTTCAAATAAGATCACTGTTTGGACTCACATTAATTATATAAACTTGAAAAAAAATAAAAGCTGTTTATTTCTATTGATGTGGTTTACATATTATTGTATATATTGCTGCATGAAATATACTGTGGAACATCTATATTGACCTTGTGTCGTATAAAAATACGTTTGCTGTTGGCACACTGAATGATTTTAAAACGCTAAGTCAGCACATAGTCAGCATAGGGTAGGCGGCCCTTGTCCTAAAAGACGTACAACAATTTCAATTGAAAAATTCTGGCTCAGCTAATCAAATACACATCAATATTTCGTCACACATATCTCCGCTTATCTATCTATCTATCTATCTATCTATCTATCTATCTATTTACATTTCTGAGATGAGGTAGTATGTACACTATTTACATTAATCGGACTATTGACCTCATCTTTGTCACCATATTTATCACAACGTTTCGGCCGTTGTACGCTACGGTCTTTTTCAGGTGTTTGGTATGGCCAACTGAAAGCCTTATTTCGCTCACTGGGGTAGACTTTTTTTCTAGTTCCACGTGCCATATTTTAATTGATGTCAGTTATCAGTTATTTCCTGTTAATTACCCCCTCCAAGTTCTCCACTGCCTTAACTGGGTATTGAACCCACACTTTTTGCGTCCTAACGCCTTTATCCACTGTTTCATGTGTCCTTGAGGACATCTGTGTGTGAATTTCTAGGTATTATAAACCTAAATGGTTGCTGAAGACAATATGTTTATAATACCCAGAAATTCATAGATACATGTCCTCAAGGACATATGGCACAGTGGATAAACGCATTAGATCCAGTAATAGGACCCTATAAGTTGACGACAATAGTCCGAATAATGTAATAATCTATCTATCTATCTATCTATCTATCTATCTATCTATCTATCTATCTATTGGACGACTTCCAAACCTGTCTATCTATTATGTAATAATGATAATAAACAAAAATAATTAATAATCGCCCCAAAAAATAATACAAACGTAAGAACAATCATTACAAAATAGATACAAATAACCGCATTTAAATCCGTAATAAATTCGACTCAATATACTGTAGAATAATTTGAAACATATCCGTTACCTCCTACCCACCAACCGTTAGGATAATACAGGTGACATTACTACATATAATGCACTATTTTGCCAGTATATATTAGGATCTTGAATAAGTTCCCGCTGATTTTTCATGAAAAGTAATTTTTACTTACAAAAATTATAAAGAAACATGCCACTGAATATATTGTCCATAGCTAGCCACTATTGTTTCCCATCTTTCTGGCAGCATTTGAATTCCACCTCGGAAAAACGAAAACCTCTTTTGAGGCTAACCAAGATTAGACCCATTTTTTGACATCTTCATGTCTCAACCAGTATTCTGTGTGAGTCAGCTGCAGATTTCTTTTGAAAAAAGGAGTGCAGTAAAATTCCAAGCAAATACACTTTCTTTGGCACGAATTCCGACATGTTTTCCGAGTTGTTTACACTTCGACGAAAGGAATAAACTCAATTTCAAGCTTGCTAGTACTCATTGTACTCATTGATGCTTTACCAACTGAAACAACGCGCAGGCAGTTCTGGGAACGCCTTATGTCGGAAAACAGCGGCAACTTATTCAAGGCCATCATATATAAAATAGTTGAGCGAAGACAACATACATGGCTGGATGATTGCGTTCAAGCATGGCGTTGACCTCTGTGTCCACTTTTATATTTACATAATATCTCCCCATCTCTTTCTCGCTATATATATATATATATATATATATATATATATATATATATATATAGTGTGTGTGTGTGTGTGTGTATGTCTGAATGTGTGTAGGCGTGTAAGGAAATTGAAAAGTTGAGAGTAGAGGCAGTCAGAATAAAAGGAGAAAATAATGAGCGCGTAAATAGTGAACTCGATCATAGCAAGACAAAGTACAATTAATATATGTCATGTGACAATTATGGTTTCCATTACGTTATCGAGCATCACCATCACCCATCATATCGCAAATATTCACCTGTGCCACGCAAGAATATGTCTATTAAGTAGGGACAATGATTTGCATTGTATTCCAGACTTTGCAGTCATGTCAAACCATCATATTAAATACATTTTCTGGTATTTAATAGCTATGAATCTTCATGTGGTTTTTTCACCCATCACTTGAACTAATCCTTTGTCACGTATGGGGCATCTCTTACATGGGCCGAAATGGGCTGATAGTCAACTACATGTTTGTTGTCATGACGCTGAAATTGACTGCTGATAGACTTACCTAAATTGACATCCAGCGGAGATCGTGAAATATTATGCGTGTGGATGCCCGCACCCCCGTGCAAGTGTATGTACATAGATGGTTGCGTGCGTGTGCTGGCAAAAAGAAAACAAATTATAATTAATAATATGGATCAAGGAAACAGACAAATCTTTTATTCAGTTTCAAAGACAGATGGATTTATCAATTAAACGCAAGCAGGTAAGCGTGAAATTAAGCTGTTCAATGACAGCATTAACAGGCAGACAGATCGTTATATATCAGAGAGAGAGAGAGAGAGAGAGAGAGAGAGAGGAAACAGTTAAATCATATATATATTGAAATACATAGCTAAATACATAGGAATAAAAAAAATCATATATATATATATATATATATATATGTATATATATATATATATATATATATATATATATATATATATATATATATATACATACATACATAGACATAGAGACACACACACATATATATATATATATACATACATATATATATATATACATATCTATATATACATATATCTCTATCTCTAAATATATATATATCCATATATATCTATATATATATCTATATATATATATATATAAAGGTCGAGAGAATGTGTGTGAAATCAGATGAGGAAGATGCAAACATTGAAGAGAATGAAAAGAATATACTAGATAGAGTGAGAGAAATATACCGTTACAAATATATGTATAAACATTATATATATATATATATATATATATATATATATATATATATATATATATATATATGGTTAATATCTGAGACCTTACGATACATAATGAAACATTTACCAGTATAATACCAAAAATCAGTTTCATATATATATATATATATATATATATATATATATGTGTGTGTGTGTGTGTGTGTGTGTGTGTTAAAGTAAACATACATAGTATCATTTCTACGGCTTCTCACCTCTATTTAGTAAGTTTTAATCTGTCTCTTTACACAAAGATGAAAATCTGTCTTTGTATCTTTTCGGTTTCTATTTACTTTCTAAATCTTTCTTTTATCTTCTACTCCGCTGTAAATATTCACAATAAAGAACATTTGTCACTGAAAAGCGACACCAGATACCAGAAATCATAAAAATATTATATTTATACAAATTGTATATATATAGAACTTGTGGGTGGAACATCATCATCTCGAGGCTATTTTATAACCAGTTTGTCCGTTGCTAATAGGTTTCAAACGAAAGAATAGTAGGTCATGTAAGTGCAAAACCCTGTAAAAATCTTATATAAGCACAAAGACTTGATAAATATTTTAGAAAATATAAAAATAAATCAAAAAATGAAACCAGTAGTAAGACTTTATCAATTAAATATATAGAGAGAGTAGTACCACATATAGATACACATGCTCAACCATACGCTCGTATATATATATATATATATATATATATATATATATATATATATATATATATATATATATATATATATATATATATAAAGATTGATAGATATACGAATTTGCACGTGATGTAGAAAATAATAACGTATTTCATGCGTTTTTCAATAACGATTTCCAATTAAGTGTACTAAGTCCTGAGGGACACGAGGCATATATTACCCACTTCGTAAATATGTTAAAATAATTTACCATTGTTATAAAAAGACACTCTCACCAGTTGTTGCCATTAGGAGTATAGGTTAGTAATGAGATAAGCCTATTAATGGGAAAGGTTACTTTCTTTAAAAACAAATCTGAAGCTAATCTTGTAGTCCTAGGCACAATGCTATATATATATATATATATATATATATATATATATATATATATATATATATATATATATATATATATATATATATATATATATGCATGTTTCATTAAAAACCACAGACAAGATACTACGGTTAAGTTTTTTAGTTAATTTTTATTGTGTTCGAAGAGCTTTTTTTTCTGGAGAAAGAGTGTGTAAAAACTGTCCAAATATTTTATAGTTCCGAGCACTTTCGACTACACCTTTAGCCATTATCAAGGATGATTTCAATAATGTAAAACAAACACTAATCAACAACGGCTTCCCTAACCGCCTTATAGAACAACAAATTACACTATTTCTTCCCAAAGTAAATAATGACGATAGTAAACACACAGTAAAAAATTACATAAACATTTATTACAAAAAACAAATGACACTAACTACTAAGAAGACGAATCTTCACTTAGAAATATTATAAAGAAATACACTACCCTAATTCACCCGAATAAAAAAAATCAAATTAATAATATATTACAAAAAAATTACGACAGCTAACCTTATCCTGAAATATAACGAGTTATTTCAAAATTATAAAAAACGAACATTATCTATAATTCAAATGCCTCTTATGAAACTGTGTTCCTGATCCAACCGGACTCATTAATAATTATATCGGTTACACAACTACATTCTTATCCAGACGTCTTATGTTACACGTATCTCCATTAGAACCCATTTAAACACAAACACAAACTTTCCAGGCTCCATTAGAAAAATACTAGTAGAAAACACAAATATAAAAATTTCATCCCCCTGTAAAAATAGATTAAAAATAATGGAAGGTTTAATAATAAAAAAAGAGAAAGCAAACTCATAATAATATTAACTACAAACAAGGCCACAATGTGCTAATCGTATTCCGAAATTACAAACATTTCTATGACACATTAAAACATACACATAATGCACACAACCTATTAAGCTGAAAAATTTCATCGTCCTTGATAATAGCTAAATTTATAGCCGAAAGTTCTTGGAACACTAAAACATTTGTATAGTTTTTACACACTCTTTGTCCAGAAGAGATAGCTCTTGTTCGAACACAAGAAAAATTAAATAAAATGTCTAACCGTATTACCTTGTCTGTTGTTTTTAATGAAAGATCCATAAACGAACGATTGCTGCCTAATTATACAACTATATATATATATATATATATATATGTGTGTGTGTGTGTGTGTGTGTGCATAATACTAATAATAATGCTTAGTTGGCAAAAATCCTCGGATAGCACAACTTGCAAGTATATGAAAACAAATGGGTAGATGAGAAAAAAAAAAAAAATGAAGGAACTAGAAAGGTCTGAACAGGGCGAAGAATCGCCCAGTGCATTAAGTTTCCAGTACAAAGAAAAAAGCCAAACGAGTAACAAAGCTAAACTTATGATACTGAATACGGTAATTAAAGCAAAGATATATAAAATAAATCCTAAAGAGCCAGGAACTACCTACCTAGGTTTCACCTGAACGGATCTTCAGGATAATAAGATTAACTTGAAGATCCCCTCACGTGAAACGTATGTAGATAGGTGCTGGCTCTTTAGAATTCATTATATGAAGAAGTCGTATATATATGTGTGTATACGCATTTATATGTGTCTGCATGTGTGCTCAGATATATATGCGAAATTATGTATATATGTATAGGGGTGGACCTCTACCGATGAAAAACGCCCTAATATATCTATATGTGTGTGAAAATGTGGGTATATATATATATATATATATATATATATATATATATATATATATATATATATATGTGTGTGTGTGTGTGTGAGTGTGTGTGTGTGCACGATTAAATATTGTATTGTTATTGTTATTATATATTATAGATGTATGACTTTTCCGATGAGAGGGAAAGCTCTGGGACCCCTGTGGTTGAAGAGATTACATGTTATCTTGCCTAATTAAACGTGGTCACTCACAGAGTGTCACTTTTATATAGGAACAAAGTATCAGTGCCTACACGTTTGAGTTTGAACATAGATCGCCAGTGAGCAGACATAAGTGATCCCATTACTCAATTAAGTAGACCACGTAACCACAGAGGAAACTCATAAGTATAACGTCGCTTAACGTCTAAGGATCGCTATTCTAATCTGTCCTCTATTACTATTCGGATCGCATTTCTACTCTCTACGGTACGAGCAAGTGGTATTAGCGCATCTATTATTCGAAGGCGTCTGACACCCGTATTTTTGGCATACTATAGTTGTATCTGCGATTATAAAGTCTCTACTACAACGAGCAATGAGTATTCCTTGACATCACAAAAGTCACCTGTCTTGCCCAAACGTTTGACACTATAATCCGGTGATGTGCCGATGTCATATGATGTCATCTTATTCTTTCCCTCATGGTATACAGTGTGCGTCCGAGAGATCTGATTTTACTTAGAAGTCCCATAGCAATGGAGGAGTGACGACGTATGTAGACTTAAATCTTTAGAAGTATATAATCATGAATCAGCATATGGTCGTCAGGAGATTTATCTTAACACCGTTATCGTGTCTGCAGGAAGAAAGACTGATCTGTGTAGAGCTTCCTGCCAAAGATCGCTCTTCCCCCAGATTATTGGATAGGTGCTAGAAAAGGTACATTAAATATGATCTCTTCAAACTAAGCAGTTTCGTTTGCTGCCGTTTAACATTTATTTAATGTAGAAATAAATTGAGAAAATATCTGAAGCAAGATTTCCACTCATCATTTATTGCTGGAATGAATTGACTCTGCTTAGTTACTTTCTCGCCTTGATTGGTCGGTATATGATTTAAAAAACAATCATTTTAAAATGACTTACATACACCAACATACAGAGACAAAAGGTTCTGGATTCCAGCATAAAAATATTTATAAAGTTCGTTATTATTATCAAGCGCATATATACTTGAGATACGTTAAGGAAACTGAAAGATGATCAACATTACTTACTAATTTTATATTATGCCTCTTATATATATATATATATATATATATATATATATATATATATATAATTAAGAGTTCTTCGCATTTACTTCTATTAAAAAAAAAACAGAGCTCAATACAACCGTAGTGCGTAACATTAAATTTTTTTTTTCAATAAATAATCATCGCATCACCGAAATTTCCATGTTTCAAAATGGAAATTTCAATTCAAATTTTTATTTTTTTTATTTATTACCAAATTTATATTTTTTTTTTATCAAGCATCACTTGGTAAAGGAACGGAATGTTTTAAACTTTTTTTTATCTTAAGTTTAATATTTATGACTGAATTTCAATTTAATTATTATTTTTGAAACATGGAAATTTCGGTGTTGCAATGATTATATATTAAGAGTAATCTGAAACTGTAGAAGAACGAATTTTTTTTTAAATTAACTAGATAAGGTGAAATTCAAAAACACAAATTCCTACTTAAAAATACTCTTCCAAAGACAAGTTATATTTTAAAAAATGATATATTTAAATAATTAAAAATAAGTTAAAAATAAGTTATATTTAGAAAATTTATATTAAAATTAAGTTAAATTATATCTAGAATGTTTAGAATTAATATAAAAACAACAGATTATATACAGAATAAAAAAATATTAAAAAATAAAAAGTAAATTACCTTTCAGATAAGTTAAATAAAAATCAAATTATATTTTTAAAAATATAAAATTATGCTTCAAAATTACATAAAGCTACAATGTTATATTTTAAAATATGTACATATATATATATATAGATAAAGAAGTATACGTGTTAAAAGGAAATAGAGTTCTTGGAACATAATTTAATTAATATGGTGTAAAAAAGGATATATAGGAATAACAATTATTTATACATTCGATATTTGAAGAGTTAGAGAAATATAGTAGCTAAGAAAGTATAATCACTATTATGGAAGTTTGAATTTGTTTTTATGTGGACATCAACTGAGTCTATATACCGGGGTTGAATAGGCCTATTCCCCATATGAGGTAATTTACTATTTTATATGCACTAATACACACACACGCACGCACGCAAACACACAAACACACGCAAACACACACAGATATATATATATATATATATATATATATATATATATATATATATATATATATATATATATATATGTGTGTGTGTGTGTGTGTGTAATGAAAAACAAACCACTTTAATTGGATTTACCAATTAAAGTGGTTTGTTTTTCATTACATATTAGCTCTGTCCTAACATTGAGCTCTCAGGATTTCATCCTCTTTGGATTTACCAATTCGGTTTACCAAGTTCCTTATAACTTAACTAAATATATATATATATATATATATATATATATATATATATGAATGAAAAGAGATAATAGGAACAGCTATACTTAGCCGAAGCTTTTTATCCGCTGAGGGATTTATCAGGACAATGTCGGATTTATTATGCTTTAAGTGCGTATAGATCAAGGCTTATGAATTAGAAAATGTTGATAAATCTTTGTCAGGTAGTTGAAAGGTCAGAGAAAGCACGTTGAGGACACAACGTGACATAATTTAAAGTCTAGTGAAAAGTAAAATGACCGAGTAATATTCAATAATTTTTGTAGATCAAAATTGTGATCGAATTTATTTCTGTGTGTGACTAGTCCTTTTGTTAAATTATCATGCATGAGACCCCTTTTGTGGTCATGTTTTTTTTTTTTTAATTCTGCATGTTTCCCCAATATAGCATAAAGAAAATTTTAGCAATTTATTTGTTATACGCCTGCTTCTGTTTTTAATTTTGATCATATCCATTATTGTCTTGGAAGTGGTTTTTACTATCTGGATTTTGTTTAGATGGGATAAACTGTTTTGGATAGTGGATGTTATGGAATTCGTAGATAGTGTTATGTATTTGTCTTTGTTTAGGTTATTATTTTTAATTTATTATTTTTGTTGAATTCGTATATTTTTCTAGCGTTCCCTTTGCGTTGTGAATGAATTGATAAGGATAAAGAAAAATTAAAAAAACGTATCTATGAACATAAAATGGACCTTACATATATATATATATATATATATATATATATATATATATATATATAAAAGTGAACTTAGAAGTCAACACTTAGAGGCGACAATCTGTTTCATGCTATATGCAATCGTCAGGCATTTTATATTTATACACGCTCTATCTCTGATATTGAGCACTTTATCCCATAAATACAGCACATCTTAAGACTATATTTCTTCATATATATATATATATATATATATATATATATATATATATATATAACAATTTCACAAATGCCCTATTCATATACAGAAATAAATTCGACAAGAGTTTTGATACAAAATTAGTCACAATCATAAAAACAGAAAGTAATTTACTCAGAAGGAAAATTCTCGAGTGTGCCACCATTAAAAATTATCAAAATATCAATCTATTAGGTTGGTGCAAAAATAATTTCGTTTTCTCACATAGTAACATATGTTAAAAAACGAAATTATTTTTGCACCAACCTAATAGGTCCTGTTTATACAGATCTCACTTTTCCCACGCCAACATGCCTCTTAAGTGGAACTCTTACATACATGCTTAGTATGTAGGTAAAGTTTTTGGGCTCCTGTACCGCTGTGGTAATTACCCGATATTTCATGCTATCCTCAACGCTTACAAGAGCGAGAACAGGCTAAAAATGGAGTACTTTTGTATTATGTCGGCTAAGCTGCATAGATATTTCTCTCCAGCATTGAGAAGTTCCAAAACCATATCCGATCTGTTGTCGGTGACGAAATATTTCTCACTCTCCAATCTTCCCCTACATGAGATTTGGCAATCCTCTCACTGCTCTATCGCTACTTCCATGGAAAGTGCTCGGATGAACTACCGACCTATAGATTAATAGAGGAAATATGCAGTATTCGAGCCTGTTTTACAGATCATAGGAAAAACTACCGTCTGATCCGTCGTGCGTTAAATCGCTCGACTACGGACAGACCAGCATTCAGGCAATTAATTGAATGTAGAATTTGGGAAAGTAAGAGAGATGCTGTTTTGAGAACCAGCAGTCTCCAAGTTTTTGTCACAGTGAATATAGTCATTTCTTTTCTTCTTAAAAAAACAAATAGATAAAGTCACAAACAAGAAAATAAGACAAATGCTTGAAAGGTAAAAACAGAAGAGAGAAATTGTGTAATGTATTTTATCTATTACGCTGAACTGTTTCAGACTAAACATTTTATTGGACAATGTTTTGATTACCATTTTTTATTCGGCCAAAAAATTCAATGTGGCGCGGATTAAACAGAATTGTGATCACGCTTGATGAAACTCGGCGATATGAGACTGGGGGCATTAGAAGATCAAAGGCAGGAAACACTAAAGGAATTCCAGTCAAGGAATCGTGCCGCTGGACCCGTCTGATACGCAGCTAAATGCGTGAAGATATCACATCACAATTCCCACACAGGATTAAAACGAGATTAGAGTGAGAGAAATAACGCGGCCAACGCAATAAACGAGCTGACGTTAATTCAATTTAGCGGAAGATTTCTTGCCATCACCGCTGCAATAAAGACAGCTTTTTCTAGTGTTTCAATTTATTCAATTTATTTCTATTTATTTTCCATGGTTAGTCTTTTCCTAATTTCCTATATACAATGTCATTTTAAAAATACTATGTTATAAATTTAATTTAATTTTTATGCTTCTTTACTGTAGTTTTGTCAGGAAAATAACTCTTTATTCATCGGTTATTGTTTTGTTTTTGTTTTTTTTTTCTTTTCTTTTGTTTAGTGGGTTTTGCTAACTCCAAGCGAAAATAATGACAATCAATACATTGACGCTCTACACAGATTCAAACAAAAAGTAGAGAAGTAAACCCACATTAATATTGCAAATAACAGTGCCATTGTACTATTTAATCTATTTTTAAGAATTTCAACCGTCAGCAGCAATAAGTGCTCGGATAAAAACGGCTAATAATATTATTACCATTCCCAATCGTTTTCGTGTTGGACAATAGATAAGTAAATATAAGTTTGTTTTGCACGAGAATCCTAAAAGATAAACATTGATTATATTTAGATGCGATTCAGAAAGATAGTCATTTGCACTAAATATTACACTCCTTGTAGTGCTATGTACACGACTTCCTAATTAGCATAACTAAGACATAGAGACTATAAAGTTCCTCAGCAGTCAGAGGAGGAACAAAATACGATAAGCAAATCTTACGTGTCGAAATTGCAACGTTCAGATATGGCCCGGGTGCACGAGTGCGGTCTCCCTGCATTAAACTGTTTTAAGTCGCAACCTGCCCACACGGGGCGCAAGCAGATTTTGAATAAAATACGCGGATATTGCAAGTCGGATTTGCGAGATTCAGTGAGTCATATCTCGTTTATCATCTCTCAGTTGTGTCTGTCTTCGGACTGAGTTTAATCAAAATAAATTGAGAGGTACCCTGTCCCGAGAAACAGTTACCCAAGGCGGTACCGCGATACATCTTTCATTACATGAGAGAGGTAGTTAACCCGATGCCAGCCTTACTGATAGTTGCGAGGATTGTGTTACTTTAGGACATGGCGTGAGTGCACGCGTTCGGGCTCCCCACATTAAACTTACCATGCCTGCTTGGGGAAGTAGCTATATATCGAATATTATACGCGAGCTTTGTATTCTGGCCGACAGAAGAGTTTGTTCCTCTGTCAATAATAGAGATAGCTGGTTTCTTTCTCGGCCCCTGAAGCATCCCCCAAAATGTGGAAGAGCCGAGAGGACCGCGCGAATGCTTACACGGTACTTCCGATAAATCCACACAAAACTCGATCATGTATCCCATTGCGTTTTGTTGCGGGCGTTCGGTTAAATACCGAATACAAAACGTGTGATTAACTTCAACAGTTGGACTGAGAACATACGAAGAATCTCACACTTCATAACACTCTTTTTATTGGGGTGTTTCCTTCTCTGTATAGGAAGGTACTCAGTGTATTATTAAAGCTGATTCTAACAGCTCACAGGTGTACTGAGAAATTGAATAGTTTCGCTAGTAACAAGGAAGCTGCTATGTGATATGTGTCCTCATGTATTGCAGGGAGTGTTGGAAGATCTCGTTAAAGATGAAATAGAGATCTGAAACAAATGTGCTTCCACGGAAGGAATCTGAGGATACCTTGAGCCAAACATGTGAGTAACGATGAAACTTTGGGGAAAATAGAATATAAAAGGTAACTATTACAAGACAAAAACAGTTGACGTTTATAGGCCATATAATGACGTAGAAGAGCTTGGAAAATTTAATACTCAAGGGACAGATAGAGGGCAAGAGAGACAGGAAGACAAGGCATAACATACTTAATTAGCTTGAGTAAATAGATGACGGAACAGAAAGACAAAATTTATCTGTCTATATTTCTGACATTAGGTATTATATACACTATTTACATTAATCCGAATATTGACCTCATCTTTGTCGCCATATTTATCACAATGTTTCGGTCTTTTTCAGGTGTTTGGAATGGCGAACTGAACCCTTTATTTCGCTCACTGGGGTAGACTGTTCTAGTTTCACTTGCCATGTTTAATGTCTCTTGTCAGTTATCTCCTGTTAATTGCCCTCTCCAAGTTCTCCACTGCCATAACCAGTGACAAGACCCAAAGAGTGTGAGTTCAATACCCGGTTAAGGCAGTGGAGAACTTGGAGAGGAGAATTAACAGGAGATAAATGACAAATGACATCCATTAAACATGGCACGTGGAATTAGAACAGTCTACCCCAGTGAACGAAATAGAGGGTTCAGTTCGACATTTCAACCACCTGAAGAAGGCCGAAGCATAAACGGACGAAACGTTGTAATAAATATGGCGACAAATATGAGGACAATAGTCGGAATAATGTAAATAGTACACAAAATTTATTAAGAGCTACAAATGACAGGAAGTTGTGGAAAGCCATGATCACCTATGTTCTCTAGGGTCACGGCACAACAACAACAGCAAAAAGAAGAAAGAAGAAAAAGAAGAAGAAAAAGAAGAAGAAGAAAAATAATATCTCGGTGCTAGTTCTTTCTTCATATGGAATAATTGCAAGTATATCTTTCAATAAATTGTCGAGAATCTTGAGCCTAAGAACCAAGAACATTGTTGTTCACTTTAGTCGATTTATTGTCTCGGGTGGGGCAAATCAATTGTTGGTCGTCCCACTCGTACTTTCTTTAAAATTATATTCTCTTACACTTTATCAAAGTTTTTACTATTAGAGATTCTCTTGAATGTAAACTGACTAAAGTTTAAATGAATTATTTTATAGGCAAATATTAGCTCTAAAGTAAAGTAAATGTTTTTACATTGTAAACACTGCAACGATTGTTTTCCATTGGGTCAACTTCGAAATATTGATTGCTTTCAAGTAGCATAGTTAGAAATCTTTCCAAGCACAAATTTACAAGCCAATAATCAAATCGCCGGTTTCACCTGAATTGGAATCAACTACCGGCAAATAAGCAAATATCACCATTAATTAAACTGACAGAGTGCCTCTGCCTCACTGAAAAATACAAGGTAATTTTTTTTACGACTGCCTGTGTCTCTTTCATCTTAAACGCATTTAAATAATGAAATTACATTTATAACACCTACACCTTCAACCATTCTTTCCCTAATGTTCGTGGTATCCATTCTAACTTTTGGAGCGTGGAATCTTTTCCATTGGAACGGTCACCAGATATATTTGCCCTTTGTAAAACCAATCTAAATTCATCCATTGCTACGAAAAAAATTCTTGATTACAGGCTATCTCCCCCTTTCCTTAAAAGATTCCAGCATTCACATGCTTGGCCTTGGTTTTTACATCCGGGATAATCTTCCGATGGCTAAGGAACTGACCTTCGAGGTCCCAGATAATTCTTTCATGTGTCTTCGTCTTTGGTTACCAAATTCTGTTAGCTATCTCATTTTCCGTTATCGATACTCAATACTCTCCATGGTTCACACCGGCATGCTCGGCAGGTACAGCGCACAGGAACCACTATTTCAGGCTATACCAGTGTGACAGTTCTCGTCACAACAGGCGCCTATTCGTAGCTATTTGTAATAATTTTATACGAGTCCTCGAAATAGCTAAGTCCGTGCTTACCAAGATAACGAGACAGCGCATAGAGATCTAACAACCTTGGCTCACGTGATTACTGGCATCTTTGTAATGGGGTATGAAATAAGTGTAAGGTATCTATTCCACCCCACTTCAATCAATTTGAGATACTAACATTCTCTGTTGATAAAGCTGAATGCTTAGTACTTAAATTCCCTTGAAACACCACTCTTGACTAATCTGGAGTTACACTGCCTAACATCCCACTTAGAACTGAATCACTGTTGATATGTATGTCACCCTTTCTATGATTTCTGAAATCATTACTAACATAGATCAGCATGTGGACCAGATCGTATCCCTGTAATAGTCATTTAGAAGTGTGCTCCCGAACTGACTCGTGTTCTCTCTAAAATGTATGATAAATGCTTCGCTAACTACTGCTTAACTGCCTGCTGATACCCATCATCTGTTGTTCTAGTTTTTAAGAAGTCTGGTGAACCGTCCGACATTCCAGTTATCTGGATTTTAGCCTTCTACTGCATTTTGGGAAACTCCTAGCGGCCCTAATCAATCTCGAAATGATTCATCATCTATTATCACAGTGCCTTTTTTCTCGCGAAGCAATATGGCTTTCGTTTGTCCAAATCAACTGCTAATGTACTGACGATAATTGCTGTTAATAAAAACGGAGAAACCCGGTCTCTAGCATTTGACATCTCCAAAGCCTTTGATAAGGATTGCAATACAAATCTCAAAAAGCTGAAAAGTTAGTGAAACATTTTCGAACTAATATAGTATTTCGTCTCAAATAGTTAAAATGAAGCTCATCCTGAATGGCCACTCGTCTAGATCCTTTCGTACTAATGTGGGGTTCCTACAGATTTTCATCACTGGTCTTACTGTTATTAATTTTCATTAATGACCTCCCATCAGCTTTGAGTTTGGTATCTTCGCTAATGACACAACCATTTACTCCTGCCTCGATAGTAAGGCTGATCAGTCCGACAAGGACAAATTGTAAGCCGATGTCTAAAACGACTTTATATCCGTCGTTAACTGGGGAAAAGATGACTTGTACATTTTAACGCCTCCAAAACTAAACTTCTTTCCATTACTTATCTGTTAAATCGCTCTCTTCTCATTACTAAAATGTTGCGTCTTCTCTGACAAACGTTCTCAGGTGACATGAAGTGGAAAGACAATATTGAATCCATTGCTAGGTCAGCTGCCTAGAAAGTTGGTACACTCCGTCATGCGAGAAAATGTTTCTCTCCAGAATCTTACCTATATATGTTTACCATTTGTCCATGCATAGAATATTGCTGCCGCATATTTTCCGGTGCCTCTGATATTTACCTTGAAGTTCTTGATAAATCAGCAACATTCAGTCACTTTTCCCGTATCCTCTCTCTCTCTCTCTGTCTCTCTCTGTCTATCTCTGTCTGTCTGTCCGTCCGTCCGTCCGTCCGTCCGTCCGTCCGTCCGTCCATCTGTCTGTCTGTCTATGTCTCTGTCTGTCTGTCTGTCTGTCTGTCTCTCTCTCTCTCTCTCTCTCTCTATATATATATATATATATATATATATATATATGCATACATCTATATATATATATATACATATATACATTAACTTCAGAAAGGAATATGTCATATTTTAGTTGTCGACACTCTTGAAACTTCTCTTTAGTGGGTGTATTAGTTCTACTGAGAACAAATACCCCCACCAAAGATGATAAAAAATTAAAAAAATAAATAATGGGACACCTATCGTGTGGATATTTCCTGTGGATATGACGCGTAATATTTGCACATGAAAATCGATTTTAAAGAATCGACATTAAATAACACGCTATGGTTTTATTTCTCCTGAAAGCTACCAATCCGATCCAACTCAGCCCAACACTCTTGAAATAATACTGAGGCTATTTAGTTTATATTACTGTACACACCTCTGTGGCAACGCACACGCTTGGGTGGGGGTGTTATTTATTAAAATAATATACATGTAGCATTCTAATATTTGTCTTTTATGTTTTTGTTTATTATTATTATTATTATTATTATTATTATTATTATTATTATTATTATTAATATTTCCTTTGATTTCTGGCGTTTAAACATTTCTTTACGGGTCCCGCTTAGAGACCTAAAGTTAGAAATGGCACATGATACTTTCCACTGACAAAAAAAAAAATACAGAGATAAAGCTCTTCATAAAGTGTGGGCTGTATTTGTAAGAACAACTTTTCGTATTTCTTTGAGGCATGGTCTTCCAGGAATCCCTTCAATTAGTCTACTGGAATCTTTTCCAACCAATCCTAGAGCTCCAACTACAAAAAAGATTGTTGATGTTCCCATGTGCCACATATTTGAGATTACTATTTCAAGGTTTTCTTCTACTTATTCTTCTTCTTCCTCTTCTTCTTCTTCTTCTTCTTCTTCTTATTATTATTATTATTATTATTATTATTATTATTGTTATTATTATTATTATTATTATTATTATTATTGTTATTATTATTATTATTATTATTATTATTATTATTATTATTATTAGCCATGACTCTTATGATTATCTTCCTTTTGCATGTAGTCCCAAATATTTGTCGCTTTGAAATGATCAGTTATAGTATTTTACATGTAATCTCAATCGCTAATGTTGCTAGCCAGTGAGGCACTTCTAAATATATTCAGTGTTTATTTTTGTCAAGCACGTGTCAGCATTAATGAAGCTGCCTCGGAGATTGATTTCAATAGTCTTAATAGTCTGACATATACTTTCTCAGGGATTCTTTTAAAAGATAGATTTTAAAAAAAAAAGAAGAGACATTTACAGTATTTACATTATTCGGTCTATTGTCCTCATCTTTGTCGCCATATTTATCACAAGGTTTCGGCCGTTGTACACTCCGGCCTTCTTCAGGTGGTTGGAATTTCGAACTGAACCCTTTATTTCGATCCCTGGGGTAGACTGTGCCATGTTTGATGAATGTCAGTTATCAGTTATCTCCTGTTAATTCCCCTCTGAAAGTTCTCCACTGCCTTAACCGGGTATTGAACTCACACTCTTTTAGATCCTGTCACTGGATTTAACCAACGCCTTTATCCACTGTGACACATGGCACAGTGGATAAAGGCGTTGGTTAGATCCACTGACAGACCCAAAGAGTGTGAGTTCAATACCCGGTTAAGGCAGTGGAGAACTTTCAGAGGGAAAATTAGCAGGAGATAACTGATAACTGACATCCATCAAACATGGCTCGTGGAACTAGAACAGTCTACCCCAGTGATCGAAATAAAGGGTTCAGTTCGAAATTCCAACCACCTGAAGAAGGCCGGAGCGTACAACGGCCGACACCTTGTGATAAATATGGCGACAAAGATGAGGACAATAGACCGAATAATGTAAATACTGTACATAATACCTCATCTCAGAAATATAGACAGACAAGAGAAATTTAATCGGCTAGAAACACAAACTTCTGAGGATCGTGCTCACTAAACTAGTAACGATCACACGCTTCTAAACATTTATAAAGCTTAAGTTAGTGCGGTAACGGACTATTTTAATAGACTACCCATTATTGATCGCATGCACCTTATTAGCAAATTGGTCTCCGATACCCAAGTTGGTGAACATTATGCTAAGTTAGACGCCCTGTTTAAGGAACTGTAACACAAAATAGGATTTAACGAGACGATCAGTGTAAAATAATTCGCTTTCGACGAAATTGATCATCCATCTTTTGTAGATGCTGCACTTATATCACTCTGAATATACCACTTTTGCTTCTTCTCACACGTGCACTGAAACATTGTAGGGTAATCGAGATGGAATATTTTCAATGCCGATGATATAAAAACTTCAGGTAACGATCCTGCGTGGTAATCATTAGAAGGAAAATGTGAAAATACCAACGAAAATTGCTCGACTGAATGTTAATGTCTTGAAATGAGACATAAATCAGAGGGTAGCGGCTGTTAGTGTGATGTCTACTCATCGCAACAAAATAATTTCTTATAAATTGGATCATAGTCTGCCTCAAGATCTGAATCCTCGCTAAGCGAACATTAAAATGTCAGGTTTTACACGCTATTAAATTTCAAAATGTGAAAGTCTACGCAAACAACTTTTTTGAATTTCAAGTGGAATTCACTACCCACATAGATCTCACAAAATCGTTCATCGTTCCACATAAAAACAAAATATACAGAATTGATTGCTATAATTTCATACTTGCCATTATCAAGATGAAACTCTCTGTAAAGCCAAGGTTATGATGACTTCTTCCTTTCAAGTAAAACTGTTTCAAAACAAATGGAAAATAAGCATAAAGCAATCGTCTTCGAGCTATTCGACTCCAATATAAATCACTGTAAATGTCTAATTCTGTTCAGAGTTTAAAAAGAATAAAATAATAAAACCCGGTTAATTAAATCGTAGAAAAGATTATGTAGCAGTAATTTTGCAAAGATAGGAATTTACTTACAGAAAATAAACATTGACGGTTTGGGGTTATATTCTAATATTATAAATGATAGTACATAAACATTTAAAACCGTTATTTTTTCTTCATCAGGGTTATTTTCTATATTTTGCGTTCCTATTATCATAGTGTTTCAATTGTTGTGCCCTACGACCTGCTTCAAGTGTTTGTTGATCTACGAAAGTTTCAGGGGTTGTCAAATTGAATACATTATTTATTTTACGGGGGGTGATTGTTCCCGTTTAAACTCACCAGAGGCACACACTCACACACACACTTACAATCACCGCCCCATATATATATATATATATATACACTAAAATTCACAAGTTTGAGGTGACCCATGGTAATTTTTGAATTGGCTCGTTGAAAATGTTTCTCAAAGTGTACGTTAATAAATCATTGGATTCGATGAACATAAGAGCTCGTTTTTCACCATTTAAAGTTGATCCCGGGCTAATTATATATAGTTAAACCTAGAGAGTTAGTCAAACCTACCAAGGTTTCAACTAAGCGGATCGTCAGGGAATGCCGAATATAGTTCCTTATACTTATAAGATTTCTATTAATAATAATAATAATAATAATATATGTGTGTGTGAGTGTGTGAAAAGTGTGTGTATATATATATATATATATATATATATATATATATATATATATAATTATTTATATATTATATGCGAGGTACTTATTAGAAATTACAAAAAATCATTCATACAAAAAATTAGATTAGTCAAGATTCATTAACTTTAGTAATCTATGTTTTGTATGAATGATTCATTGTAATATAAATTGAACTGCATCACATATTATATATATATATATATATATATATATATATATATATATATATATATATATATATATATATATATATATATATATACATATATATATACTACACACACACACACATGTATTTTTAAGTTATGTTATATTTATGAACTAAATTGCTCAGTATCAGGGATAGAAAGTATGTAAATTGAAACCAACACCCAGATGTCTTAATCCGTTTCATGCTTTTCATGGCGTGACAATTGCATTTAGCACGAAACAAACATCTAAGCGTTTTTTTTTTCTTTTATGTAGATATGTCATGGTCGAGCGTGCATTAAAGTGTAAAAAATGTTATTTCAATAGGTATTTTAGAAAATTATTACGGTATTCGCCTCTCATTCTATTCACTATCGGCATATTTTTTTTTTTTTAATGAAGATTGATAACAGAATTACAAAAAGAAAATAACAAATAAAAACTAGAGATCCTTGAATTAATTTTTATCAAAAAATTGAACACAAAATACCAACATTGAAAGAAAGAATTGCATAATGGATAAATTTTCATTTTCTAGTGAACGCTAAACCCTAACTGTCAGCCATAGCATTTAAACGAAAAGGAAAATCAAAATTCAGTAATGCGTGGCTACACATAGTTTTTGGTTAAATCACTTGCACGCCCGATGATGATCTCAGAAAGAGATGGAAAGTATTTGGGGAATAAAAGTGATTCGCACTGTGACAGTGTATTTCTTGCCTTATTTAATTGTAATATACGGAAAAAGTACTCGTGACTATGAAATGATTATAATAACAATAAGCAAGCATAATGATTGTAATTTATTAAATCAGGCACGCACACATAGATACAGACACACACACACTCATATATATATATATATTCATTTTTTCTTTCCAGTACATCAATTGTATAAAAATATCGTAAATAATTATAGTTGGTATACTGCATGCTTAACAACAAGACTCACGTTTCATCTCCCTGATCATATCTCTATTAGGTCTATTTAAAATACACATGGAGACCTACCAAACACTATAATAAGATAGATATTGATAATAGAAAATTTAATAGCCTCATGCAAAGATTAAAAATGCTAAAAACAGTGGAAGCAATATTAATAAATACAAAAATCATCACTCACAAATATCAACTGTTAACATGGCCACAATCTGCTGATTGTGTTTGTAAATTGAAATATTCCTAAAGCCCTAGATATCCATTGGTTCAGTTAAAATTACAACAAATTTCATCCTTGATAATGGCTAATATTATAGTATGAAGCGCTTGGATGTATTTAGAATATTTTATATAATTTATGTACTGACAACAATGAATCATAAGGACACTTGAAAATTATATAAAAAACTTAAACACAAAACCTTGTTAGTCCTTTTTAACGACACTCGCATAAAAGAAGGTTTGCTGCTGAAATACAGAATTGCATATATATATATATATATATATATATATATATATATATATATATATATATATATGAAGAAATATAGTCGTAAGGTGTGCTATATTTATGGGATAAAGTGCTCAATATCAGAGATAGATCGTGTGTATATATAAAAGTGAACACCTGTTAGAATAAACGAAAAAGAATAATGATAACAAAAAAAAAACGAAACCAAATAAATAAAGTAAATAATAAACAAATTAGCAGACCATTATGACCAAAATATTAGTTAGACTAAAAAATCGAAACAAAAAAATCGGGCGAAAAAATACCTATAACTGTTATATGACAATAATAATAATAATAATAATAATAATAATAATAATAATAATAATTAATAAATAAATAAATACTACGTTACTTAAAAATCGAAAAACCATAAAAGAGAAAATATACAAGTAAAATAAATTAACCTAAATTCATCCAAGTAAATAAATTAACAAACCAATACCGATAAAGTTACCGTTAGAAAAAACAAATAAAAATAATCAACAAAAATAAACACAGATAAAAAACTGTTCCTGCCAAAATAATAGTTAGAACAAACTACAACTATCAACCCCCAAATTGAATAAATAGCTTTAATTAAATTCTCAAACCAAAACAAAACTATTAAATAAGTGACATAAACAAATCTTTACTACGTTAATAAAAACATCGTTTAAACAAAATAGATAAATAAATAAAATAAGAAACAGAAAATAAAAACGAGCAGAATAATTTAACCCAAATAAATTAATAAACGCCATAATAGACTTCCCACAATGCCCCACTGACCCGTATATATATAAATAGCCGAGAAAATTAACAGCACATGTGGCCTGACGATTGCATATAGCATGAAACAGACTGTCGCCTCTAAGTGTTGACTTCTATGTACACTTTTATATATATATATATATATATATATATATATATATATATATATATATTTAGTTAAGTTATAATGTCGTTTTCTCACATAGTAACATATGTGAGAAAACGACATTATTTTTGCAGCAACCAAATATATATATATATATATATATATATATATATATATATATATATATATATATGCTTGTCTGTGTTACTCATCATTTCACTGTGCTTGCATAGTGTGACGAGAGACACACACAGTTTCTTTCTATGCATGTTGAAGATGGTCATAGAATTGATCGGTTTAAATACTGGAAACAGCCAAATGAATGAGATCAATAACCTGAAAGAACTCTTGGAAAGAAAGGAAATAGCGAAAACAAATCGAAAAAAAAGAAGCAATCAAACAGATCGATCAGAAAATAATTAGTTAGGACATTGTTACAGACTATGCAAGGAACGAAAATGTTAGAATAAAATAAATTAAAGGCTAGTTGCACAACTGGAAGGGGCGAATTAAAAATATTTCTTGATTGATGGCCTGTCATTCAATAAATAAAGATTGTATTTTGAATGAAGATAGATTGTTGTTTTTGCGCTAAAAAGACAAAACAGAAAAGTAATAACAAATTTACTAATTATATTTATTATAATTATATAATAATATTCTATTCTATATAATAATATTCTAAAAAAAAATGTATTTTCTTCAATTGTCGCGTTTAGTATAGTATAATATATATTAAGTATTTACACTGTTCAGATTGTTGTCCTCACCTTTGTTGCCACAGGGGAAAATCCACTCCAGTGGAGGAAATGAAGGTTTCAGTGCGAAATTCCAATCGCCTGAAGAACTCCGCTGCGTACAACGGCCAAAACGTCCTGAAAATGGCAATAAAAACGAGGACAATGTTCCGAACAATGTAAATAGTGCAAATAAATACAAAATTCATCTCAGAAATATAGACAGATACAGTATATATGTGGTCTAGCTAGAGCAGTAGAAGGCTCAAGAAGCAGAGCCTTCAACTTTGAGAGAAACAGGCAAATGAAATATTATTGTATACTATTAGTTTAATATAAAGTTAAATTTTCATCGAAATGCTTAGTGATACTTTTAATGTTAGTATTTATTTGACACAAAAATTCCAGGGTTTTAATGGCAGGCTCAGAAAGAAAAACTCCAAGACATCCTAGACAAAGAAGCAAAAGAAAGCTAGAAGAATAGAGAGACCAAAAACTACTTATAGGCAGAAACAACCTATTTGACATTAACTCCGCCTATTTGACAGTGACAGTCTTCAAAAAGGCATCACAATGTAAAGTCACAACCGTATTTCTACTCGTATAGCTTCGAATCACCATTATTTCCATTCAATAAACTTAGATTACAATTAGTGAAAGCTCATTTAAAAAGAACGCCTTGAAAATGTCTAAGAAATTGGCGAAATTAGTACAATTATCATTACGAACACACACACACACACACACACACACACATATATATATATATATATATATCTTATGCAGTGTTACATTAGGACATGCGCATATACACTACAAAATTGTATATTTTGTTTCAACGTCAAAAAAAAGAAAACCTTTTTTAAACGACACATCAGGTGGGGAATCACGGTGTTACTAAAAACTTTTATTCGGAAACACAGATATCGAAGCAAAGATCATCCAATTTCGTTCTTTGGAAATTTTCATAAAATATATTCTAGAATTTACATGTAGAGATGGAATGGAATCTAATTCATTAGGTAGTCGGTGGCGAACGAAAAGGAAATGAAAAAGGAAAAATAGGGAAAAGGAAAAGAAAAGGAACAGGAAAAGAAAAATAAAGGGGCTATTTTTCTTTGCCTCTAACATTTACCGGCCTGAATGTCCGAGAAATTTTCATAGAAAATATTCGTTTTCCTACAGGAATAGAACCTGTATCCTATACGGAACCGTCATACAGCCCGACGTGGCTTAACCGAGTGGGCCACAGGGGATCGTTCGATTAGCATAAAAATGTCTGAAAATAATTGTCGGACTTTGTCCATTTCATAATGTGTGATGTCATTTGTTTACATTTGCATACGCACTGAGCAGATATGAATGTGCGTGAGAAAATCATGGAAGATTGTACTTTAATGACAGTAAAATGTAACTTGTTAACCGAACGTTCCGTATAGGATACAGATTTGATTCCTGTTGGAGAATAAATATTTTCTATGAAAATTTCTCGGACATCCAGGCCGATAAATGTTGTTTATTATAAACAGAGCATTTACTTAAATATTTGTATCTATTAAAAAGAATGTATAAACATAAACATTTCTTGAAATAATTGTCGGACTTTGTCCATTTCATAATACATATATATATATATATATATATATATATATATATATATATATATATATATATATATATATATGCTATTTTCTCTCGTTCCGATATCATTTAATGATTGTTTCCTTATAAATTCTACTGAAATAGAAGAAACATTTAACAAAAATATTTGGCAGCACACACATTATGAATAATTCGGGATAAATTCAACATGAATGGTTCGATTTAATTGAAAAAAAAATCAATACATTTTTCTATATAAGTGGGTTGTAACAAAACTTCTATTCATTGCAAATGGCGAACACAGATGCCAGTAGGTGTGACGGTGTTTTGGCTGCTACAGGTCTAGACAAGCTAGGTTATTATCGTAGAGTTTTTGGCTCGAGTATTCCCTCAATATTACTTTTTCAGTCAAATATCGCGACATGCTAATACGAAATCTTTTGTTAAAATACCTGGCGAGTATGCAAATCCCATTGAGAAATTTCCATACGTCTGATTGAAAAAGTTTATAAACAGACGGCAACAGAATTATTTTTTCCGCGCGCTTTTCAGTATAACATTATTTCACGCTTCTCCTGGAATGTGTCTTTACAATTATACGGGGGAAAGTTTAGGCAAGTATAATTTAAATTAAATCAGCCATTTTTTTTTTCATAATCAAAAATACAGGGTGTGCAGATATAAATATAACACAAATAAACGTATGTAATTTTGTTAATTTTAGTATTTTGCTTTTATATATCAGATTATAAACTTAGAAGATAGAGAAAAAAAAACAGAAAACCGACTCAATGACTTCTGCAGTAGAAGAGCATATGATTAGTGTTCTGAGAAAATTGGAGAGAAATTCATATAAACATGTCATCGCGGAAAGTATGACAAGAATAAAACCTCTAGAGAAACTGACATTTACCAACGGATGAATAAGGGACAATCACCAACATGAGAAAAAAACTCTCCAGCAGCCAAATTTGGCAGAAAAGCTTCTTTAAGGTCTCCTGAAAACATAAACATTGGAGCTGGCCGAGATTAAGTAGGTAGGAGTCCGGAGAAATCCGTCCGTAGAAGGTGACATGACCTTGGCCACGCCAACTCCTCTGTTGTGTGTATTCGAATCAAAGACCTTCATCCTTACCCTTATAGAATACAAGTACAGCAAAAACTGACCGCTGCTGATAGGAAAAAGAGAGTAGAAATATGCAACTGGTTCTCCTACAAGCTTGAAAACGAGCCAGACTTTCTCGATAATGTATGTTTCACAGATGAAGCGCATTTCTATTCTCCGGTCATGTTGAATCGTAAGAACAATGTTTTATAGGTTCAGAACCCACAGATGTTATATCAAAGCATAGCATTATTACAACATTCTAGTTCAAAGACTCGTAAGAACTGCCGTTGATTGTTAATGAAGTAAGAACGGAGCACATTTGCACCGTATTCTATAAATGATTATAAAATCTTCGCCAGTAGAGCGAGTGGCAGATTGTTCGTAGCAGTAGATTTGCTAATTGCTCTAGTTTTCAGAAATATATGGTTTGTATATAGTTCACTATTTACATTATTCGGACTATTGTCCTCATCTTTGTCGCCATATTTATTACAATGTTACGGCCTTTCAGTATCTGTCTATATTTCTGAGAGGATGTATTGTGTACACTATTTATATTATTCGGACTATTGTCCTCATCTTTGTCGCCATATTTATTACAACGTTTCGACTTTTCAGTATCTGTCTATATTTCTGAGAGGAGGTATTGTGTACACTATTTACATTATTCGGATTATTGTCCTCATCTTTGTCACCATATTTATTACAACGCTTCGGCTGTTTACGTTACAGCCTTCGTCAGGTGGTTGGAATGTCGAACTGAACCCTTTATTTCCCTCACTGTGGTAGACTGTTGTAGTTCCACGTACCAAATTTACTGAATGTCTGTTATCAGTCATCTCCTGTTAATTCTCATCTCCAAGTTCTCAAATGCCTTAACCAGGTATTGAACTCACACTCTTTGGGTCTTGTCACTGGATCTAATTAACGCCTTTATCCACTGTGCCTTGTGTTCTTCGTAATAAATATGGCGTCAAAGATGAGGACAATAGTCCGAATAATGTAAATAGTGTACATAATATCTCATCTCAGATATATTGACATATATTTTATATAGTTTGTAAACAGAAAATAAATAGGGTTAACATTATGGGTTACATTTATTCTCGGACAACGTTAATATATTTGTAGTCAGTAGGGAGTCTGCCATTCATGCATGCTACTAATAATAGTTATTTTGATTAATAAATGAGATATAGCGAATGTGAGGAGTTATATTTTCCTAAAGGAAATCGTATATACATATAAATAAAAAGGTTCTTTGATGTGCATTCAGGATAATGGAGATCATGGATCTCCATAACTTTCTCTCCTTTTAGATTTCATTATCGTTGGTTTATTTACTATCCAGTTTTGTCTTTGTTCCGTGAGTCTACTGAATTATTCTCTCTATAAATCTGCCTTCAAAATACCCTGTCAGTGTCAAATTCTTCAAGCAATCTTTCCTCATTATGAATCATAATTTTCAACCATCACTTTACGATTTTATGTATAAATGTCATTTTGCTTACATTTTCCTTAAAGCTACCTGATTTATCAAGATCTCGCTGATATATTTTCAATTGAGCACTATTGAATGTCAAGCCAATTCTAAAAACAACAACCACCTTCGTTAATGCGAAACTCTTCAGCAAAATGAATGGTGCATTCCAGTTGTTGGGCATTTGTAAAAACAATACGCTAAATTTGGCTGGCTCATTCTGCCGAATGAAGATAACTCAGTGGTAGAAACTCTGACTGACACCAAATTGGTTGGCTTTCACTCCTGCCTTGAGACATTCAATTGTCTAGTCGCACTGAAGTGCTGTAATACAGCGAGACAATACTGTCTGCGAATGACATGCAAATTAATTATACAATCGCTTTAGTTTCCCTTTTTTCACTATACAGTCAGTTTTAAACACACAGGGTGTAATCGATTTCTATTTTTTCTTCTTTTTAGGTCATTTGTAGAGGTATGCAGTAATATGAATCTATTTTCGGGTGTATGATGAAAATTGATTGGTCTTGAAAAATATTGCGTCATCCGTGATTATATCAGATTTTTATCACGCACAGGCACTATTGTCTCGACTGTCGATTATTTGTCTTATCAATTGCTATCGTCTGTCTTTCTCAGTAGCAATTGGTAAATTGTCGCCATTTCATATTTTTATTTTCGCGCATAAGCGTTGTTTCTTTCTGATATTGTCAACTGCTCATCATAGTAGAGTCAGTTGGGCAACGTCTTTAAGAAAACGTGCACTACGGCGAAATTCAATCCCCCAGAGTTTTTGGAAACGCACCAGAAGCTCCTATATGAACAACTTTACTAATAGTTTTTGTTTGTCAATCTGAGTATAGTACAGAGGATTCAAAAATAATTGGTTGAGTCTATTAGTGATTACGAAGATTGTAGTGATCACTAATTACGGCAACATTATGTCACCATTCTTCTCCCAAGTGGGCCCTACAACTTAACCCAGTGGCCTACATCAAGTGCTTGAGCAGGTAGTGCTGCCCTAGGTTAAGTGAGTGGATGCTGGAAGACCCTTTGTTTAGAAACATAATCCTGCACCATACTACACAATTAGGAGAAGTTACATTCAGAGCTGTAAATCAATTTCTCCGACCACATCACCCCTTGTATCTGGCCAGCTAACTAACCAGACTCCATTGATTATTTTGTGTGGAGAGCTGTTTTGCAAGAGATCAATCAAGCAGCTTGTATCACCAAAGATGAACTAAAAGCAAGGATTATGGTAGCATTCAACTTTAAAAAGCGATAGTCAAGAAGACATGCAGGAGATTCCATATTCTTTTGGAGGCTGCGGTTGAAACCAATGGCGATTTTATTGGATGAATGTACTCTTTAGTATTTCAATATATTTAGAATTACATATGCCTAATAAGCAAAAGGCTTTATATCAAAACTTATTTAAATTGATTGGAATGATTATTTTTAATCGCTAAAATCGGCTAGAATTAAAAGTTTTTCATTAAAGTATAATTGTTTTCATTATAATATATTTCAAAAATAAAATGTAAGTTTTTGAAAACTTTATTTGGGGAAGATCATTCTCTTTTAAATTTTCATTAATCTGAATAAAAAAAGCCATCCTTACATTTAATTAATTTATGAATAAGTCCTAAAAGTTTCATTAAAGTCCGAGAAATATAAGATTTTTGCAAAATTTCCACTTCACCGTGTGCATCACCTCAAATACAAGCTCATATCCTCCATGGTAATTTATGTTCAACCGATGACGCAAGAAAAAAAAAAAAAAAGATTCTAAAGGGTATGAAAAGTATAAATTTTAGATATAAAGATTTTGATTCACGTGCACACACCCCAAATATATATGTGTGTGCGTGTGTGTGTACGAATGCGTATATATATATATATATATATATATATATATATATATATATATATATATATATATATATATAGTGTGTGTGTGTGTGTGCGTTTGTGTGTGTGTCTGCAACACTAATGATTTACTCTCATGTACGTCTTAAAAATGTGGTAAATATATATATATCTATCTCTCTCTTTGTCTCTCTCTATCCTCTCTCTTTCGCTCTCTCTCTCTCTCTCTCTCTCTCTCTCTCTATATATATATATATATATATATATATATATATATATATATATATATAGTGTTATAGTCAGAGATAGAAATAAACGTTTCAGTACTTTTGAAATGTTACTTGGGTCTTGCATACTTTGACCTGACACTATATATCAGTTTATATATCAGATTACAAAGTTTACCGCTAGGAAATATAAAATTTCCCTTATCTTTGTCTGCAATCAAATGTCGAAACAGTGGGTGGCATGTGACTCCGGAAGGTCACTCTTAACCTATCGCTCTTTTTAGCTAAAATGTACTTTTTCGCCATCTTTTCCGATTTTTCTGTCAACCTTTTAACACAACTCTCACTAACCTATTTACTTAATCCCCTTGCCTTTATGCATTTTCTTTTTTATGTATCTTATTCATATTTTCCTACCCAAATATAGACCCTCATTTTTTTTTATTATGTATCCTATTCATATTTTTCTAGCCCAATAGAGACCCTCATTTTTTTTTCTTTCTTTCTTTTAAATCGACATGAATGATAATTATAGTACAAGATTTCCCAATATTTTCTTCTTCGCCGTGTCCAATTAGGACTTTGGCCACCATGGCTCTTCACATTTTCTTCCTGTCTTCTGTACGGCTTAAGAAACTATGTATTGCTGTTATTTCTCCTGAGCCCTATTTTGCCATCCATTTATTCAAGTTCATTAAGTATTCTATGCGATGTTTTTCTTTGTGCCCTTGCCGACTATATGAACCGTGAGAATCAAATTTTCCAAGCTCTCTTTCCTCATTAGGTATCCCAATATCGCAGCTGTATTTTTCTGATATTAATGCTAATTTACTTTTGTTTCCATTTTCTCTTTAATTTTGTTCGACTCATGGCATCCTCAGAATCCTTCTGTAGAACCACATTCTTTTGTTTCAAGATCTATGTTCATCTCATACAGGATGACATATATCCCGTAGAATTTTAGTACTAGACAGGTGTAACAGACGGGAGAAGAACAGGAAGGCCTAAAAGTGAAGGTGGAGATTAAAATTTAATAGAAATTCTAAAGAGAATTTAGAAGACAGTTTAAATGAGTGAGATACAGAGAAAGTTGAATTAATTTTCCGATGCGTATTTCATTCCCGAATCGCTGACCTAAATTAATTTAAAAATTTACACCGGAAATGGGTTTAAACATTTGTGGTGACATTACGCACAATAATCTAAACTTAAAAATCAGAAGATGTGAAGAGAGAGAATATATATATATATATATATATATATATATATATATATATATATATATATCACTTTACATATCTGGGTGGAAAGTTGTATTCATTCTTGCGTAGCATGTTTTGCCCATATCGATGTTGCAGATATCTTCCAACTTGAATGCTCGCTTTGCTCACGAGCGTATAGCAATTGATTCCATTAGAATGGTTAAAAATCAGAATGGTTAAAAAAAAAACAAATAGTGAAACAAAGAGATCTATCTTGATTCACGATTCGTGGATACAACTGTAAGAATAAAAGATAATGCAACACTGTGTTGATGGCAGACGCAGATCGAGAACTTTATTCTTACGCCCATTCATTCATGCTTAGAATATTACTGGCTGCCACATATGATCCGGTGCTCAGAGCACCGGGCCACATGTCTAAAATTCCAAAGAATTGGCAATATTTTGATACCGGTCTCTTTTCCCTGCTTCAGTCACTTTCGCACTGCTGTATGATTAACTACTTGGCATTTTCTATAAATATTTTCATGGTAATTTTTCGGATGAACTCTTAGCTCTGGTGACAACCCCACACGCAAGCAGCTACTGTCTTGCTGGCGGGTCGCGGATGACAACCCCAACGTTCCTCTGGTAGCAGCCATCGACAGGCCACCTGGTAACATCGTCGAGGCAATTACCACCCAGTGGCAGATCGGTGGCTTGCGTGTAGGGAAGACTCTTCAAATTTAAACGATGTACTAGATTGGAGACGCAGTCACAACAATTTGCATGTGAGCTGACTGTATATAACAGCAAATTCTATGCGAACAGTTTCTTTTCTCACATTTCTCGCTTGTGAAATGCCGTTCCGGCTCTATGCTTTCAAACAAAAATTTAATATTCAAAAAATCTAAATGCAATATCAATTCCTATCTGCTGTCCTTCTAATTACTCTTTCTTTGCTCTTACTCTTTCCTTTTTCGTTTCTTAGTTTTCCAAACCCAGTTACCCCTTGCGACTCGGTGGCTTTAGTGCCTTGCTTATGGTGAATTCAATTAAAAATGTTCATTCAGTACAAATCCCAGGTACTATTGATAGTAGATTGTTACAAAATAAGGTTGGTGCATCGACGTCGGAGATAGATGTGCTGTTTATCAGGATATGTTAGACAGATAATATAAACATGAAGGTTTTATCAGTGTAGTATTTGGAGAAGCTTCTTTGGGGATTCTGTTCCCTATATCTTGGGAAGATGCTGTCGAAATTTAATACGAAGTTAATGAGGATTGTTCCTTTATGTATATCGAAATTTTTGCTCTAAGGATTGTAGCATATCTAAAAATTATAATTTTATGGAAACAGCGATAGGGTTGCAATAGTCTTCTGACGTTTCATCTGTGTAAGAGAGCAGTACAGGTAAGTCTGAATAGAGAAATGAAATAAAGTGTAATATAAGACTAACCATTACTCGTAAGAAGAAAGAATATGGTCTTTGGCTATAGGGACAGCCCAACATAAAATCTACAAAAAGAAGGCCGCAAAATTAAGGAACTACATAAAGTTTATGAATTAGAAAATGTGCTAAATGACGACATTAAAATTTAACACAGAAATGAAGTTGTAATAGAAAAAATATAACAACCAAAAGTAATTAACTATAAGAAGCATAAACATAACTTATATATATATATATATATATATATATATATATATATATATATATATATATATTTTAGATCAAATATTACTCAACTGTTAAGTAATATCGATCCTCGGATAGGCTAGTAGAAAATTTTCTGACAGACAAAATCAACACTTGTGGCAAAATATATATTAATGTATGCCTATAGATTGTTAGTCGTAGTTTTCTTATGGGGAAACATTTGCCATTCATTCACCGAAAAATTAGTGCAACTTTCAGTTGAATATTATAAGATCATAGTCTAACAATAACTTTCCAGGAAAATAGGTTTCACACGTCCTATAACTGTTATGACACCTTCTAGTATCTACTCGGTCTTCTTTCCTAACCTTCTGTTTGCATCAGCGTGGAAACACAGCATTTTGATTATGTCATTATTTTCTCTTCGAATAATATGTGCTATACATTTTAGTTGTTGGTGCTGTTAAATGTTCTCAAGTGACCTTCCTTTGGTACAATTATTTGTTTTTCTTTAACTCTACTAAGATGGTTCTCACTAAATCATGGAGACTTCATTCGCTCAAAGCCATTCTACGAATACCATGCACGAGGTATATGTGCAGCGAACATGTTTAGGTAAAAGTAGAAACAAAAAAGGACAGTTATACTTAGACAAAAAAGAGACATATTTGTTGGACAGAATAAGGGAAACGGGCTTAGAGAATGTTATATTCACTGAAATATCCCAAACGATCTTTGTAAATGGATGGCAGAAGATGGACCGCACGGATTGCAAGAGGGCAGATATTGCTTTTATCTACAATGGATAGGAAGTTATGGAGAGTCATGAGCGGACATGGCACTTAAAAACTATGTTATTTATGTTTCTCATTCAACACAACAATAATAAGCACAAGTGAATAAGCTTAAGAAAATGTAATATGTTTCAGGCACGTCTATTTTTAAGCAAGCAATACCAAACAAGAAGGAAATTGCACTTGATCATTTCGATTCAGTTTAATAACAAGCTTGTGTGCCCTATACTTACGGCCTTTTGCAGCATCTAAGCTATGCAATTTATTTATTTATTGAGATATTTTTTTTCAGTTTGTCGTGTTCAGAATATGGTCGTCATGTTGGGCGTAGATTTCTGGTTGACATGCACTAGAATTTTGCGAATTTGTAAATGACTGTTTATAGATCAATCTGCGCAGACGCTACATGAATAATTTATAACTGCGCATTCGTTTTCGAAAGAATTTCATTCTCCTCTACAGTCAGTTCATAAAGTGTTACTCGCACTCACATAAAACATGAACACACTTACAAAAATACACGTGGTCATTCACATTGAGAACCCACAGGGACTAACATATAACAAGGACATCTAAACATTATGTACATCCATACATAAAAAAAAAATATTTCAATGAAACAGAAATGCATAAAAATGAGAAACACTCATTTAAAATGCACTCATAATATTTATATTGAACACATAACGTTTTGTATTAAAAATTCTAGAGCACATAACACACTCACTAACCAACATCCTCATTATTATATAAAACCCTTCAATGTTTTAGGGGCGCCATCTGTACCGAAGCAGCAGCAGAAGTGGTTTCTCTTGAGCAAGATAGTCGGACACTTCTCAGGACAGTTTGAATTCAGACTTTCCCCTTTGGTCCTGTCAAGGGACCTATTGCCGCCCAATGCTATAGAACCAAGTTTGTCTCGGTATTTAACCATAGCTAGGTAGAAGAAGATCCATACATTTCCCAACGGTATTAGCACGTAAGTGAATGTAATTCGAACTCAGCTCTCCGATTCCTCAATCCTAAACGTTATCCATTACTCTACCGTGCCTCCTATTCTATCAGAGTAAAAGACTTCAATAGCCGAATCTTGACCTAACAAGTTTGGCAACAGAGGCTGCGTCGTTGAACAAGTTTTAAATTCCTTATTAAAGAAATGCCCAATTCTTCTTCTCAATCCAGGTCGATTGTTAATAATTTTACTGTTTCAGGGAATAAAAAAAGAAACAAATCACCAATCGTAATTCAAATTAGTGTCCCCGCTAAAAAATAACGTTTATATTACTTAGAAATAATCTCATGAGAATAATCTATTAAAAAAATGCATGTTCATATAAACATACATTGATATCCAACACAAATGTACATAAAAACAGCCAAAGAAACAGACATCTGCAAATAAAACATTTGTATCAATCACACACATATATATATATATTATTCAAATTCGCAAAACACTAATAAAAACATTAGCATAAAGCTCATCCAATCATATAAAAGGCACAAAAACTAACAATTATATAATATAAAAACGATGCCAAAAAAGACGTAAATGGAATTCATTTTAAGTCATTGAACTTTTAACCATTTATTATATTTTTCTTTTTATATCATGTTTTTTAAATGTTTGTGCTGTGGTCATCGATTGCGAAGAAACTGCAAGAGGATTTGCTTAATTCGTTTTATTTTCTTGTTTTATCTGACACACTTTTTCTTTTTTTTTCCTTTTTTTTGCGTTTTCATCCATTTTTATTCAAATTCATTTTCTTGGGTAATCCATCAAATTTAAGATTGGTCGACTTCGTAGCTAAGATATTTGCTGGAATAGAGTCATTTAGCTTCTTTTTTTTTTTTTTTTTGTTAGGATCGTCGTAATAGGAAATCCAGTCGACTTGTCATGATCCTATGCAGAAATGTCGATAATAACATTTCGACTATCAATTGCTCAACCGACGACTTCAGCATGAATTATGAAAGAATGCTGTTCTTTTCTTTTGTTTGTTTCTTTGTTTTTAATTTCTTACAACGAACTTTAGGACATTTATTGTCTTGTGTCTAATTACAGTAATGTCATGATTTAGTATCCCTCTTTCTTTCAGTTGAATAAAAAGGCAAATGTATGACAGAACAAAGGAACAAAATGCTGATTTAAACAATTAGAAAGAATTGTTCC
This sequence comes from Acanthosepion lycidas, assembly GCA_963932145.1. Lineage (NCBI taxonomy): Eukaryota > Metazoa > Mollusca > Cephalopoda > Sepiida > Sepiidae > Acanthosepion > Acanthosepion lycidas. The sequence continues at coordinate 134,005,815 of OZ010573.1, read as the reverse complement.
TCACCAGAAATGGTGCTACTTCTCATAAATTATTTTTCTTATAAATAAAAAAGTCGTTATATAGGAGTTGCCTGTGATCAGTGGCTTGCGTACGATTTATACCCGCTCTCATGTCTTCCTTACTGGTTTACGTCGCAACATATTCTTGTTTGTCTATATTTCTGAAATGAGGTATTTGATTACTTACATATTTATATTATTCGGATTCTTGAAGAAGGCCGGGGCATACAACATCCGAAACGTTGTGAATATAGCTATGAAGATGAGGATAATAGTCCCAATAATGCAAATAATGTAAATATTCTTGTGTAAACATTTTATATAAAAATCAATAAAAATAAGAGTTATTGTATTTTATTATTTACATTCTGACCAATGTTATTGTCTGTGTCATTGTTATCCCATCGTTTCGACCGTCATGGTTTCCCGCCTTCTTCAGTTGACTACCTATTCGGGTATCATTCGTGGACTTTTCAACTGAACAGTACTTTTAATCTACAGGGTTAGATTGTTCTCCCTTCACTGTTCATGTCTAGAGACATTTCGTCTTGCTTTCTTTTTTGTTATAGCTTAACTCAGTTACTGCTCGTTACATTCCCACAGTGGCAAATCTGTACAATTCACTAAATTAACAAAATAATGCTTTAATATCCAATTAATGAAATAATGTTTAATATATCTGCTGCTATTGCTCAGCACTGGAAATTTGACTGGCTGCGGTGGCCGTTTGGCCCCCTCTTTATTTTTGTTAGGGAAGGGCTTTGTGGGTATCATCATTCGCTGATGGACGTTTCACTTGGCATTTGTAATAATTTTTAGTAGCAAGTGCAGCCATGATAATCAATGATAACTGACCATTTCACTGAATTACCATTCGCCTCAAGTTATTTACTTGACAGTGTAGTAAGAACTCTTAAAAATGACGTTAAATGATTTGAAAAAATATATTTTCTACATGGTACATATATTTTTCTCGAATTTTAATATGAATTTCTAAACTTATAAAAAGAATGTTATCCTTATTGACGTTAAACGTATTATTTGTTTTTATTGAGAAAATTCAGCTTTATCGTTGGCATGTTCTCCTCAAGGATTTGCATTATTTTCTTCAAATGATTATGTATATTTTATTGAACATTTGAAATTTGTTTCTGATGATTTGGAATCACGAGTTGCAAACGTTATTAATATAGAGTTGCCCGAGTGGATATTTGATCCATTCATAAATAATGTAGATCAGGTGATGAATGCAAGTTCGTGTGAAGAATGTCTCATATTGGTACATTATAATGAATCTAAAACTGCAGAAGAACAAGGTTATTATGTCATATGGATATACAAATATATTGCTACCAGGTATTTGAACATGCGGTTGAAGGTCGAATTACTGTTCCTCTCCTTTCTTATATCAGATCTTGAAGAAACATTGTTTTCCTGAGTGTATAGCATATTAACCAAAATCATAAAATTTCCTCAGTGCTACGGAAAAGGGAAACTTACGTCTCCCATTAGAAAACGTCTCTCCGAATGATTTAGCCTTCGCTAAAAAAAAAAAAAAAAAAATTCATTAAGCTCGAGGAAAATACTGAATAGGATTAAATTTATGCCTTTATTTTTTTTTCTAACGTGTCGTAATCTGTATGTTATAATCGATAAATTAATGGGTATCCATGGAAACTGTTTACATTTACCTTCGGTCATAGTCTGAGTCATTAAAACTTAAATAAATATCATTTAAATTTAATCTGTTAATTTTGAAATTATTGATTGGTGGACTGGAACGCCCACCAATCCCAATATTGAAGAGCGGGCGTTATGTAGAAGAAGAAAAAAAAAAGGTTGCTGCGTTCTGGATGAGAGTAAGCTTAATAATATTGCTGGTAGTTCTTAATTATATTCATGTTTGCTTGATATTAGCTAAAATGATGATTCACCGAGGTGGGGGTTGGTATTTCTATATTTGAAGAGGCACAGATATTTGTTAGACAAAGAAAACCAAGGCTACAATAAACATAACACGTAGAATGTGCCAGCGTCGACGTTGTATTGTGGAAAACGGTGAGCCTAGTTTATTGCATTCACTTTCACACTAATGAATTCTTCTCCTTTTCCCCCTCTAAATGGATTAAATAGCACTGCGTGGTAGCTAATCTAGGAGAAGGCCGTGAAAGAGGCAAGGAAACACCACGCCAATTTATTTTTCAAAAAGACATGGCAATTCGCTGATAATAAAGTAATGACATTTGTAGCAGGCATTAAACGTGTCTGTGTGGACTTTTGGCCTGTCCTTTATTTATGACAGCCGAAGTTTATCATGTCATTTCGATTCTCAACATTATTACTACCTGGTTTCCGAACTTGAGGTCAAAGTTTGAATTACTGTTTCTCTCCTTTCTTAGATCATATGACGTGCAAACGGCGTTCTTAAGTTCGAATAACACATGAAGGAAAATCACGAATTTCGAAAGAGTTACAGGAAGGGAATTCTTACGTCTCTCATTGACAAAACTTTCTCCAAATACTTCGGCTCTTACTAAAAAAAAAATTAAACTCAGGGAAAGTATTGATTAGCATCAAGCCTTTACTCTTACATTTTTGTAGTGATTTCTATTTTGTATGTTATAATCTACAAAAAAATGAGCTTCCATAGAAATAAAGTTGCTTCCATTTATCTTGGTTGTTATTCTAGAGTAGGTAAAACTAATAAGAATATAATTTAAATTTAATCTGTTAATTCTGAAATCATTTATTTCTAGAGAAAGCATGTCGATCACTGCACCCGGCTAATTACTATAAGACAGGCCTAAACGTAAAACATGGAACTTTATTTTATTCTATTTGCCTGCCTGCTGCTGACACTTTTGCTTTTGCTGCTTTTAAGATTGACCAGTTCCACGGTTGCTCTATTTTTTTAACTGCTGCTGCGACCGGAACATTGCTACGAAGCATGTTTCTCTCCACAAAGATTCGAAGAGAAAATATATTTGGTTCATGCAAATATTCCCATCGTATTTTTGGTAAGATCTTTCATTCAAATGAATCCAGAGTATCATTATCTAACTATCAAATATTTTACGAATCGTTCCTGAGATATTTCGACATCTTGAATGAAATATAACAACCGATATAATCGGGTGTAACATGGACAAAACAAGTGTTATTCTGTCGTTAAAACTTCAAGGTGACATAACTGAGTCAGAGTAATATTAATGGTAACCATTTTCTTGACATGTAATGCATTGTTTCTGTTCACACTGATTCACACGATGTTGAATCGCAAATGATACGTTTATGTTAATGTTAGACATTTCTTTATAAAGAATCATTCCGTATTAAGTGACTGAGACGTAAGTGCTAGTTTCAGTTGAAATTGATAAATTCCTTCTCTTAAAATATTTTTTTCATGAAAATATGTTTCTCAGGTCGAGTAGCTGTTATCGTTTTCTCCAGTACTGATGGGAGCTTCCTTCATTGTCTTTGGTTTGAAGTAGTGCGCAATGTCAGCATCATGATTATACTATTGTTTTCTCGTAGAGTGATATTCTGTTAAAAATTACTTGATTTGCCTACTACAGAAAGCGATGTTGCATGAAAGTGATGTGGTGTTTGTCGCTGTCAGAATATCGCCTCCAATCAATGAATAACGATTGAGTGTTGTCGAAACAGTGTCTTTTGCACTATGGATCGGAAGGCGTATTTTGTAAATGCTTTCGAATTGAAAGTGGATTTCTTCTGCTTAAAAACTACTTGTAAAATTTCAATATCATTGTCTTGCGACTTTTTATTGTTATTTTATAGCTTTCAGAACTTCTTCATCAGTTATTGTTTATGTTTGGAAGCAGATTTTGTAATGATTGGATGTATATTAGTAGAGTACAGTTAACTGGAGCAGAAATTGAATATGACGGATCTGGATAATATTGTTGGAGCTGGAACTCCCTACACCCCCAGTTCGACATGACGGCGAGCTCTTAGATTGGTACACTTTATTATTACTCACTTTTACCGTCTGACACGAGGCTCTCCTATGTGATTATGAAATTTTGGAAGTCGAAACTGCTAATTATTTCTCTTAAAGTTTTGGCAAAATTGCAAACAGCAATGGACACCGCCGTTAGCCTAAGCACATCCGACAAAACTGCCGAAATATGAGCCAACACGTTGTAGAAATTGAAAAGGTAATCTAATGCGCTGAAGAGTGAGAAATTTTCGTTGGACGTAGGAGCGCGTTCTTTACCAATGAACAGGATGTCGTAGTATCTTTGCTTTATTATATGCAAGATAAAATGCAATTTTCTTTATGTAATAGGTATCCGCAAAACACAATGGTAGAAATACATTTATAAACCAACAAAGTTGAAAATATATAGTCCAAGTGATAAAAGCTTCTCTTAGAGATTCAGTATTTAAATCGAAATTTGAAATCTTATCTCATACCAAAATGGACTAAGCCAAATTTAAGTAGAGTACCTGATCAAAACTCGAGATGAAACTAGAACTTGCTACGCAAGATGAAAAAGTAAAAAAAAATATTCTCCCTTAAAACTTAAAGTTCGTATATTGATCATTACTTGGGCTACATCACCAACCTGGAGATTCTCTAACAAATACTTATTTATTTTATTATATGAGGTTATGTTTGTGAACGTCCGTGGGGAACATAGGCGCAGATTATGAATATATGGAGATTAGATATCAGTTGAGCGGTTGAAGCAGTTAAAATTGTAGTGCTCGGGAAATATCCTTTCGGGTTGTGTTCTATAAAGTAGCAGATCCGAGGAAGCAGTAGCCTGTATAGAAGAGCCTTCTTAACAATGGAAAATGAACAGTTTTAGAAGTAAATATTTGAACCAGTGAGTCTAGCGAATCTCAATTGTCAAATCATTTTCCATCAAAATTGTGGTTGAACCACGGGAGACCTGCGACGTTGCATCTGTGGGAAAAGGGGTTGTAAGGTGAAGAAGCCGACGACGACCACGACGACGACCACGACGACCCGGACCCAGTTACGGAGATAGGATCTGTAATTATTTAAGGGACTTTACGATACACACAGACAGTGCAATCAAAGATAATCGACCTGACATCGTGATTACAGACCGTAAAGCCAAAATGTGCCTCCTTATTGAAATGGCAGCCTCTGGAGACTGCAATGGAACTTTGAAGATCTTCAAAAAACTATCAAAATACAAGGACCTTGAAATCGAAATCTCCAAAATGTGGCACATGAGAACATTATTCTTCGGAGTCAGATTCCAGTAGACTCATTGATGGTATCCCAGGTAGCCCATGCCATAAAGCAATACAAAAAATTGTACTCACAAGTACAGCCCACACCATACGAAGGGCTTTATCTATGTAAAAGATATGTGATTTTTTTTCAAATATGCTCAATGGAAAACGTCATGATGCCATTTCTTACCTTAGGTCTCTGGTTGGGACACTGAAAGAAATGAGTATACTCCAGAATAATAATAATAATAATAATAATAATAATAATAATAATAATAATAATAATTATTATTATTATTATTATTATTATTATTATTATTATTATTATACCCATGAAGGTGTATTGTTACTAATTTTCGTATAGCAAGAAATGATACTGAGGACATTAATAAAACTAACTGGATTTCTGGTCGGTGGACATAATCATAAAATCAGGCCAATATAGACCTTTAACTACCTCGATAATGTAGTAACTGAGGCGAAAAATCTGATACACATACGCGAACGCACATAGGAATAATAATATATAACTTTCAGGAACCAAGAATTTACAAATACGAAGAGATAGTCGAAAAAAATATGCGAAAATCATGTCATATCTATCCTCCTATATAGCAGTGAAAAAAAACAGAATGTCGAAGAGTGTCAAAATAAGCCACGTCATTAAAAGACTTAGAACGTAAATAAGAATTTACAACATTAGCAACATTGTAAATTACTCCATTTTCTATTGACGTTTTGTGATTAAGTCCTTACATTTGTCCAGTGTATTTTTACGGCTGACGACTTTTTAGATTAATAACTGTGCTACTATAGTATGATATTTACTGAGTCATTTGCGACCTACCGTAAATGACGATGCACTCTACCAGACAAACCAATTCCGGTCCACAGCAATTATTTCCTCAAGCTATATACTGTTATTTTAACGTAAAGATTGGCGTTTATAGGTAATTTGTCTTCATAAAGGAGGCATTTATGTAATTCCATTACAAAATGTGTGAAATTTTAGTATTACTGTATTATTTTGTTGACCAAATCGCAATGCGTACTACAGTAAATTTTACTGGAAAGTCACCTAATAATACTATAACTGACTTGTATAAAATTTACACTTCAAACTGTTTATTATGCTCCTTTAATGTTTTTTACCATCTTTCATGCTTCCAAGCGTTGTTAAATATCATACCATAGTAGACAATGAATAGTTTTTATCATACCATAGTCAACAATATATAGTCTATATCATACTATAGTAGAAAATGGATGGTAGACGTCAAACTAGAGTAGCACCTTAAATGCAATATTTGAAAAGTTCAAGATATTGAATTGAAAGTAAAATATTTTGACACTATATAAGAAATAATGGTAAGAAGTATTATATTTTGTTTGCATGGTCTTCGGATTTTGATGTCGCATTTCTTGTTCCCTGTTTAAACACTTCGTAGATATTTAATATTTTGTACTTGATTTTAGGCTGTTTGTTTTGATGATAAATATACATCATGTTTTCTTACAGTTGATGTTTACTCTTTTGTTTTTTATTTATTTAGGAATTCTTCTAGTTTCATTTCTGTGGTTTTTTGGGTTGTCTGCATTCATTTTGTGATTACGATTATGTCCGCCATTTCTGACTGCTGATAGGATTTCTAATGTCTGCGTAATAGTTTTGTACAACACTGGAATTTCTATTCGTCTCTTAACGCATATACCGTATTACACCGATAAGAATATAGCTTTTTTATTACTATGTATTTTATGGTATTAAGTGAAACGGTGCATAATTTATAAACTGCTGATAGATTTTATATGCCAGAGATAATAACTAAATAGATTTAGATTATCAATCAAATCAGGTAAAAACTTCACAATATTTAAAAACAAATATGATTGTCATATATCTCTCATGAGGTACTAAATAGGAAAGGACAATGAAACATATTATAATAATTTTAACACTAGAGACAGACAGGATGAACAATAGCAGTTGAAGACATACAGAACATTTAAGAAAATATCTGCAAACAAATACTACACCTAATTATTTTGAGAAGAATTATTTTTTCAATCAGTTTCACCCCAAACAGGACAGTAACGCCAAAAAGACACATTGGGTTACTGGTTGTGGAAGAATACGAAACAGGAACATTACTAAGAACAAGAAGAAAAAAAAAAGAAAATCAGGAGGACAGTAGATAGCGATTGGCATTGTATTTAAAGTTTTGAATATTAAATTTGGCTGGAAAGCATGGGACCTGAAGAGAGTTCCAAAATTGAAAATTGAAAAGAAACTTTTAGCAGAGAATTTACTCTTATATCTAAACCAACTCAACTTCAAATTGATGAAATCTTGACGATTGTTCCTTTCTGCACTTAAATTAAAAATGTCAAGATTCCGTAACGAATAGATCATCAGAACATTTACCATGAAAGTATTTAAAGAAAAAACGCATGGAGGCAACCTTATAGCGGCGGGAAAGTGACTGAAGCCAAGACGCCTACTAAAGCGCAATAATAATGCATATTCCTCTTTGGATTTCATCAAGATGCTCTAGATAAATGTCCTACGTGGCATCAACTATCTAAGCATGGAAGTATGTTTGTTTGTTTTTTTATTTGTTTGGATTTTATGTCATATCAACCACTGTGGGTTATTTAATGCCAAATCCAGTTTATATGAATTTTAACTGCCTATTTTGTATGGACTAAAAAATGTATAGCTGGCAACATTATTGTTTCAAAAAAACAAACAAAAAAACGTACAGCTGGCAACATTATTCCTTTACAAAAAAAAACGTATAGCTGGCAACATTACTTTTTTACAAAAAAAACGTATAGTTGGCAAAATTACTTTTTTACAAAAAAACGTATAGCTGGCAACATTACTTTTTTACAAAATAACTTACAGCTGGCAACATTATTGTTTCAAAAACCTAGAGCTGGCAACATTACTTTTCTGAAAACATTATCTGAGACCTTGCTGTTGGATGCAGTTTATCGCCGTACCCAGGACGTGGATGTAGTTTATCATCATACCCAGGACGCGGATGTAGTTTACCGTCATACCCAGGACGTGAGTAAAAGTTGGAAAACTAGGAGTTCACTATTTGCCCATAGCCGGGACCCTAACAGGTGCTACCATCCTGGGTCAAGGTGGACCTGGGAACACCAGCAATTAAGAGGTGGTTCCACGCTCCTCAAAACCTCCAGATCAGAGGCCTTGCTGTTGGATGCAATTAAACGTCATACCCAGGACGCCTCATTGGGGGGTCTTACCCCTCTACAGAGGTGCAGTCGGCGTATACTAAAGCCCCAGCCGACAGGGCCACATGGAAGTATGGTATTAGTTCTTACTATTAATATACGTCCATTATCGCCACCTTGGTCATTGAAAGCTATCACCCAGTTAAGATTTCTTATAATACTACCAGGTTAAAGAATGCGATAAGACATTGAAAACACTCTTAAACCCACCTGCATAATTCTTGTAATTTTGCTATCTATCATGAATAGCCTTCAACACCGATATTGGAGTCAGTTCCATTTGTTTCCGTTAGACCAGACACAGCTCACATATCACTTTAGAAGGTTTCGTGTAGAAAATATTTTCGAGCAGATTATAATGTGTTCCAAAATTTTGATTTACATAAGGCGTCGTTCAGTTTGCCTATGAAGATATTATAGCATATCTATCAAGAAGAAATGTAGTATCTGTCACAAACCAGATCATTCCAGAACAGACTTCGCACACAGTGTCCTTAGGGAAAGAGAGATGCACGGTTGATCTGAGACGTCAAATGCAGAATCATCTGACGCGTCCAGCCAGAGGTCGGTAGTAATAAGCCGCATGTCAGATAGATCCATAAACATCTATATCATTGATAAGTAGGGAGTCTCTTAGACATCCCAGATGAGAATGCAATGTCTACGTACAGAGTTCAAAAAGCAGTCATTAGTAAAATCAAGAGTTGAATAAAAATGTATATTCAAAATGGGATAATAATGTTCGTGTTTTTATTAATCCACATGATCATATCGTCATGGATATAGTAAGCAAGATACTTTGTTTTACAATGATGGTCACCCGGTGACGCCTTCGCTGATCACTTGCGTCTTGGAAGACTGGCTGTTAGCAACTACCGTTAGGAAGGACTTGATAATTGAGAAAACTCGGAAAATAGATGGTGTTGAAACAGCTTCAGTAAAGTATGGCCAGAAAAAGAAAGGGAGATAAGACGCAGCAAAAGAATAGAAAGCAGATACAAGAATTGAAGAGGAAAGAGTAATATTTATCGTCTCATCGGAGATGCTCAAGCATAAAAAAATATTTAGGTATATATATATTGAATTTAAAACAGTTTATGCTTGCAAATAATTTCTGTAAATTTCAAAAGACTTACTGAGTGTTTGAAAGGGTTGTCTTTCTTTGATCAGATATTGTATATTGAAGTTGATTACGTATTCAAGTTGTAAGTTATTTTGAAATAATATATAGTGGTTGAATGGGAATTATTGACAGACTGATATTATGTTAACAGAAACTTTAACGTTATGAAATTGCGTGACGTTGTTCTGAGGTCAAGTTAAAAATGTTTGAGCTTCTCACTGACCAGGATGAATGATTTAGGATTTTGATCCTTTAACTTCGCTTATTAAAATATTTAAATCGAAGTAAAAATAGTTTGAGCCATATATACTTTATAACATAGGTATTTCGCATATTAAAGAAAAATGCGGCAAAATTTCTTACGGCCAAAATTCTATACGGTAATGATGTCTACGGCGAAAACTCCTATGGCGAGTTTTCTTACGGTAAAAATGTTTACGTCGAATGTTCCTAGAACCAATAAAAGGAAGTATTCTTGTTTGTTTTGTCCACGTAAAGAAGAGATAACGAACTAATATCAGTAAAATATAGAATTATATAAAGACAATGAAAAGTAAAGGTGAAGAGTCCCTGTAAGATGTATGGAAAATATCTTACAAAAAAATAAAAAAAATGGCATTTGTTTCTTTGTTTAAGTCAGGTTTTCAAATAGTTTTCCCTTTAAAGATTTTTATTTATTTATTAAAACAAAAGTATATCAAGTTCTTGGGGTACAACTGTAATATTATCGAAATAAATCTTAATGGAGATTAATTCTCCTAATAGTAAGATCAAATTTTCTTCAACTCAGGGGATGTGCAGATTCTTTAATCGAATGTAAAATCAGTGAGACAAGTTCGAATTAGTCGAGTTCGTAATATTTACTTATCCGCACCTACCGTTTAGAAAGGTATAAATCCATATCTCTGAACGAGCTATGAGTAAAATAGTAGCCGTTGTATATGGGACAATACTTGTTATTCTCAAAAAAAAGATATCACTCAGATTTTCACATGGTCCTCTTTTTAATCTGACATGATCTGGGGTAAGTCTAGTGCATACTATACAAAGATAACCATCATTATCATAATCGATATTTTCATACACGAAAAAACGACAAATATTCAATCGCGAAAAAAAAGATTTATTCTTATAATACAAAACATTTCGGTGTTAAATAACCCCAAAACTTTTAATAAGCCGTAAAAAACAAAAACAAATCTATCTGCAGAGTTATTGAAATCTCTCAATCTACGTCGGCCATAAGATGTGTCCCTCGTTAGATTCTGGGGATTTTACATTCTCTTGTAGATGTATCAAACTTTCTTCTTTTTATTAGCAAGAGTTTATGCATTTGCTTTTCATGGATCTTTCTCCATGTGCTTACACATTAGGCACAGCTCGGTCGATCACCTAAATCTATAAGGTTCTAGATGAAGACCAACACTTTGTGAGTAGGAGTCCGTACTTGCACGTGATTTCTCTTAAAAATGCTGAGTACAAAGTCTAATCTGACATGATCTGGGGTAAGCCTAGTACATTCTATACAATGATAACCATCATTATCGTAATCGATATTTTCGTACATGATAAAGCGAATGAGCTATGTCGAAATCGAAGGACTACAAGCAACGAGAATTATCAGAAAAAAAATCTCCGATCATCTAAACTCCCTGACATGATTTATGTTTATCCATAGTGGGATCAAGTGACAACATGTCACGCGACACCCCTAGAACTTTAAAAGATTTGTTATAGATAATGTGATTTTTCCACTTCATTTAGAGGTAATATAATTGAATTGAGATTTCGATGTAACAGGTTATGTTCCTCTATATTCTTGTTCTTCTATATACCGTGTCCCTTCAAGATGTGGGCAATCATTGCCCGCCACGGCTTTCTTACCTTTTTAGCTGCAATAATATTTGTCTTTTAATCATGTCTCGCACCCGTTCCGCCATCAATTCGCACAAGCTGGTCAGATAAATAGTTTCCCTGATTACCTTCTCACTTTTACCTGAGATATGTCCTGTGATCGAAAAATTGTCAAAGAATTCCTTCCTCAATATACGTCCAAGAACTTTCAGTTGTCTCTTTTTCAGTCTAAGTATATGTGTTCTTAATATTCCCATTTTTCCTTTAGGCATCTTCGTTACTTACGACCTAAGTTCATTGTATTCTTAGTATCCATTTGTCGAACCACATTTCTGTTGCGCCCAGTCTTCTTTTTTTTATCTTTGAGGATATCATCCACCATTGGTATACATATGGATTTAAATTACTTCGTAGTTCCGCATGTTTTCTTTCTTTCTGACGAATGTTTTCAGTTTCTTTGTACTTTACTTATTTTTTTGGAAAGTACCATTCGTTAGTTTTAGTACCGACGGAATTCATTCTCATATTTTCAATCCTCTAGTGAAAAAATTATTTGGATAGTTCTATATGAAGAAAACATCTGCGTGAAGGATGCACCGTAAATTGGTTAGAGTAACTAAAAAAGAGAATAAGTTTGTTTTTTTTTAGTTTTTTTTTATTAGCTGTTTCTAAATCACTATGTTTTATTTTACATTCAAAATCGTCACTACATAATTTCCATTGTTCCAAACATCCCTCAACCTACACTTTATCATTATAAATATTAGCAGTTAGTATTAATAATTAATAAGAATAACAACATTAAGTGGCAAAAGACAAGAGTGACAGTCCCATGCCGCGTTCGTGTCTGTGTAGCCAGCCAACCATCTCGTCCGCCTCTCCAGCTTTGTTGGCCGACAGTCTGGCTCGCCGACTGACCGTGACGTGTACGTTCTGTGCGAATTGTATTCCAATTCAACGCTGACATGTCCATCACTGTCACCTACCATGGCTTATGTTCTTACGATTGTGCATATATGTATGATTTGACCAGTGAATGTATCCACCTGAGAAATCAGGCCGGCCAACAACACAGAGTGCCCTTAGAATGAAGCCAAGGGAAAAAAAAACGTAAAAACAAAATAACTATAATGATAAGGCCTATAAAAGTCACGAAAAAAAGTATTAAAAAATAGAGAGAGACAGAGACAGAGAGAATTGTCCAAAGTATCTTCAAATCTATCACCGACATATTGGCCACATATCAGGTCCTGTGATGGCTCCTTGCGTGTCAGGCAATAATTAATTTGTCAGTGTTGCGCATGCGTGTGACTGTGGTCTGGACAGCAAAAACAAAATATAGAAGAAAAGGGAAGGGAGGAAAGCCAATGGTCGATACGTGTATATATATATATATATATATATATATATATATATATATATATATATATATATATATATGTGTGTGTGTGTGTGTGTGTGTGTGCGTGTGTGTGTGTGTTTTCATTAAGGAAAAAAGGTCTATAGAATTCTGAATATTAGGGTTAAGTTTTACTGAGGACAATTATTTTCTTTTTGTGCCAAGTGAAATATCTTTTGAAACTTTGTAGGAACAAAAATTAAGAATCAGTTGGCTTATATCGAACTGTTAATTACTTCTTTGAAAATAACAATTCTGACGGAGCATTCTTCGTGATAGTTAATGATTGCTCCGAAGAACGATTGAAAACCAGACTTTGGGTTGATTCTTCCAAAACATCAAAACTCGATAATTCAGACCGCTGTTTTCCGAATCATCTTAGTTCAGACATAGTGCTTTTTCTTTTTTTTATATATAAATTGGTAACGTGACAACACAAAGTAATCGGGGAATTTTCTGGGAAAACTAAGAAAATGTCACTTGAATAGAACTTCAAATGCATCAAAGAAATTTAGTCTCCTGAGCACACTTTTCTCTTACTTCTGTCTTAATGGTCAATAATTTTTTGGCTAATATGATATAAATTGTTTTCTTAGAAAATTACTGCTAACTTCAGTATTACTAAAACTGGTACTCTAATATGTCCTTTACAAAGAACACAAAAAATTGCCTTTTACATATGAAATATAAGTTTTCAAACTTGTAATATATTTCCAAAATTTATAATTATATGACTATTGGAAAAAAAATTTACCAATAAAGCCCATTTTCCTCAGGCTAGTATTTATGAAATAAATATATCTATATTTTCATTTTTTAACAATAAATTTCGCCCTGTACAAGCCATTGGGCAAAGCGAGGGAAAGGGTTAGGTTTGGGGATAATTTATACAGGTTAAGATGTTAGTCATCGGGGAGAAATCCTGTTGTCGAGCGATTCCACAGAACAGTCTTTCGCGGGAAGAAGCTGTTCGAGTGGAACTTCTTTCTCGGCGATGGAATTCGGAGGTAATGTGGGTGGTTTGCTAAAATGTAAGTGGAATGGCGGGTCGGAGCCGTGGAGGTTAGACCTGTCGAAATGAAGGCATGTTGTTCGTCTGAGTACTTTCTATGTAAGTAGCAGTAAAGCAATTAGAGACGCGCCACATCCTGCATGTGAGAGAGAGAGAGAGTTGGAGGGTGGAAAATCCCTCTCCAGGAGTCGGAGATGATTTAGAACTCTACCAAGACTCAAAAATGATGATTGGGCGATTCTGGCCCTGATTTGACAAGAGTACTCCATTCGCAGCATCCAATCTAATGTTTGGCATAAGGCTACAAATTTAAGGCACACAGTGATCATTGAAAGTACCCATCATTAATCAACTATAATATCTCGTTAACTCTTATCGCAAGCAAAATTAACCGATAGCGACATACCATACAGTAATATCCTATATAAAAGTGGATTATTAAATTTTCATTTATCGTGATAAATATGACAATTATTAATAATACATAGGTCAAATGTTTATCCTTTATTTTGGAATATATTTTTATATACCGTTTCCCTAGGTAGATTAGGGCAACTGTTCAAAAACTCATCATCGTTTGCAGCCCTACGTAAAATAGTTTTCCTTTTTCATTCCACCCAATTATTACTCTTACACAAGCTCATGTTATATGTAATCACTAATTACTTTTTCCCTCTATTTACACTCTATATATCATGTGCGTATCAAATTCTTGAAGACTTGTTTCTCATCAGGTATATTTCTGATTCTATGTATAAGTACCCTGCATGTTTCTCCTTATCCTTAAATCATTCTAGTTTTATCATTAAGAGGAGACCTTTTCCAATTCTAGGCATAAGATTTCTGTCATTTCTCCGTCAGATTTTCTAACATTTATCAGTTAATTAATTTTTAGCACACATGCAATGTTGACGTTACCAATTTGTCTTCTCTCCTAAGACTATATATTCTATATTCTTACTATTGGCAGTGGTCCTTTATTTTCGCTTTCCTTCACTATTTACACGAGAAATTCTGAGAATTTTTTCTGTGTCTTCAAGAAAACAGGTGTCATGTTTTTAACTGGTATCACCCCATGAAACACAGTAAATCTACTAAATGAAAAGGGGTTACAGAGTGTGGAAGAATTAAGAACAGAAACATTAATAATGAGCAGAAAGAGAAAAAAAAGTAATTACGAGGACATTGCATTTTAAATTTTTGCAGATTAAAGTTGACTGGAAAGAAAGGAACAGAAAGAAAACAATCGAGGATTGCGAGAAAAGAAATTGTTAATATAAAATTTACGGTGATATATATCCTGTTCGACTGTACATTGATGGGATCTTAACGCCAGTCAAATAGTGCGCTTAAATTAAAAAAAAAGGATAAGTACCACAGCTAAGAGCATTATTTATTTGTACAAATACAAAATGTGGCACAAGGCCAAAATGGGCAAAAGGATTGTCTTCATCTGACTTAACATAAAACTTAGCTAGCCACAAACACTGACCCAAACATACAACAATATTCCTTAGAGTAAAATAACAGTTTCTTACTCACCTTTCTTACTTCATCCACCATAATACCTCATTGTCTCTATGAAAGTCTTAACTAGTCTTTCATATATACAAATCATTGGCTGTGGAGGAGGGGAATAAAATAACAATTTTAAATTTTAAATTCCAATGAATATTTGCACAAATGAACAAAACTATATATAACAAACTAAACAAAAAAATATTAGTAATAAAACACAGATAAGAAATAATCTGACCAATTACCATGAAAGTCATTATAGAAAATACATACAGTAGCAACCTTAGGGCGGTAGGAAAGTGACTGTAGCCGAGTCGCCAAATCAGGACCAATAATATTGTTGATTCATTTTTTTGGTGGTGGGGGATCTTATCAAGGAGTAGAAGGTAAATATCAAGGGTACCGTACCATATGTTGCAACAATATTCTAAGCATGGACACATGGTAAACTTAAAGATATGCAGTATAGTTTCTGGGGAGAATAAATGTCTTGCATGACACAATGAACCGACTTCTTAACTTCTAACATACCGATGGATAGAATAGTCTTTCTACTTCATCTCAGCTGAGAACGTTAGACGAAGAAGACGCAACAAATGACTTTGATGGAGGTTAACATCAGCCATGCTAACGGAAGGCAGCGAGGGGGCGATCATTTGCCTACCTTTTACTGTATACCAATAGTAATGAATCCTTCGTATTCTGTTATTATCACTTAGTTGCAATGGTTAAATAAATAAAATGAAAAATCACTTCCTTTTTTATACTTCATTTATGAATAGATTTTGCCTAAAGTGTATCACGGTCTTAATTCAACATTCACTTTTACACAGCATCTTTTTGAATACTGAAGCTGGTACAAGGTGAAAGTCATTCAAATTGAATTATCCATGGTAATGTTAACGGATTATCAGTTACCTTCAAAGCGTAACTAACACGACCCACCAACATATATATATATATATATATATATATATATATATATATATATATATATATATATATATATATATCAAATGAAAGGTGGTCCATACGTGCTTTTAATGATATGAAGTTTTAATTGCCGGCTAATAAATTTTGAATAATAAAAAGCTAGCGAAATGATACCAATATTGTCAATAAAATTAATATTTATTACGTATTAACCTATTGAATAAAATGAAGCACGATGAGATACATATTAATATCGGAATTTTGGAACACGCCCGTGTTTTCTTTCAACGATACAAGGAATAAGCAAAGAAGTGGGACTTAATTTTGCGAGCAATGTTTTTGCTTATAGGTTTTTCTGTGGAAATTTTACTCTCTGAGCAAACGCAAATCTCTGTATAATCCCTCAATTCTTTAATTTTTTTGAACGCACATATCAGCTCCAATCATCATCTTTCTTCTCTGTTGCTGAATGAAGAATCTAAAAGCATGAAACTGATGACATCGATGATATGAAATGGTTGGTTGAAGTATGCAGCGAAAGGTAAACTTGTTATTATCCCTGTTATCTTATGGTTATTGAAACGAAGACGGAGTTTCGTTCCAGTTTCTCCAACATTTCTTTTTTTTGCATTTGTGCTAGAAAAGATTTTAACAGTTACAATTCAAAGTCGGTGATTTGAATGCTATGTGAGTGCCAACGGATGTGATATTGCTTTTACTGATGATATGTCTACAAACCTGGCATCAGGGTTTATTGCAGGGGATATTTCCTTGCAGAAGTGATGAATCACATATATCGGATGATGTTAAGAGAGTATGTAGATTTAGTGGGGGATGACGCCTAGCGTGATGTGTGTTCCCACTGAATATTTTTCTGATTGTTTGGTCGAGTTTTAAATTCTAGAAATCTTTAGTTAAATGAATGAATTTATTTATGCATTACCAGAGTTCAGTTAAACGATATAGTTCCCGCTACTTTCACCGAGCACTCTGACACAATCGAAACCAAACTGTTATTGCTCTTAGCCTCAATAGAAGGCTCACGATTTATGCCCATGTCAACGAATTTTTCACATGTCAACGAATTTTTATGCGTGCTAGACTAATCTTAGTTCTTCTATTTCATAGTTGATTGTGTTTGCAGTTAGAATAAAATCTTCATTCATACAATAGAGTGGTGATTGAAACGTTTTCAAGTCCGCACAACAGAATCGTAAAAGCCAACGTTGGAAAAACATTCATGATACTCATCTACAAACACTTCCTCGCATCAAGCACTTTTCAATAGGAAGACATTCAACATCAGATACACCGACAATGTTACACAATTAATTAAAACCACAACAGGAAAATAAGTAACAAAACAGACACACCAAACAAACTGACCTTTAAATTCAATGAATTGTACGAATTCCGTTTAAACAAAAATATATTAAAAAGAAATTTCGTACAAAGGAATATAATATACCAATCCACTGTATAATATATAATATACCAAGCCAAAGTGGATAACAAAAATATACATAGGAATAACTGAAAGAGCCTGGAAAATAAATAGCTATAATAAAATTTCCAAACAAATACAAGTTATTAAATGAATTCATCTCGAAATGCAGATATGTAATCAAATTTTTATTGCATAACTTTAAAATTGAAAACTTATAACTTGTAAAACATCACTAAGAAAATACAGATCCCTGTATTATAAACGGCGGAAATATCGTACTTTTTTTTTTTTAAATAATTTAAATAAAAAATAAGTGTGACCCCTGCAAAAGAATAAAGTAATAAAATTAAATAAACAAATTGCAAACAATAAAAGAAATAATAATTAAACAAGTAGAGAATAAAATTGATAAATTAGTATATAAAAAATAATAAATAAATAAAGTATTTAATTAAGGGAATAAAAATTTAAAAATGTTTAATCAATGCACATATGATCACTGATTATTAAATATGATAAAAACAATCAAATAATTAAGGAATAAATATGTAACGCTTAAAAGTAATTCCTGATAAATAAACGTGATGTGAAAGTTAAAAACCAACCGAGTATAGTAACTATAAAAGAATCGCTTTCTAACCAAGAATTTGTTCTGCTTAATAACCAGATGAATAAATAAAAATAACCGTTTTGGCCTATTCAATAGACATTAGAATAAAAAAAGAAAACGGATACAAATTATATTGTTACCCGTAATGCCTCAGTGACGGATTTATAAACAGTCGAGAAATAATGTAAAAAACAGACGATCGCCACTCGGTGTTGACATCAGGCTCCACAGGTCTTATATTTACATGCGCCTTATTCCAGATATTGAACACATTTACCAGATAAATATAGCAAACCTTAAAACTATAAATTATCACACACGCACACATACATATATGTAAAATTATATATATATATATATATATATATATATATATATATATATATTAAAAAACAGACCACTTTAAAGTACCATTACAATAATTTATTTCACCAAAATCCTTTTAAAGGACTCCGGATCATCAGGTAACACTTCCAACATCGAAATGAAAGGAAAAATGAGATCAAAAATTGATTGGTAGTGTAATATTTCTAATTTAACAGGGAGGGTTGAGGTTTGTAGTTAAAGAGACAAGGTAGAGTATAGGGAGGGGTTAATTTCATATCTCTCTTAAGCGTGCGTTATATTGGGGTAGGAGGAGTAACCAGACCTTGGCCTATTTAGATGGTTAACTTAACGGAAATGATATATAGAGATAGGAGGGTAGTGGGGTGAAAGGGAAGGAAAAATGGAAAAGAGAGAGGAGACAGAAGGCAGTAATACAGATATATACAATTGAGTGTTACGACAAGGAGAGAAGGGGAGAGGTAAGTGAATCGAAAGAGGCTGTAATTGTGTTATAACAAATTTATGTAAAAGATAGATTTCAATGCTTGATAGAAATTTAGATGTTTAAAAATTGATGACTGTTATCAATTTAAATATTTAATTTTTAAGTAAATAGTTTAGGGACTTAATATAAGTTAACTACTATTTTTATTTGTACATTTATAGAGAACATATTAAAGAAATATTTTTAATTATTATAGTTTATTTACCCGACCAATTGTACTTTCTTAATAATATTGTAAAAAAAGTTCTCGGTAACATCTTTATTAGTTTTACTTTTAATCTAATTTATGAATGCAATTTTTCTTTATTATTATATGGGTAAATTTAGTTAGGTGTCTAGGTTTCCTTATTGAATAATATTTGAGGGTAATATTAAAGATTTTGTTTTCTTCTTATATCTCACAAACATATTCATGCAACTCCCATATATACATACGTTTATGTACATGTGCAAATACACACAATTGTTCATCTATCTTCATACATAATTTATCTATACATACATATACCAATCATAACCTATATTTTAATATTTGGAATTTATTTAGATTTTAGTTTGATTTCATAGTTAAAATTTAACTTTAGGTGACTTCTGAAATGCTTCATTATTAAAGGAATTTCGTTAATATTATTATTACTATTAATAGTTAAAGAGTGGTATATTTAAACTTAAATTAATTTATCAATTTTGAAATGAAACTCTCTCCAGAAGATAAATATACACTCTTATAATTCTAATTATAGAACATTAAAAGAAAAAATGATATTAAATACTAAAAAGAGTAAATTTAAAACACCATCAAAATGACCCTTGTATTTCCAATAAAAAAAGAAAAAAAAGAAAAGAAAAAAATATTTTATACACGTTCACACACACATATACAACTATATATATATATATATACATACATATCCACATCCATCTATCTATATCTCTATCTATATATACATATATACACCCGTATACATATATACATACATATACATATATACACATACACACACATATATACATATACATATATACCGATATATATACACACACACTCTTATATGCATATACAACCATATATATACATATATACACATATACATACATATATACATATACCTAGATATACATACACGATCATATACATAAAAAAGCATATGAAATGAATTCTACCCATAATTATCCACACATGCATATGTATTTATATTACAATGTTATACTCTATTCACACATATATTACAAATATTAATTCTAAGATATTTACATCTATATACATATACAGATTACAAGTAATTTAATATTCAAAATACTACACATATATAAATGTATTCATACACATACATATCCATATATATATACATACAATATACATATACGCATACATATACACATACGCACAAATATATACTTATATATACACATACACCCACACATATGTAAAACACACACACATATATATATATATATATATACACACACACTCATATATATATATATATATATATATATATATATATATATATATATATATATATATATATATATATTCATATACACCCATACACATATACACATATACTGACACCTAGCACAAAAACAACGCTAGTACCTAACCATACCTCATACTTATATATTTATACTCCCATGTATATATATACATATAAACACACACATACTTCTATAATATGTGCCCACAATCTATTCAAGTACATACATTCATATAAGCACCCTTATTCAAAATGTTAATACATGTACATATATATATATATATAAATTCACATATAAATGTCTAATTTCATCTACTTTTTAGAGTACATATTAACAAGTATAGTATTCATATGTCCATATATTCATTTCAAAAACAAAATTAATATTTTCCCTTTTTATATAGTTGTTTCTAAACATACTTAGTTAAATTAACGTGTTTTTTATGTCTACATTTAAAAATCAACTCGTTATGTTTGTTCAGCAATATGTCCGGATCCTTATGGTTTATTATTTGGATTTTTTCTTTAATGCACAAATCACATCGGTCTCTGAAGTTTATCGAGCTCTTAAGACGATTCTACATTTTAATTGTGTGGATAATTTGCTTTCCAACAACTGCCAATAATGTTTAGAAAGTGCAGTTTGATGTTTCTTTGATTTATTTGTGAAGGAATGGCGATGGTTATAAAGTCGTTGCTTCCAATTTTCCGCCGATATCCCTATGTAGATCTTCTGTGTAATATCTTCCTTGGGGAAAATTGTAGCCTCGTATATCACGTTTTCGGACAAACATATTCCCTCTACTGGACAAACGGATCCTTCCCTGCAGTCGATTTGTTCTTTTGGCTCGTATTAAGATCTTTTTGTAGTTGATTATTAAATTCATTTAAAATTTTGCTGTTGTGGGAGCTAATAATTTTTTCTATGTTGCACATGCAGGAATAACTAATTTTTAAGTTCATTTTATTGAACATCTTTTTTAATAGTTCATCTTTTTTAAAGTGCTTATCTATTAGTTTAAGAAAGTATTTTCCTATATTAATGTTCGAAAGCTTACAGAAAGGTGGGTTGAACCATATAATTTTCCTTTTTCTATTTTTAGATTTAGAAGATGTGTTGTTAATAAATTTATCTATATAAGTTAGTGTTTGTTTGAATTTGCTTTTTAATAGGGCTTGATTGTATGTTGATTTATTTTGATGAAAGATATTTTCACTAGAAGATAGTTTATTTATTCTAGTATTTACAGTATTAGGGATCTGTTTTATAATTGCTTTAGGGTGGTTTCAGTCAATCTTTATGTATATGGGCGATTGGTTCTCCTTTTGGAAGGGTTTGTAAGTGTTATTGTCGAGATCAAATGTTACGTCTAGAAAATTTAGTATTTTCAGGTTAGAGGATATTTCTATTTTAAATCCTATATATTTGAATGCCTTAATTATTTTCTTCTGGAGTTGGGATGTTAGAGGTCCATTAGGGTTAGGTATAATAATTAGACCATCATCCCTGTAAAGCCCTACATTTTGCGGGTTAAGGAATCTGTTCAGAATATCTAAAATGTATGTACCTATTAGGTCTGCTATTTGAGCAGAATCAAATGCTCCCATTGGAACATCGAAATATATATATATATATATATATATATATATATATATATATATATATATGTGTGTGTGTGTGTGCGTGTGTGTGTGTGTGTGTATTTGGTTGCATTGATGTGAGTTTGTGACCCTGGGTTTCATGCTGACGATCGCAAAAGCTTGAAACCCAGGATCGCAAACTCACATCAATACAACCAAATATGTTAACTCTATCTCTGGTATTGAGCGCTTATAAATAAGTACCAAGCATATAATATATAAATAATATAATATATAAATAATAATAATAATATATATAATATATCACACACACAAACACACACATATATATATATATATGTATATATATATATATTTATGTATATACAGTCATTTTTCCCACACACGCTCACACACACACACACACATATATATATATATTTATATAAACACACAAGCACACATACACACACACGCGCGCGCACACACACACACACACACATATATATATATATATATATATATATATATATATATATATGTGTG
This sequence comes from Acanthosepion lycidas, assembly GCA_963932145.1. Lineage (NCBI taxonomy): Eukaryota > Metazoa > Mollusca > Cephalopoda > Sepiida > Sepiidae > Acanthosepion > Acanthosepion lycidas. Next base: position 133,982,986 of record OZ010573.1, on the reverse strand, counting down.
TGTGTGTGTGTGTGTGTGTGTGTGCGTGTGTGTGTGTGTGTGCATTTCACTTTATTATCTTCTTTTCGTTGCAGAGATATATAAAATGAATACTTAATGAAATATTAATGTTTGTTTTCTGAAATATAACAACATCTATGTGCCTCCATACGTTGAATTTCCGGTCGTTTTTTACTTTTTTTTTTCTTTTTTTACATAACACTGATCTGTAAATAGGATCAGTAGGAATTGAACGACATTTGTTTCATGCTATGATAATTTTATTCGTTTTGACAATGAGGATCTATCTAAAAGCAGATGTTATTTTTCCCTATCTGTGACCAAACTCCTTTAAAGTTAGCGATAAGGAAAACCTCAACAAGCCGGCAACAGCATGCCTGAAGACCAATTTTCAACCATTCTTTTTACTAACATATGTCGTGCTAAAATGGTGTATCTAATTGATAGAGGAATCTTTTAATTGCCTTTTGTTGAAAGATTTCTCCAAGATGCAGATACTATATATATATACTTATATTATAGGTTTTAAGAACTAATGTTGTATGTATGTACTGCATTCCAGTTGGTATTAAGATAACAGTTCACGCATCTGTTGATTACTTAAGCCACCCGCGGGCTTCTGGCTTACGTAGAAATAATTGAAATGCTTTCCGAAAAGTTCACAGAATCAATGAGATACGTTTCAAAGTTTTTCATATTAGTTTCAGAAAACTGAACATGTTACATTGATGTTATCTTCATAAAACAGTCGTCATGAAAATATTTCTTTTAATTGAAATGCTTTCCGAAAAGTTCACAGAATCAATGAGAGACGTTTCAAAGTTTTTCAATTTAGCTTCAGAAAGCTGAACATGTTATATTGATGTTATCTTCATAAAACAGTCGTCATTTTTTTTTTTTTTTTCAAAATATTAGTTATTATATATTTAATAATAATTGTAATTACAACGTAAAGTTATTGGAATTTCGGTGCTCTCTTAACGGAGTTGTATTACTACTGTAAACAATATCATATATATTCAGTAAGGACAATGTTCAGCAGTCAAGGACACATGCCACAGTGGATAAAGGCGTTACTTAGTTCCAGTGAGAGGACCCAAAGAGTGTGAGTTCAATACCTGGTTAAGGCGGTGGAGAACTTGGAGAGGGGAATTAACAGGAGATAACTGATAACTGACATCCATCAAACATGGCGCGTGGAACTTGAACAGTCTACCCCAGCGAGCGAAATAAAGGGATCAGTTCGACATTCCAACCACCTAAAGAAGGCCGAAGTGTACAACGGCCGAAACGTTGTGATAAATATAGCGACAAAGATGAGGACAATAGTCCGAATAATGTAAATAGTGTACATAATACCTCATCTCAGAAATATAGACAGATATCTATAATTAATGTACGCTAGTATCGTATTACACGTTTATGTTATATATGTGCAGCTGGGGTTTAGGTAGCGGCTCGGAATGAGAAATCAGAGAGTAGAGTTTGAATTCCCGTCAAATTCGTTGCAATCATTTATACGGAAATAGCCTTAGTTATACGTTACATAATAAGAAAATTTGTCGTTATTAGACTTGTTTCGAAACCAGTCTAGAAGGAGGACATCTCTGAACTTAAAACTTGAGGATCGTCTTTGGAGACTTTCGGGCACACACTTTGTACCAGTTCTCTGTATTCGATTCTTCCGAAAAGTGTGCTTGGCTCTGCACACACCTTCACCAATATAATCAAATCATCGTCTGGCTGTTCGGATGTATGACAATCATACACCGGAGGGTGGGGGCCATTTTTAAATACAGTATTTGTTACGCATTCTTAATTGATATATGTTGCAACCAAGAAAGTGATACTGAATGAGGAATAACCAAAACGGTGGTTGGAAATGAAAATGGTAATTATTATAACCTCAACAAAATACAATACTCGCCAGCCACTTGAAGTAGGTAAACCACTGCTAGCGGCGGACTACTTAAACAGAATATGGCCCCATTACAATAATGTCCAATGTATTTATGAGGATTCGGACATACTCATTAGTGTTCATATGTAATTCATATAAAATATACAATATAGATATAAAATGAGAAATTTTTATTTCGTACTGAAAATTACTGCTGAACATTATGCTTACTGAATATATAAGATGATATTCCGTATTTACAGTAGTAATCCGACTGACGATGTTTAATACAAGCTGGTAATTATTACACTTTGTTCTGTTAGGTTGAATCTGTAATGTAACTACTAATCATACGATTAGGTTAAATATGTTCTACGTGGAAGTTAATAAATTTACTCGACAGTGGCAACGTACACAGTGGATTAAAGGAACAAAAATGTTGTTTTCTCCCATGGTAAGGTAATACCGCATACAGCCATACATAAATAAAACTAAATATTACAACTGTGTTTGTTTGTTCTATCCCACTTGCCATATTCACCTGACCTTGATTCAAGTAAATATTACTTTTTCAATTGTTGCACAATGTCTTCACTATTTAAAACCAGAAACTTCCATACTTCTTATTAACCTGGTTGATGGTCAACTCCACGTGAGCGCCTCACTGCGCCTTCTTGGTCTCACGTTTTTCACTGACCTGAAATAGTATAACTACATTGCATCAATAGCTGCATCTACTGCAATGAAAGTTGGTTCTCTGTGTCGCCACAGAAGGTTTTCCTCGTCTGAGTCCATCCTTCATATCTAGAAATCTACACTTCATCCATGCATGGAATACTGTTCGCATATATGGTCTGGTGCCCCCGCTGTTCATCACGAGTTTCTCGACAAAATCCAAAGCCGGATATGTAATGTGAGGGTTCCCGATCTGGCATTTCGTCTACAGTCATTTTCTCACAGACGTACTGTGGCTACCCTCTGTCTTTTCTATAAATATTTTCATGGCAACTCCTCTGACGAGCTACTGAATGAATTTAAGCATGCTACTAGGTTGGCATATCGGACACACATTTTGACAGTCGACACGATTAAATGTAACCGCCACTTCTACTCCAACAGGTTAGTCTCTCCTACTTCCCGACTGGAAATCCCTTTCTCTTTTTGTCTTTCCTGATAATTATTATATCAAAAAAATTAAATATAATGTCAATCAATATCTTCTCTTGTCTTGATCCCAATTCATTTTTTTATCCTCCCCCATTTTTAATTTTATCCTTTTCTCAAACTCCCTATTAACCAGTCTTTTCTCTTCCTTATGCTCTCTGTAATCTCTTGCTAACTACTGACACTCCCACCTTCCTTCAAGAGTTTGTCGAAAGTCTCTCACATCAAAACCTGCATAATTTTAGGCAAAATGAATCGAAGCCTAATTGCAGGCAACCAGTCATTTTAAATAATGGTGCATTTATATTCAATAAAATGTAAATTTACTTTATATTCTTGAAGAACAAATTTGATAAACAGAATCAGAAATTAGATATAAGTTAATCTAACAATGCAGTAATTTCGAAACACACCATCGAAATGAATGACGTTAAAATTCTACTTTCTATCGCCGCATCTGGGTTCAAGCACCTAATGTACAATTGTTGATTTTTAAAGTTTGAAATACAATTTCATATTTATTATCTTGAAAAATGAAATCTACAATTGGTATTTCGGCTATTATCACATTTTACTAATATTCTTGAGAAAGTCAGAAACACAATTCATACTTTTGTCTTATCGCCAGTCATATCAATAATGATCTTAACAGTTAATTTTACAAAAAGTGGCATAAAAATATTTGATTGAAGACATAGGCAAAAAACAATTTCACAATTATCTCCATGATAAATACATAGCAGAGAGGAGAGGATTTAATTAAAATTCTGACATAAACGTTGATTTTGCCGCCATTAATAGTCGAATGTAGGCAAATATTTACGAGGGAATTGATCAAAATCTGAGTGCTGAGAAGAGATAAACTGCGACTGATCTGACATAAATCTTTACATATTCCTATCGCTGCTTTTAATCTGGATCGTAATCGGGACACCATTAAACTATATATGCTTCCATATACCAACGCCAATGATTATTATTTTTAAAACCCTATATATGTACCTACAAGGTGACTGATAATTAGCATTCTGACTATATATATATATATATATATATATATATATATATATATATCGAAATAAATGTATAAAACTTAATATTACAAGACTTATTAAAAACGGGCGAAGCAACCGGTTTCGCTCCCGCTCTTCAGGCTTCAACGGGAGATTTGATTTAAAATTAACACAGAAAAATGTACAATGTCTCGGTCACACTCTTTATTTCATCTAAAGGTTCTGGAGGCACTTTACATCGGGCCCCTTAAGCCTTCTTTGTGTAAACAACGTGAGTGTCTGTTGGGGCTCGCTGTCATTTATCTCTAGTTCCTTTTGTTATTTTTTCTCCTCCCACAACTTCCTTTTATTGTACATTTTTCTGTGTTAATTTTAAATCAAATCTCCCGTTGAAGCCGGAAGAGCGGGAGCGAAACCGGTTGCTTCGCCCGTTTTTAATATGTCTCGTAATATTAAATTTTATACTTTTATTTCGATCATTAAATTTTGTACCTACAAAAATATCTTTAAATATATATATATATATATATATATATATATATATATATATATATATATATATATATACCTTGCATTACTGTGACCGAATATATTCACATGGACATGAATACGTTTAGACACTTATTGGCTTCAGCTTTGTTCTATTGCTTTTTGTTTCTGGCAACACGGTCCTATTGTATAATTTATTCCCAATCACCAGGCCGCGACACACTAATATGTCGCCCGATCCTCTTAAATCTACCACAAAATATTCCCACTGCATACAAAAATCACTATGTAAGCGGCACAAATAGTTTAATAGAAACATTGAACTAAATTAAGTTAATATTTGTACGTGTATTTTTTTTTTAAATCTATGGTTTTATTTCATAACGTTTAAAGGGTTTTAGAAAAACTATAATGTTTTATCAAAAGCATATTTATTTTAAATACAGCTGTACATTTAGACTATAGGAAATGGATATAAAATTTGGTTAATGGCATAGCCAGGGTCAGCAATACATACGCTAATTTCATATCTCGTGTATGATGGGACCCCCTTAAAATTAGCTTCAGAATTATGTCTTCGGACGTTGCATGTTACGTGAATATATACAGTATATTATTTAACTAGAAAAATGAAAACAAAAAATTAATATGTAGCCTTATAATCCGGATACTAATTTGTTCATTGTCTCCATTCGACTTTCCCAAAGAAGTGTGTATCAATGTAAATGAAAAATGTATTGCCCCTTCTTTTCAAAGATGTTTTCTTATTCCGACTTACATAAATCTATCCAGTACTACTTTGCCTGAAGTTCCCGAAAGATATAGAGCATTTCACATAATTTCAGATTTCTAAGAATTAGAGCTATTAGACTTAAATAGAATCAAAATAGAAAAACAAATCTTACTAAACGACAGAAGCCAAATCATTTGAAATCTTTGAACAGCAGCTATAACTATAAAGGTTCACATATGCATAACACGCAGCGAAAATAATCCCGATATCAAAATACTAGACAGAGTTAGAACAGTTGTAAAACTGTTTTCAGAGAACTAGACAATAGCGCTAAATGTTTGGTCGGTGAATATCCTTTAACAGAAATAGACAATAGCGCTAAATATTCAGTCTGTTAATGCCCTCCAAGAAAAAATAGACAATAGACCTAAATATTTGGTCAGTGAATATCCTTTAAGAGAAATAGACAATAACGCTAACTATTTTTTCGCTGAATATACTTCAAGAAAACTAGACAATAGCGCTAAATATATGATCAGTGAATATCCTTTAAGAGAAATAGACAATAGCGTTAAATATTCAGTCTGTGAATATCCTATAAGAGAAATCGACAAGAGCGCTAAATATTTGGTCAGTGAATATCCTCCAAGAAAAATAGACAATAGCGCTAAATATTCAGTCTGTGAATGTCTTTTAAGAGAAATTGACAATAGGGCTAAATATTTGATCGTTGAATATCCTTTAAGACAATAGCGCTAAATATTTGGTCGCTGAATATCCTTTAAGAGAAATAGTCAATAGCGCTTAGTATATGGTCGCTGAATATCCTTTAAGAGAAATAGTCAATAGCGCTAAATGTTCGGCCGTTAAATGTCCTCTAAGAGAAATAGAAAATAGCGCTAAATGTTCGGTCGGTAAATAGCCTCTAAGAAAAATAAACAATAGCGTTAAATATTGAGTCACTGAATATCCCTTACAGCGAAATATACAATCCTATTTCTCTATCTGTTTACGTGATTTGTACAGTGGTTTTATGTTACGATTACTGCGCACCTGGCGGAGTAGTTAGAACGTTCTCATTTTGACCATTAGACCCGTGTTCGAATCTCGCCACGTCAGACAACGTTTCGGGCTGGAGGGATTGATCCCTTCGTACGGAGCTTTGGGAAAGTGCGTGAGAATCATACCTCGGGGAGACCCAAACCTTGTGAATGAAAATGGATAGATGGAAACCTTGGTGTCCGGCGATAACCGTGCTGGCCTTGTTGAAATTCTTGCTCACGCTAGATAACACGCCCTTTTCCATAAATTGTAACTAATATCTGCTCAGCCTAAACTACAGGTGGGCTCTGTCGGTGGTGAATAAACACAAATGTACCTGAGCAAGCAAGATTCTCTAATGTGGATTGGCTAGTAGACGGGTATCCTCGAATACGAGTGGCCGACTATACTCTTTAACAATTTATAGTTTATAAATTTTCAAACTTGTGTCGATAGATATGTATTTGATTCATATACTAGCATCCGGTATATATAAGCAGTACTTAAAAATGAACAAAACTAGTCATTTCATCGAAAAAAAAACTATTTCTGTAGATTGAATAAAGTGTTCATTTTGAAATTTGTTGAAGCTTAACTAGATCGATAGATCCCAGAAGAAGATCGGAGAACACAAAGGCTCAAGCGATAACAACAATGGTGAGGACTAATGTTCTGACTGTAATTAATCTAAATACACACACACTTGTAACGATTTAGCAACCTGGTTGGTATGTATATTTCTAGAACATTATAGAATTAGTTACCTTCTACTACATTCTTCTACTACATTAATATCTCAGCAACATTATTTGCTCGTAAAAACATTGATTAAATAATCTAAATAATGTAAAAACATTACATAAACATACCAAATTCGCTACGATTTTAGACATTTTCATTATTAGCTAAAAGAATAGATTAGATCTGACAGTATATTGCACATCTACAAAATGTAATGACTACATACATTTTGACTCAGATAAAACCTGTATATAATAATAGTTTTTATTCATATCCTAGAGCATTTAGAATATTTAATCTCTACTCTCTAGACAAAGAAATTACACTTACTTATTTCTTATGTTCGGGTTAACTGCATCTAATAATGCATGTAATATTTACATATTAGTATCGTATTATAAAATACAAACATAGTGAATACGAATCTTTTCCATTGTTTACGTTTATAAGGTGTTTAGCTCTCTCTCGTTCGATTGTTTATGAATATACGCGTTTACGCAAGGAGTATCGCGTTACTGACGATATTTTTATCATTCTCATTTACTTTTTTATTTTATTTAATTAGAAGATGGTATAAACATATAGAGGAAAAGATATTAGCCTATTGTAATTTGGTCTCTCAAAAAAGGATCTCTCATGATACATGAGATACAAGAAAATGTTGTTTTTTTTTTTATAAGTGAAAATTGTGTCTCACGATACGCCTTATCACGCGCAAAACGAGTATATATTGTTCGATAGCTATATAGATTTTATTCGTTTATCTTCCACTATAATGTTCGCCATCAGTGTCCAAATACGTTTATGAGTGGTTAGTTTCCCGCATCGCTTTCCAACATAACGAACAGAAAAAATCTTGAGAAAAAAGAAAAATAAAAACTGCTGAAGTTTCATATATATATTTTTCTTCTACAGCAAGGAATTTTGATCCGTTTTCTTACACATAAATTCCAGATTCGAATTGACAGAGACTTGGGTGTACGTATGACACTTGGGACTGAAAATATAATTAATAAGCAAGTTTTGTTTTTTTAAATCTGCAACTAGAATGACAATTAAGTTTAAAATCAGATTAAAATCAGTTCTAACGCCAAAAAAATTACTTATTGCAACAAATAGTAGGAAAACGTAGAGGTTGATGATCGTTTAGATGCTCAAAGGACATCCCATTTAAAAAGTGATGGAAATGATTTCCTAGGCAGTGGGGATTAATCAAATTTTAATACAATCATATCAGTATATCTCACACATGTTAGATATAAGATATATGGTGGAAGCTATTGCGCCATATTCTACATATGGCGAAATACCTTCCTATGGATATAAAATAATTTCTTTCCCGAAAGTTGATTGTCTTATATAACAGCTTCACTCATTCTTCACGCGCGCGCGCGTGCACGCACACACACACACACATACATACATATATATATATATATATATATATATATATATATATATATATATATATATATATATATATCTTCGTTGTGATTATTCGTCCTAAACGTTCGTCTTTTTGAACTGTCACTCGATCGGCCTGGAAATGCCCATGTCACACAATTACTTTTGTTCCACGGAAACACTTTTCGCCCAAAGTCTGTCTAGGATTTTACAAGGCTTCAGTAAGTGTTTTCGTTACTTAAGCTAAATTTCATGTAGGATATTGCTTAGATTTTAAGTAATCTTAAAGATCAACGAACACATCCAAAAAAGTGTTACCCGTCTAACTGAATACGAGTCGAGAGTACATAACATATTCAACAAGTTAGATCAAGATAATTGTTTGTTGCGAGCGCATTGTGCTTAACTTATACAACCACAGCAAGCACAGTGTGGAAACCTTTCAAAAGCATAACTTGAAATACTAGAGTATATTTATTTAATAAAATCGCCATTGGTTTCAACCACGGCCTACAAACAACTTCGGAATTCCCAGCATTTCTTCTGGACGATATTTTGTTTAATTTGGTGTATGCTGCTATAATGCTTGTCTTTAGTCATTCTTTGGTGCTACAAGGAGTTTTTTTTTTTTTTGGTCTCTCGCTCAACTAAGTCCCACATATAATAATCAGGCGGAATGTGGTCTCGGAAGTTAGTTGGAAAGACTTGAGGATGGTTGCAGAAATTACCTCACAAATCTGACCGCGATTTCATGCTAGTATGGCATGGGACAGAGTCCGGTTGCCAGAGATAGGATATTACTGCCGTCAACTTCTTGACCCAAAGCTGCATTACTTTCTCAAAGCACTTGATGTAGACCCTCGTGTTGAGACTGAGTCCCTCACCAACAAACAGTGAGATTCCATGCTGCCGTACTATCGTAATCACCATCAGAGTAATTCAACTCTTCCAGAATCTTCTGAACTGTCTTCAGATCGAAACTGAAGAACACTAAAATGTTTCTATTGGAGCTTCCGGCGCATAAGCAAAGCAGTAAAAAAAAAAAAAAAAAAAATTGTTAAAAATCACTATACGATAACAATCATTTTTAACACTACAAATGTGTCTACTCGGGTGATTGTAAATTACTGGCCCGTGAACGATTAATTTAATTTCAAAAGCAGAATACTTACTGTATTTTCGAAAATAACGGAATTAAAAGCAGGCTTGTGAGTTTTACCACACACACACACACACACACATATATATATATATATATATATATATCGAATCAAGTTCTCTCAGTTTGTGTTTGTAAAAATAAATACGCTTAAATTCACCTTCATCCCTGCGTGCACCAAGGGCTTAGTGGTCGAATCCACGACAAACGCCAGTTCAGTCTGGTTTCGATCGAAGCTAGAGGCAACCAGACGTCTAGCCTCACTGATGAGCTCTGATACAGCGAAACTCTGGCTCGCATCATCACTGCTCCTTTTTAGAGGAACTATCATTAGAGGTTTCAGATCTTACATTGTGTCTCTTCTCTACGGTTAAGGATTCGATACTGATCACATAACTTCTGTAATAGACGTCAGCTACAGCTCTTAACATGGTGTAAGGCTACCCTAACCGATTGAGACACTTCAGGCCTTTATATTTAAGCCAAGGGCAATTTCGCTCTTACATAAAAATAGAAGCAAACACAACCAACGTTTCTTAGCAAACATGGTAACACTCAAATGAAGTGGTTAGTTACGATATTTCATTTCACTGTCTGATAAAATAAAATCACAATGCCCTATGATAATTTACTTTATCCTATCTTTTAAATATAGAGTATATGTGAGTATGTGTTTGTGTGCGTGAATGCACGCGTTCGTACATGAGTTTCTGTTTCTGTTTACGTGTATGTGCGTGGGTATGGCAATATTAACTTTTTCTTTAAATGGAAGCATTTGGTATCTACTGATCACGCAGCTAGTAATACTGTCGACTGAAATTTATAAAATAACAGCTTTCTCAATCCGTCTCACTCTTATCTCTCGCTTCAGTACAGATCAGTTTTTCCTGTGAAATGGCATTATTTCCGCTTGCACTAACCATTTTAGTTGTTGCTATTGTCAAAAGTCCTCAGGGATATTTTTTTTTCTTTTTTTGAAACTTCGTACATATGTTTTTTATTGTGTAGCACCAATCCAGGAAGTTCGAAGAATGATGATCCTCTCTCAGACCGACAGTTTTCATTCGCCCAAAGTTATTTTAATGATTGATCAGAGAAAGTGTTTGTATACAGTTGAGAGCTTATACATTTTTGAACAGGGAGACCGAAAAGTATAACATCTCTATGAATGTTTCGATATGACTAGACTGCATAGAACATGACATGCACTCAGTTGTTAATGTTTTCATATTTTGCCCCTTGCGGCATTGGACAAAACTATTGTAGCACGGCTAGTTCAAGATGTGTGTGTGTGTGAAAAATTCTCAGTGTTAACCTGTAGAAAAAGACAATATGTATTGATGTAAAAGACAATAGGAAAACTATATTTGAAGAATTTAGAAAACGTTATTGTAATTTTCAGTTGACGAGATGAAGACAATAAAGTTTTCTAAATGCTACTAGTTGCTAAGGATATTTTGTTTGTTGTTAATATTTACTTTGCTTTCTGTAAATTATTTTCATTCTTTTTACCTTGAAAAATTCCGCATTGATCAAATCGCGTCGGCTAATAACAGAATTCTGCTATTGTCTTTTACCCTCACACACACACACAAACACACACACACACACACACATATATATATATATATATATATATATATATATATATTAGAGTGTATAGCTGATATTTTATGTAATAAAGAAACAATTTATATAAAGAATTAAATAGTAATGTTAATGTGATTAATGACAAAAACACTTCGCTAAAAGAACTTAATTAGACATTAACGTACTATCAATTTCCTTGCATAATAAGATCCTTATATTCGAATATTATCATTATTATTCAAGGATAGTAAGCTAATGTCTCATGTGTGTGTGTGTGTGTTCACCCATATATAGGTCCCTTGAATAGTTTCGGCCACCATAGCCATCATCAGGAGAAAAAATGTTCCTGCTTTTTAATAGCGGTGAACTGCAGGTGTGAACGGCTGAAAAAGTTAACTGTATCTGTATTTCACATTTGTTTTGTTTTTTTTTATCGCTAATTTTGGGTAGTCCGTGCATTGGTTAAACGGCCTCTTTCAAGGTTGCCTTTAACATAGAGTATGAGAGATCGCATACATTCAGAATACTCTCCGTGTTTATTTTGTAAATTTTATTGGTTGCTAGGAATATGTGTGTTACGTCTATATTATCAATAATTTCCTTGGGAGTTTGAGTGTTTGCATAAGTTTGATAATGCAACACATAAACAACCATGCCTGTCTTGTGTGGGTGAGAAATATGGGAAGTGATTGATATAAAGCGTTTATATATTCTTCTTAAATTTCAGGTTAAGCCCGCCTGGACGATTTTTTTGAGATGCAAAATCCATTTGTCTTCATGTCCCTCTAGTATTTTTCTAAGATTTTTCTTTTCTGTCTATTTATATTTTTTCAATTATTGTTAATTTTACACACACGCACACACACAGACAGACAGACAGACAGACAGACACACAGACACAGACACCGACACAGACACATACACAGACACACACACACATATATATATATATATATATATATATATATGTGTGTGTGTGTGTGTGTGTGTGTGTGTGTGTGTACATACATTAGTCGAAGACTAAGAGCCGTTGCATGTGGGAAACGAGTCTTATACACGATACACCATCACTGGCAGCGACCTGTCGAGTTGGCCACGTATACTTGAGCTCAAAAGTTTCCGACACTGCTGTTTCCATACAGGGATCAATAGAAGACTTGGCCTGGCACCAGTGTCATAAGAGACCTCTGGAGACCACCATGACAGCATCGTAACATCTCCCGACTCAACACGCTACAATTTCACGATGCCATTGTCTTCTCTCTGTTACTATGTGGTGCTGAGACGTGGCGTTCCACACACAAAGCATTCAAGGGAGTGCACTTATTCGATCTTGTGTCCAGCGAGGAGCTCCGCTAAATATCCTCTCACCATCGCGCAGCGCCGTGATTGCCGGCTCGGCCACGTTCCTCAACGGTCTGATGACCACCCTACCTGAGATTTATTAGTTCGACACGCCATCGGCAAACTGGGACATCTTCGTGGAGGATCACGCAGCTTCTTGATGGGCGTCGTCTGCCAACACGCGCAGCAGATTAATCTGGCGCTCGAACACAGTTCAACGCTTTAACAAAACCGTGATAGCTGGAGAATCAGAGTGTCTCTTGTGGTCCCAACGCCTTCATGGCATGACATTTATCGGAAGCTCTCTGTACATATTTTATACTTTCTATTAGGTTGGTGCAAAAATAATGACGGTTTTTAACGTTAAAAATCCGTCAAAAGCCGTCATTATTTTTACACCAACCTAATATGTTTCATGTATTAAGACATTAATTAGGTAAAGGCACCATTTCTATTAGGTCGGGTTAAAATAATGTCGTTTTCTCACATATGTTACTATGTGAGAAAACGACATTATTTTTGCACTAACCGAATACCAATTTACGACCATTACTATAAAGGTAATTTTTGGATGCATATGCGGTAGGTATTTCGCTTGCACTGTGTATTAGGTAAGGAAATGAGAAAAAAAAAAGGAATATTTTGGCGTTTTATCATTCAAAATTTCAAACTTATTTCAAACTTAGTATTTTCTTGGTGTATAATCGTAATCGATGTTCTCCGAATTCGTTAGTACCCACTGCACGCACATAAAAAATATTTACAAGCCTGTGATATATATAGTCAGTATGTCATCTCCGATATATATATATATATATATATATATATATATATATATATATATATATAGAGAGAGAGAGAGAGAGAGAGATATAGATATAGATATATCGGATATGATGATATGCTAACTATACACACACACACACATATATATAGTGAAAAATAAAGCCAACACTCAGGCCTAACGATTGTGTCTCGCATGAACCAACCTGTTGGCTCTGAGTGTTGACTTCAATGTTCACTTTTATATTTATATTCGCATACGCTCTGTCTCTGATATTGAGCACTTTATCCATAAATATAGCACACCTTAGAAATATATTTCCTCATATATGTATATTGATAAAAAAAAAGTTATCGGAACTGATGCTATCAAAATAAACTACAACACATAGCAATTTTCAAATTTAACAATTTCAAAGTAGTCCCCTTCTTAAGAGATACACTTTATCCAAAATTTGTTGCCACTAATGGAAGCATTTACGGAACATCATTTTGGGGATAGCAAGCATCTGCAAC
>OZ010573.1:133939109-133966609 GCA_963932145.1 Acanthosepion lycidas | reverse complement strand
AATGGTTGCTGAAGACATTAGGTTTATAATACGCCCGAATTCATGCACAGATGTCCTCAGGAGCACATGGCACAATGGATAAAAGCGTTAGTTAGATCCAGTGGCAGGACCCAACGAGTGTGATTTCAATACCAGTTTAAGGAGGTGGAGAACTTCGAAAGGGGAATTAACAGGAGATAACTGATAACTGACATCCATTAGACATGGCACGTGGAACTAGAACAGTCTAACCCTGTGAGCGAAATAAAGGGTTGAGAGTTCGGCATTTTGACAACCTGAAGAAACGTTGTGATAAATATGTCGACAAAGATAACGACAATATTCCGAATAATATAAATAGTGAAAATAGAGTACAGTTCGTAACATTAATTTATAAAGAATATATATATATATATATATATATATATATATATATATATATATATATATCACACACAGCGACACACACACACACACACACACATATATATATATATATATATATATATATGGGTGAGACGGAAGAGAGCGAGAGTGGAGTGTGTTCAGAAATGCTTCAGTTAGTGCCATTTACGAAAGGTAATTAATCCAAGTTTTCTTTCATCACCCACCCACATTTATATATATATATATATATATATATACATACATATCTATCTATCTATCTATCTATCTATCTGTATATATATATATATATATATATATATATATATATATATATATATAACAAACTCTGTTTCCAGCATACTCGTAAAAAATCCAACTCTGATAGCATAAAAATAATGGAAGTTTGAATAATAAAACGGATATGGCAACAGTCAATAAAATCAATTATCAGCACGGCAACACTGTGTTGATTTTGTTTCAAAGGAAAAAAAATCATTACCATCATTATAGATACAGATATATAAAAAATATATATTCAGTTAACAAAAAAGTTCCTTGATAATGGCTAATGTAATAGCCGAAAGTTCTCGGATATCGAGAATATTCGAAAAGTTTTTGTATACATTATGTCCAGAAAATTATATGAACATTAATATCGAATAAAAATCTTAATCGCTGTACCTTGTTAGTCATCTTTAATGTGAAAAGATCTATTGCTGATCAAATACTCACTTACACACACACACATACACACACACACATACACACATATATATATATATATATATATATATATATATATATATATATATATATATATATGTGAAAATATATAGGAAATAGGAAAGAACTGGTTAGGTAAATAAACGAAAGTTCTTTAGTATTTTTTTATTATTTAAAAAAAAAAATTCGCTTGAAGATGGAACAGACCTTACTTTAACTTAATTTAATTCAAATAATTATATTGAAGTTTTTGGCTCTTGTTTTAAAACATGAGACCTCTTATGTAGCGTGTTGGAATCATATTTTTAAATAAATAATTATATATATATATATATATATATATATATATATATATATATATATATATATATATATATACACAGATGGCCAAAATTATGGAGCACCTATAAAAATTTGAGATAATTGTTTAAACATACGTGTTTCAAGGTTAAGAATCGTACAGTGAACAATTGAGTGCAAATATAAAATATTTAACAGTAGATTGTAGTATTTGTTTTCCTTTAAAGCCTCTCGCAAGAGCTTTAGCTGAGTTTCGTACTAAATTCATTCCCATATTCAAAATGTTTTATTGTCATACTGAAGGTTATTTCGTAATTTTCGGATAATATTTGATTCCTACCAGTGTATATTTAATTGAAAATGCCTCCAAAGGAGCAGCTTTCAGAGATTAAAAGGGCACAAATGGTTGCTTTATCTGGTGAAGGATATTCTCAGGTAGAAATTGCCAGGAAGATGAAATATTCAAACAACGATTAAAAGGTACAAGGAAACAGTCTTTCAAAAACAGAAAAGGACAAGACCTTAAAAAGTCTACAACCGCCAAGGAAGACAGATCTTTGAAAAGAGCACCCCTTGCAGATAGGAGGAAAAGTTCTTCAGAGCTTGCTGCTGAACTTAGGGAGGATTCAAACAAAAACATATCAGCTCGAACAGTGAGAAGAAGGTTATTAAAAGTGGGATTAAAAGGATGCAAAGCCAGGAAGAAGCCATACTTGTCTCAGGCCAATAAGAAAAAACGACTGGAATTTGCAAAAAACCATGAAAATTGGACACCTGATGATTGGGGCAAAATTGTTTGGTCTGACGAAAGTAACTTTGAGGTAAGTTAACAGCTTCTATTTCCTAAACTTTGGATGTAATAATTGAAATTTTTATGTGAATACACATCCATAACTTTTATTCAAAAATTGTAACAAATTCTTTTTTTTTCATCAGATTTTTGGCATCGCTGGAGCGGTTTATGTTCGCCGTAGGGAAGGAGAGGCATTTCATCCTGATTGTGTGGTTCCAACTGTAAAATTTGGAGGAGGAAGCGTAATGGTTTGGGGCTGCATGGTTTCTTCAGGCACTGGAATGTTGTACACATGTGAGGGCAGAATGAACTCTACAATTTATACTAACATGCTGGACCAGGTTTACCGAACCTCTTTGACTAAAATATTTAATAATAACATTCCAAATGATGTAATCTTCCAACAAGCCATGCTCCATGCCATACGTCAAAAGTTTCAATCGGTTGGTTTGAGAAAAAAGGGATTACAGTGATGAAGTGGCCCCCTCAATCCCCAGACCTAAATCCCATTGAAACTTTGAACATGAAAGAGAACATTGAGTTATTCAAGTTATTCGAAAAGAATGAACCGATTTCATTATGCAATATGGAATAGCGAAACAAAACTCCAGCCACGTCACAAGTATTCCAGTCACAATCAACTTTTATTTCCTATCTTAGAAGTGTTCAAGAATTCCTCCCAGACGCAGTGCAATATAAACGCGATCTTTTACGCATTCCCACAAGAAAATATTACACACGGTAAAGTCTTGGAATCTCGCTAGCCAAGCATAAAAACAAGTTTAATAAATGCTGAAAGAGACGCCCACTGCGAAGTTTCAAATGCAGACTCTTCTTAACACACACCAGATAGTGGATTCAGGCATCGCAAGCTCACGGCTAGCTCGTTTTGTGAATTCCCCTAAAACACAACACGTATTCTCGCCAATTTTTCCCCCGAAACTCGTGGTCGTCCTGAACTTTTTCCTTTACACAGATACCCACTGTTTGAAACCGTTTAAACCACCGTCGAATGTTCTTAGAAGAGTGTGGATTAATTTCGAATTGCCTTCGAAAAGCACGCTGCCCCGTGAAAACCGTATTTGTTTTCAAGAACGAAGAACTGCTTTTGATGAGGACCCGACATTCCTTGGTAATCAAATAAATGAAAGTTGACGAAGATATGACGCGACTACAGCGCCTTTGTAGCAGTCATTCAAAACTTCGAAAACTCTTCTTTCAAACGGTCACTGACTCATTCCATGATGATGCTTGAGAACTGAATCAATGTGATGTGTCATGAAATCGGTTCATTCTTTTAGAATAAAACTACACACACACGTGCTCGAACACATAGACTGACACACACGGTCGCACACACACACACACACAGTTATATATATATATATATATATATATATATATATATATATATATATATATATGGAGATAGTAGAAAGATTGGTAGGTTCACGCGGCTAACAAGACATGCTTTAAAACCGTTAGGGTTTTGTTGTCATCCATTTTTATAGTGGCTCATTATTAGCATATTCAACATTTTCTCGTATGCTTAATATTACTGGCTGAATACCGATTTCTAAATGTACACTCTTCTGCGAGGACAGCTACCTAACCCCTTTTATAGACGCCTGCTCAGGAATATTGGTGCTTGTTCAGCAGCCGCACAACCCAGCAGTGTTTTATGCAACATTTACGGTGTACGGATATTAGTTATTCTTTCTGAGATAGAGCACATTATCCGGCGTAATAAAATTTTCGAACACGGCCAGTATGCTAAAAGCCTCTGTCATGATGGCTTGTGATCTCCTGCAAGAAATACCATCGACGGCCTTCGAACTTTTACGTTTGCAGCATATTTCGAGTGAAATATTGATTTGATTTTCAGTCAGTTTCACAAGCCGTTTCCATCAAGCTGTCAGCGAGAAGGCGACTATGGTGAAATTCAAGCCTCGGTTTTCTTGTTTAGAATTGTTTGAATATAGAAGTCCGTGCAAAACAATGGGCTTTCATTTATTTACAACCACGACATTTGATTAACGACTAATAAATCCAAAGTTTCTGTTGTCAAAAATGGTGGCTAGCAATAATCTTCATTTCCGAAATTGCCAGCCAACTTTTCGTGTAATCCTACATAGTTATCAAACAATAAAATTAAGGATACGTTTTTGTAGATATTAAAATGTTTATTATTCATTTTAATTCCATTTATGTTTGTGTTTTATTGTTTTAATTTATTTTTTAGTTAATTTATTTTTAATTTTATCATTTATTTTATTCCCAAATTTACTTTTTTCTTTGAAATAAATTTATTTCAAGGTCAGACGTTATTAATTGTTTACCCTCTGAATGAGGATATAGCTGTAGTTAGAGCAGTATGAAATTGTTTTCTTGTCGGCATTTAAAAATGAACTTTGAGTTTGATTTTGTTATTTCTGGAAATATAATAAATAAATATAATATATAAAGGAAAAATAAATAAATCTGTAAACTGAAAAAAATCATATGATGAGCTATAAACATATAATGAAAAAAAAAGGTTCAGACATCCCACATAACAATAATCTCTCATTCTACTTGGCTTATACGAAGAGGAATATTACTTGGTCTAATAACGCTAAAAATTGAAACTGCCAATCACTGTGCGTTTGTTTTGTTTTATAGATAATTTACGCACAAACACACACACACACATTATATATATATATATATATGTGTGTGTGTGTGTGTATGTGTGTGTGTGTGTGTGTGTGTGTGTGTGTGTGTGTGTGTGAAGAGAGATACCGCAAAAGATTTTGATTATAATTTGTATTAGGTTGGTGCAAAAATAATAACGTAATAATGTCGTTTTTTGACGTTAAAAATACGTCAAAAAACGACATTATTACGTCATTATTTTTGCACCAACATAATATTTGTTTTTGTGTATATATTATATTTTATTCTTCATAATATTCCTACAAAATTTCCGGTCTCCTGACATTCTTTAGGTAAATTAAAGAATCAGTTTTTAAAGGAATGATATTTCCTTATGTTATATTAACCATTCACTCCTTATTTTCTGTATTTTAGAGAAGATTGATCTCATTTTTTGACTGTTGGCAAGAATGTATTTATACTTAAGTGGTAATAAAATCATTAGGTTTGGTCAAATTGTATTTTCACATTGTGTATCGTGTGTGCGTGCGTGTCCCTGCTATCATCAACATGAATCAGCATACACACACACACACACATATATATATATATGTATATATATATATATATATATATATATATATATATATATATATATATATGTGTGTGTGTGTGTGTGTGTGTGTGTGCGGGTGTGTGTGTTTGTATATATATATATATGCATATAGATACCCACACATATAGAGATGCAAAATAAATAAAAATTTAAACTGCATCCCCAACAATGTGGTCGATGGATTCAAATACACAAAATGCCAGAAATCATAGTTATGCAACAGCCAAGCAATTTAAAAAAGAGTTGCCCTTCAAAAAATCAACATCAAATTACCCGACAAGAGAAAACTCTTTGTATCGCAACATATCTATGAATGCAATCAAGGCAAATATAAATTTATTTCTATATGCCAAACAGTCAACCACTCTTTCTTATAAATACAAGAAAAAACTTCATAGTCAAATTTAAACCAGCACTAAGCACATAATCTCACGCACATGGACACACGGCATGCACACATGATGGCCAGATAAACTGGTCGGACCGCCCATATACATTCACGTACGCATGCGCAAGCAAGTATCCATGGAGAACAAAAATATATACACAGGCAAAAGCAGATAGACTATTCAGAGTCACACACGTGAGCCCTAGGCCACAGAGAAAGAATGTGTATGTTTATGTGTGTGGATATATATATATATATATATATATATATATATATATATATATATATGTGTGTGTGTGTGTGTGTGTGTGTGTGTGTGTGTGTGTGTGTGTGTGGTGTGTGTGTGTGTATGCTGATTCATATGCATGCTAGCGGGGTCACGCACACATACACGATACACAAAAATGGAAATAGATTTGAAAGTATCAGGGGTGATGTGGTGATATGGGGGAAACTATCACCAACACATCTGTCATCGCCACCACTGAGACCAAACCTAATGATTTTGTTACCACTTAAGCATAAATTCATTCCTGCCAACAGTCGAAAAATGAGATCAAGCTTCTCTATAAATACAGAAAATAAGTAATGAAAACTATTAGTAGAACATAAGGAAATGTTATTCCTTTAAAAACTGATTCCTTTAATTTGCCTGAAGAAGGTCACGAGACCGAAAACACGTGTTGCAAAAATATGACAAAATATCATATGTTCATTAAAACAAATCCACATTATCACCAAAAACCTTTGGGTTTCTCTCTCTTTTTTTTAAATATACATTGTTCTCTTGTTGGATTAATTATAACCTTCTCTCTCTCTCTCTCTTTCACACTCTCTCTCTCTACACACATACATATATATATATATATATATATATATAGATAGATAGATAGATAATATGAGTGGTAAATATTGATAATATTAGCTTTTATATTTCTCCCTTCCACTCACCTCTAGTTAAAAAAAACCCTCTCTGTTAAGTTTTAATCTCCCACCTTCTCTCGTATGTTACCCCTCTCTTTAGCTCTAACATTCGTCCCACACACTCATACTTACATTCTCTCTAAATTCTATTTTTATTTCCGGAGTTGTTCTTTTCAGTTTTCTTTTTGAATTTGTAGGTCTGATGGATTGGATCGTATTTACGATTCCAATGGAATAAATTATGACCATGGAATATTAGTGTTTAAGCCTTTTTATTATTATTATTATTATTATTATTATTATTATATATATATATATATATATATATATATATATATATATATATATATATATTATTGCGCTCATGAATAAAACAAACTGTCGCCGCTTGGTTTCGACATCAGATTATTAATATCCGAGCACTTTTGTCTATTCCATTAGCCATAATTAAGGAATTTTTTTGTCAATTGTATACATAGATTTTCCTATATGTGTAGCTATAAAGATGGGACGCTTTTTACCCTTTCAAACACAGTTTTCTCAGTGTGGCCATGCTCATACTTAATGTTACTCACTGTTGATATTTTCTTTTTATTATTTATGCTTCCAGTATATTTAGGTTGTTTTTAGATGTGGATGCGTCTATTATAGTTGGATTTTATACGAGTATGTTGCTAACGGATTTTGTTACACACACAAAGACATACACACACACACTTATATACATATATAATTATTACTTTCATGCAAGTTACAAAATTTTGTCACTTTGTGTGAACTTCAGATTTCACTTTTAAATTTACATAATCTCTCTCCCTCTCTCTCTCTTTCTCTCTCTCTCTCTCTCTCTCTCTCTCTCTCTCTGATAGTGAGCACTTTAACCCATGAATATAGAGTCCCTTATTTCGTTAAGAAGAAATAGGCAACTGATCTCAAAAATAACCCACAATCTGCTCATAACTTGTTTAAGGAATTGCTTGGTAATTTTAACGCTGCCAAAACGAATCTGGGAGTCCTGTTTCTGTCTTCCATCATCGCTGATAAAAACCTCAATAAGAGTCACCCCTTGCACGTTTTTGGGCTGATATTTTCCGCTGACATGAATTATATTGAATCAATTGCTAGATGGGCTGATAGGAATCCTTGCTAACTATGTCGTGATAAAAAATATTCACCACCGGAATATTTCTTACGTATTTATAAATCTACTATTCATCCATATTTTGAATATTATTATAGTATATGGTCTGGTGCTCCTTTGCTATAAATACTTTCATGAAATTTCCTCTATGGAACCTAGAATTCATGAATTTAAGCGCAGTACATATTTGCGATAAAGTTATTTTACTGTTGCAATGATAAGATGTAACGGTATGTTCTATGCTAACAGTATATTTTCTTGCACTTGTCTGATGAGAAACTCCATTCCGACTATTTGCTTTCCTGTCAATATTCAAGAATATTCAAGTCAATATTTATCTTCTGTTTTCTTACCTATTATACAGTTGTGTATGTGTGTGTGTTTTTTATGCTAGTTTGTGTCTGTGTATGTGCATCCAGCTTTGTGTGTGTGTGTTTAAAATGAAATCCGTATACGATGCTAATTTTATTTCAACTTTAGCCAACTTTTTACGATTGCCATTAATATAAAATGCAGACACGTACACGGTGAGGGCTGATTTATTCTAAGAGAGACACAGATCTTAAAGCCAGTATTTAATTGAACAAACATTAGAATGCAGATTTGGGGAAATTAGCCAATTTGAGCCATTTAGCAACACTTCCTTATACCGGGTACAGAAAATATATATCGACGATGATTTTCTCTTGATATAGCCACGAATAATGGAACGAAATCTTTTGGCCATTTTGAACCGTGAAGAGATAAGCATCCTACATTGCTGCCCACCCCTACGCCATCAAGGCGCAGTCATAAAGTTGTCGTCTGGCCGTTGAACTATGTCGACAAAACACGCTTTTCGGTATGTCGCACGCACATTTCTCGGACTGACGGTGTATAACTGGCTACCATTCAGTGATCCACGTGGACAAAAGAGGAGAGTCAGATAGAGCAATGATTTCCTATGGAATTTGTGGAAAAATATCACTAGACGATGGCAAATTGAACTCGTCGTATTCCTTCCTATTTATCGATCTCTAGAGCTCCTCCCACCACAAGTTCACTCTCTATCGCTGCTTTCGCACCCTCACGTTTTCTTTTTACAATAAAATGTATCCACATAAATTTGTGACACGCACGTACGCAAACACACACACACACACGCATATATATATATATATATATATATATATATATATATATATATAGGTAGTAATCCGTTGGTATATAATCCAAGTGAATCCTATTACCACAATATAAAATATTAGATATTAAATGTAGTTCACACATAGAGCTCAATGTTTCATAATAAAAAGACAAATATATTTCATACAATCGGAATTAAGACACCATTATTTGAGTGATCATTTTCACCTTGTAAAATTAAATTTACAGGATTTTTCAAACAGTCAATGATTGATAATTTTTTAAAATAAAAAACAGACAAGGTGGAGGAAAGAAAGAGAGAATTAAGGGAATAAAAGTATAAAGAATAAGGGAATTAAATGAATACGGAATAAAGAATAAAAAAAAATAAAAGATAGGGAATAAGAGAATAAATAAAAGGGAATTAAATGAATACTGAATAAAAGAATACAAAAAAAATAAAAGATAGGGAATAACAAAATAAAGAATAAGGGAATTAAATGAATACGGAATAAAAGTATACAGAAAAAATAAAAGATTGGGAATAACAGAATAAAGAATAATGGAATTAAATGAATACGGAATAAAAGAATACAAAAAAATAAAAGATAGGGAATAACAGAATAAAGAATAAGGGAATTAAATGAATACGGAATAAAAGTATACAAAAAAAATAAAAGATAGGGAATAACAGAATAAAGAATGAGGGAATTAAATGAATACGGAATAAAAGAATACAAAAAAATAAAAGATAGGGAATAATAGAATAAAGAATAAGTGAATTAAACGATTCCTTTAGAATGAATATATAATACTGTATAAATAATAAATAATATATAAGTATATTAATTGAAGAAATAATTAAAAAATACTAACAAAAAATTAAATAAATATAAAATTTTACAAAAACGGAATTGAAACTAAAATATTTAATACAAAAACAAAATAGACCTCCCCAATATGGAATATTTGCAAAGCCCTTCATATTTATACTAAGATGAATATTCAAATGTCACTCATCATACCTCTTAATTCAATATGTATTAATTCTAATTAAAGCACTTCTATCAATATTATATATTGATATATGCAACGCATACAAAATATGAAAAACTCCATAATATTAAAAAGTAAGTAAATATTTAAATTTCACATTGATTGAAAATAAATATAAAAAATATATATATAAAGAAATATATGAAATAGATCTTATAAAAACATAAAATTATTAACTCAAATGTTATATTAACGTATATTATTATTAATATGTAATATTGTAGCGAAGGCATAATACTTATATGTAAAGGATAATTCAGGGTAAATAAATAAAAATATATTAATGTAAAAAAAAAATCAGGAAAAATAGTGCCAATAAGGTTATTATTAGGGATATTTATAATCACCAAGAATTAATAGTAATTTAGTTATAGAGAAAAGTTATTTTTGTAAATTGCAACAGAAGAGAAATATGGGAAAGATATATAAAGAAAAGAGGGATATACAATACAATTGTCAACGACAGCAGTTAATGTACTTGTTAAAAGATAACCGTTCACTCAATTCTGGTCAGGAACGAAGAGGAGCAGGAAATGGCAGGTAAAGTACAAAGTATGGCGATTCATGATAAGTTACATAAGAGTTTAGATATGTGTTAATTTACAGTATAGACAGCATTTAGAAAATAGTTCAAACCTTTTGTTTAACAGTATCTTTGGATTTCTAAATCTAATAATTCTAATTTTTCTTGTGCGCATAGATTGCATCTACCTTTAAAACTACTAGGAGTGTGATCGAATACTATAATTTTCTAGTCAATCTGAGGGTCCAGTCCTTTCACAATTAATTCCCTGATGTTTTTTTAAATTTCAATTTTGGTTAGGAAAATGAGTGCCGATGGGTATAAAGACGTTGCTTCCATTCACCGCGGAATTATCAATATTAATGTTGTAGTTGTTCTTGCTCTCTTTAGGGTAAATGATTGCCTAGTAAATTACATTACAGGTTCTGCATTTTCCTTCTACTGGACAGAGTTCACCATTTCTACAATTACATGGCTTATCCATACTAGGTGAATTGTTGATGCAATAGAATTTATTAAGAATAACTTTAATATATATATATATATATATATATATATATATATATATATATATATATATATATATATATATATATATATATATATGTATATATATATATATATATAAACTTTAACACTATATTCATATTATTTATATACTTCTATATTACAAAGACATGAAATGCTTCGATTATCCGTATGTATACGTATGTGTGTATTATATTAAACAAATGTGAAAGGTACTTTTATTAAGTTTTTATATGTTTCTTCTATGTTAAAAAGTGTTTCTCCTCTTGAATTAATGTGTGTAAAATTGTACGAAGTTTTGTTGATTGCGTGCGCTTCCGATTTTATCAATTAACCATTTACGTTGATTTTAGGCCTACTATAAAAATCTCGTTCACGTGTTATTTCAGTCAGACTGAAGTTACAGAATAGCAGACAGATCCTAATTTTGAAATATGGCACATACATTCTGACCGAGTTCGTAATTGATGATATCAACTGTTATTTGTCATATAATAAAGCTTTTTTATTATTTTCAAGCATTTTTACAGTTGCAAGAATTAAGAAAAAAAAGAAAAACCCTACATTTATTGCCATGTGCTTGAAGTTCAGAGTGGGCACCAAACAACGAGAAAGAAATGCATAAATGTTCTTTATATGAATTTCAAATTATTTTAAAAGAAACAGTTTTATATCCACCAATAGTATATCGTAAGAATTATATATATATATATATATATATATATATATATATATATATATATATATATATATATATATATATATATATGGTGGGGTTATAGTTTATTGATGAGAGCGCATAGTTGGTATTATTCACTGTTTTGAATAAGGCCCGTATGTATCACAACTACGTTGAAGATAACTTATGATTTCGTATATTTATACACAGACACATACATACACAAATATAGCGCACATGCGCGTATGTATGTGTATATATATATATATATATATATATATATATATATATATATATATATATATGTGTGTGTGTGTGTGTGTGTGTGTGTGTGTGTACATATATTATATATATATATATATATATATATATATATATGCGTTTGAATCTATATCTATCTATCTATCTATCTATCTATATATATATATATATATATATATATATATATATATATATATATATATATATATATATATTTCAACCTCGGATTGAGGCAATAGGATGTCTGGCCACATTGATGATCTGTATTACAGTGAAACTCTCTGTCTATGGATGACAATATATATATATATATATATATATATATATATATATATATATATATATATATATATATATATATATATATGTGTGTGTGTGTGTGTGTGTGTGTGTGTGCGTTTCAGTGTATCCGTGTGTATTTTTAAAAATATGTTTAGTAATATATCACTCCACCATTTGGGCAAATATAGTGAAATCAAAATAAATTTTCAGATATTGGGATAAAAAAACAAACAAACAAATAGTCTGCATGGAAATCATGTAGATATTAATGACTTCTCATTGCAGAAATTCAGAGAGAAAGTGATATATTTTTCAATATTCAATCTTCTTTATATACTGGGACATGTTAACCGGAGTCTGCAGAAGATTTTCTTTCTTTTAAAGGGACTAAACTCATAGTTAGACTAATGAAACAAATCATGTCGCCCTTTTGCATTCTTCTGGATGACGGCGTTCTTTGAACATAGCGAAAACTTTGGACGGTACATGAAGAATTGATCGATTTAAGCTAACTGCAAAAAAATACAATGGAGTGTCTCGAATGGTTAAATATCGTTAGACATAAAAATAGTAAATCTTATAGAATATGACTAGACTTTTAAAGTTTTGTAATGGGCTATCAAACTTTTCAGCGAATCTAAACAGCGAAGGACAGATAATCCAGTGTGGATATAAGTGTTGGTTGGTTGAATGATTCAAAAAGTGAATTGGCATAAAATATTGTGAGTTCAATACCTGGTCTCAGCAGAGCGAAGATAAAATTGGATTGTTCAGTTACGAAGGGGAAGTAACTGAATTTGAGATAACAAAAAAAAAAAAAAGTATGTCGCGTGAAATTAGACTAATCTACCCACTGGAAAAAATAAAGGGTCTGGTTCGAGTTTCCAGCGTATATCACCTGAAGAAGGTTGGAGCTTACAGTGACCGAAACGTCATAAATATGACAATAAAGATGAGGACAACAGTCCGAACGATGTAAATAATATAAAACGCATGTAATAGAGCCTTATTCTTTTACGGTTTATGAGCAGTTAAATCACGAGCTAGTGTGCATATAATTCATAGAGACCTACATTGAAGGTTTCAGAATAAATCAGACATTACCATAATTAATTGCCCCTAGTTAAATTATCCGAAGAATCGTGTAGTATATCATACAACAGTGATTTTTAATCAAACTGGAGTTATGGAGTTGTAATAGTTATTTATGATTATGATAACATAAAACTATTCTTGATATTGATTGCGATAATGAAACTAATTAATGATAATAAAAGATTTTCAATTAATGAAAGTATATTGGGATAAAGCTAGGGCAATGATGAAAAAGAATGATTGAGAGTAAATCTGACTGGCTTATATAACCTTGTGGGAATTCTTCGAGGCTCGAGTCTAATTCGCTGAGACTTGCCACTTTGAGATCTACCCTCCCTCCACCCGAGGTCACCTTTTAAGCAGTATCCCAATCCTTCAATTCGAAGTCGTGACCGAAAGGAATATTTACCAGTTGATGCGTGACTTTCATATGATTCTCGATAGAGAACAAGTTTAAGGGCGAATAATACTTTTTTGGGGGGTTGTCTTTCACCAATTCTTCAACTTTCTTTTGTATTCAACATTAGCAGATATGAACAAAAATCACGCACGATTGCCCGCTTCAGATGCCCTCTCATTTTATACTCCCCTCGAATAAACACACACACACACACATACACACACACACACACACACACACATATATATATATATATATATATATATATATATATATATATGTATGTATATATATATATAAACACACACACACACACACACACATATATATATATATATATATATATATATATATATATATATATATATATATATATATATATTATATATATATATATATATGTATGTATGTATGTATGTATATATGTATGTATATATACACTCGTCTGGCGTTTAATGCTCTTATCTAAATATTTGCGAACCACTGCTCCGGCTAAATGGAGAGGTAAGGCCTAACATCATCCAATGGCTACTCGTGCTCAGCCGGCTTATGATTGGATAAAAGTCGGTAATTCGTGACTTCACAACGCTAAACAAAGATCAGGCACTGTCAAAGATTTGGCGTAAAAAGAGACACCTTCCAAATCAGTAAACCAAAATATCTCTTTTTGCGCACGACATAGAGAATATACCAAATATGGTAAGTAAAGATTCCTGAAATAATTGAATGACGAATGATTGAAAGAACTTAACTTCGTTTCTGTTTGAACACAAAAAGAAAGCTATTTTTTTTTTATTGGTCTTCAAGATTTTACTAATGTTACTTTGCTTTTTATGTCATTTAAACAGCAATTAACTCTTGTGAAAAATTCTTGAAATATTATGAACAAAAGGCACCTTTCAATTTATCATAACATGAGACCAAATATCTCTTTTTATGAAGAATTTTTTTCCTAGCTAACCTCTTCCCTAAAATATTTGGCCGATTTATTTTGTCAGTGGTCAGGAATCGATACCATATATTTCGGTTTTTCGATTATCATTATAGGAAGTGCGTTTTTCACGAACCGCTTTTATGTGTAACAGAATCCCCTGTGGATGATTTACCGAAACGTCCAATTTTATCCTCTTAGGGTCAGGCGTTATCTAGTCTCCATATCATTATAGCCTTCAATTGGGTGTCCTGGCTATGGCGATAAAATACATCCACGTCCAACAGCAAGACCTTTGATCAGGAGACTTTGCGGAGCGTAGAACCACCTCTTAATTGCTGATGTTCCCAGGCCTGACACGGCGTGGTAGCACCTGTTAGGGTCCCAGATATGGGAAAATAGTTAACCCCAAAACTGAGACTACATACCCGTCCTGGACATGACGATAAATTACATCCGTATCCAGGGTAAGACGATAAACTACGTCCAACAGCAAGGCCTCTTATCAGGAAGCTTTGCGGAGCGTGGAACCACCTCTTAATTGCTAATGTTCTCAGGTCCGGCCTGATCCGAGATGGTAACACCTGTTAGGGCCCCAGCTATGGGCAAATATTTAACCCAGAAACTGATTGAAAAAGCATTATAAATGTGTAAAAATAGGTTTTAATACAAGGAATACTTTGCAAAATATTATTACCAGAAATAAATTTTTGAAGAAAAAAAATATTACCAACAATATGTTTTTGAAAAAATGCTATTACCAGCAATACGTTTTTTGAAAAATAATATTACCAGCTATACATTTTTGAGGAAAAAAATATTAACAGAAATAGATTTTTGACAAAACAAAAATATTACCAGGCAAAAAAATGTTGTCAGCATTAAATAACCCATTGAGATGTTGATATGCCGTAAAACAAAAGAAACGCAAACCAATATAAATATCAATATTATTAGATGCATCCATGATAATCGGAACCAATTTTTCGGGAATATAAATATATATTTTGATATTCGAAAAGAATATTTACTATTAATTATCATTAAATGAATTATATACTCTTAAAATTTCTGACACGTTTTTACGAGTATCTCCGTCTTTGTTATTTCCATTATTTCCGTCTGTGAGATTTGCTATTATACTTCTACCTGTTACAATATGTTTCCAGAAGTCATTGCCACTGATGTATAATTTTACAAAATATCGTGTGCACCTACGAATATTCCAGAGTCCGGATACTATTCTGGACATATAAAGTGATTAGGACTTATTCCAATAGGGAAAAAAAAAAAAAAAAACACCAGTAGCAAATGCAATTACTCTTGTCTACCAAGGGAAACATTATTTCTCCTTACGTCTTGCTAACCGACATTACTATGTTTATTTTAAAGATAAAGTCTGTCTTTCTGTCCCTTGATTTGCGTTCTAGTAATACTAAACTTCCATCTAAGGATTTCATCTTGTGAAAGCTTTCTGCAATATTATGATCAAAAAACGTTTCGTTTGATGTAAACAAAAGAGAAAAAGAACTCTTTTTTTTAAAGAAACTATTATTTTAGCTTTTCTCGTCACTAATGTACTTTATGTCTTTACTTCTTTTTGTCTCTGGTCAACATTCGATCCCATATGCTCATGTTTTTTTTTTTCTGTTTTCAAGGTAATAAGTGTTTTTCCTCCTCGTTTCATAACACTATTCAAACAGCTTCTTCACAGTAACCGCTTCTTTGTGAAACAGAATCCCTTGTTGATGCATTTTCGAACACTATTTTACCCTTTTTAAGTCGAGAGTTATCTAATCTCTATATTCTTATAATCTCTACATCCTTACGTCAATACCGCCCGCGCCATTCAGTAACACTACTTTTTTGAACCTTCAGTTATCATTATAATATATATATATATATATATATATATATATATATATATATATATATATATATATATCCCATCAATTCAACGTGTCAAACTGCGAAATCTTACCCTTGTATGTAATACGAAATTAATGCGTAACGCATTAGACGGCGAACCGGATTCAAATTTCACAATTCTTCTCATCTTGATTTTCATTAGCTCAGAATGACTACGCCATTGGATTGTTTTAATCACTATCATTATTATTATTATTATTATTATTATTATTATTATTATTATTATTATTATTATTATTTGCGCATGTTATGTTTGCTGCTTTCTATCCTGTAGAGTGGGGTCCAAAATATGTTCCTTAGGCCCTATAGGAGAACTGACATTTAATTGATAGCACATTTCTTAGTAGATAGGATGTTCCTTGTAAGGCGATCTTCTGATCAACTTTTATGTTGATGTTACCTGCGACACTCTTAGTAAAATAGTTTATTCCTTTTGTTCACGATGCTAAGTCTACCGATTACTGTTGGTACGACAGTCTCAGTCTTCATTCCCCACATCCTGTTAATCTCGATCTCCAGCACCTTGTATCTGGACAATTTTTCGATAATTTTTATGGAAGTTTTTCTCTCCGATAGTGCTACTATATCAATAAGCATACACTTCCTAAATTCTTCTTCTTCTTTTTCTTCTTCTTCTTCTTCTTCTTCTTCTTCTTCTTATTATTATTATTATTATTATTATTATTATTATTATTATTATTATTATTATTATGTTTAGCCTTCACTTAATTAAAATCCTTAAAATTCGTTTTACGCAATAGATAGTCATCATGTGCAGTGTTTATATTTTTATTACGCTAAGAATTGACGTTTGAGTTGACGAGGAGTTTTACAACGTATCGTATAAACAGGGGCTTTCTAAATTTTGCTAATATTATCTATTTCCTCATTGCTCCTACAAACGATTCCAGTTTTTATAGGTATAACATTAGATTTAAGTTATAAAATTATCTTAATTTCATTTTCGAAATTGTCATATTTACTTGTACTTCTTCATTTTATTCTTCTTATTGCACTTTTTCTCCCTGGTCCTTCTTTTTCTATATGCCACATCTCTTCAAGATGTTGGTTTTCATGGTCCTCCATAATGTCCTGTCATTTTTCCATTTTTAGCTCTTAGTAAATGTCTTTTTGCTATCTCTCCTCTCCTAAATGAGAATTTTTTTTTTTACACTTTAATCACGATGCGTAATCCATTATTGTTTTCTATGTCTCTCTGTATGAGTATTATAGTTCCACAGAATAGTCAATTGATGAAATTTTATGGCTGATTCCGATTGTTGTTCATACCATTTTTCAGGTTTTTTTTACACTATAATATATCTTCCATTGAATATACCGCCTACTCCTGCAATCTTAATATTGTATTCCTTCATTACCAGCATTGTATTGCCAGACACTAAATTGACAATAGTCTCAAACTCATATTCACATAATATATATACTGCGGCATTTTATACTGTATTATCATGGTAATTTATGTGGTCTTCTGTCGTCATTATATATGCGTTTGTTTCTCGTTTTAACCCTGTACTCATCCGCCATCAATGGATTACCTACTTATCTACATCCGTTTTTGTTTTCATGTGTATTTTTAATCTGTTTAAACCTTGTGTCTTGCTTTTAATAATTCTAGCTACCGTATTTCCTTGGCAGTAATGTTGTATTCCTTTAGGAATTAACTTTTCTTTTTATAAATGTAGAATTTTTTTTTTTTTACATTTTCGTGACAGTTAATTGTTTTCAGTAAATAATCAGTTTTGGTCCCTGAATAGTTTTTTAGACATTTTTTTTTTCTTTTTTTTAGGTTAACACAAATTGAATTATCTCTCAGCGCCTATTATATCTGACAAAGGGAAGATTGTTTAAAGCTTCTTTCGAATGGTCAATGTTATGCCAAAACAGTATTTTTTTTTTTGGTCAGTAGTAAATGTCATGATGCCATTTCTAACCTTAGGTCTCTGAGTAGAACCCGGAAAGAATTGTGTATACACCAGAAAAGAAAGGAAATAATAATAATAATAATTAGAAGAAGAAGAAGAAGAAGAAGAAGAAGAAGAAGAAGAAGAAGAAGAAGAAATCTGTAAAATGTGGCACATGGGAACATCAACAATCCTCGTTGTAGTTGGAGCCCTCGGATTATTTGTAAAGGATTCAAGTAGACTAATTGAAGGGATTCCTGGAATCCCACGCCTTAAAGAAATACAAAAAAAAAATTCTCACGAGTACAGCCGACACCTTACGAAGGGCTTTGTCTATGTATTTTTTTTTCCAATGGAAAATGTCATGATGCCGGTAAGAAATGAATACACATCAGAAATCAAAAGAAATAACATAAAGAATAATAATAATAATAATAATAATAATAATAATAATAATAATAATAATAATAATAATAATAATACGTGTTAATTCATTGAGATAAGGCCATTGATGAAAAATATGCCAGTCAAGTTGTTAAACAAATTATATATATACAATATTATTGAAAATGGAATCGAGATGTGACATCTCACCACTAAGATAATCTCAATTGTTATTTGAGTGTCTGGAAACATAGTAAAATATGAAAAATCCAGTTTTTCATCGACCTGGTGAATTGAGTTTTGGCTGAAATACAAAGGATTGCACCTTTTGATATTTCTCACTTCACCAGTGAGTTTTTTTTTATCAATAAGCCAGATTATTGGGGATTGATAAAGAACATAACTGATGTGGATGCAATGCGAATACATATTTTTATATATTCAGAATATTGTACAATATTTACAAGCCATTCTCTTTCATATTTTAAATAGTCTTCTATCATTTAACTGAATTTTAAAACCAGAGCATAATTTGGATTTTTCATTTGTTGATATATTTATCTGTATCTGGTTCAACCAGTCTCTTTGGCTGCTTTCCATGCAATTATTTTGATGTCAATTATAACTATTATTATTGTTATTATGTTATTTCTTTTGATTTCTGGTGTATACTCATTTATGTCTGGGTCCCGACCAGAGACCTAAGGTCAGGAATGGCATCATGACATTTTGAACTGAAAAGTTATTTTTAAAAATAGTACATACTTTACATAAATAACGCCCTTTGTAAGGTGTGGACTATACTTGTGAGTACAATTTATTATCATTATTATTATTTTATTTCCCTGGGGTGTACACATTTCTTCCGGGTCCCCCCGATAAACCTAAGGTTAGAAATGGCATCGTGACATTTTCCGTTGTCCAATTAAAAACACACACGCACATACACACAAAACAAATATATTTTAAATAGATAAAGCTCTTCGTAAGATGTGGGCTGTACTCGTGAGAACAATATTTTGTATTTCTTTAAGGCATGCGTTTACAGGAATCCCTTCAATTAATCTACTAGAATCTTTTCCAACCAATCCGAAGTCTCCATGGATTGTTGCCACATTTTTGAGATTTCTATTTCAAGGTCCCTGTATTTTGGTCGATTTTTGAAGATCTTCAAAAGTATATTGCAGTCTGCAGGGACGAACATATCAATAAGGAGGCTTTTTTTTGCAGTCTCTAATAACAAACTGGCCGGTTAGCTTTGATATTATTATTATTATTATTATTATTATTATTATTATTATTTGATTTGTTCCTCTCTGAGGGTATTACATTTTTCCATCGGGGGATAATGATTATGTCCTAGCTTTTATCCGCTATTCCAAACAATGCTACCGACTACGAAAATTCCAATGGCATCGGCAATATCCAAAGTATCCTGTGTAGCAGAATGATTCCTGGAAATACTCCCCAGTGTGCCAGCCGCAAAAGAAAGAACCCGAACTACTGCTTGGTATATATCTCTAATTTTCCCTGTCAGGTCACTGTATTTTCGATTGCTCCGCCTTGAAGTTCTTATACCAAGGGATCGCAACGTCTATTAGGACCCATTCATTATTACTCTTGTTCTCAAGTATATCAGGGCGATTTCCCTCCAAACGCTTGTCATTCAAGACAGTTTATTATTATTATTATTATTATTATTATTATTATTATTATTATTATTATTATTATTATTATTATTGTGGTTGTTGCTGTTGTTGTTGCTGAATCCTTTTTCCTTCTTTATATGTCCGCAGTGACTTTCACTCCCTGTACCGCTATCTTATGGAGTGTCAAGAATATATTTTATATTTCCCTTCATGTCTTTTCACGAGCATATTTATATCCACAATGTTACAGTGTTTCTCTCAACAACTTTCTCGTTCCTCCTTTTATTTTCCTGTTCATTATTTTTCTGTTCTTTTTATTTGCCTGCGCTCGTGCTCTGAGGAGAAAGCATTCCATTATTTCAAACACTTTTCTAACAGTAATTTTACTCTTTCTTTTCTTTATCACATCAAAAAAATTAAAACAATCGAACAAAATTCCCGCGATGTATTTAGTCACGTGTATACGCGAGAAGAAATCAAAGAGGTATACATTTCATTTTTTCATCAATTACTATTTTCAGTATTTACATTATGCGGACCATTGTCCTCATCTTTGTCGCCATATTTGTCACAACGTTTCGGCCGTTGTACGCTCCGGCCTTCTTCAGGTCGTTGGAATTTCGAACTCAACCCTTTATTTCGATCCCTGGGGTAGACTGTTCTAGTTCCACGTGCCATGTTTGATGGATGTCAGTTATCTCCTGCTAATTTTCCCTCTGAAATTTCTCCACTGCTTTAACCGGGTATTGAACTCACACTCTTTGGGTTTGTCACTGGATCTAACCAACGCCTTTATCCACTGTGCCATTGAGGACATCTGGGTATGAATTTCTGGGTATTGTAAACCTAATGTTTTCAGCAAACATTTTTACCAGTGCTCATATTGCAATTTTCCTGTTATCATTGTATGTTTTTACCAGAGCTCATTTTGCAACTTTGTTATCATTGGTTTTCTCTGGCACTCCTTATTACTGGTTCCTATATTGAATTTATTTCTATGCTTGGTCGGCTCAGGAGATTTTTGTGGCTTAGCATATGTGCTGATTCCTTAAGTTTACGAATTTTCCAATGGTGTTCCCTATCTATGATCTCAACATGATCCCACAGGGAGCGGTGATCTCCCTTCTCTCTCCATATGTGGTCAGCCACGCCTGATTTTTCTACTTCCCCTCGCGTTACAGCTTTCTGGTGTTCTTGAAGCCTTACCTTGAGGGGGCGGCCCGTCTCTCCTTTATATTTCTTTCTGCAGCTGCACAGGATAGCGTACACACAGTCTTTAGTCATGTTCTCCTATATGGGAGGTCTCACTCGAGAGAGATATCTGCGTAGTGTTGTCAAGCTCTTGAAGGTTGTCCTGATGTTATATGGACCGCAGATCCTTTGTATTTTCTCTGATAACCCCTTCACATAAGGCAGGCAGACTGTTTTCTGGGTGTTTGTGTCCTCCTCCTCCTCTTGTACCCGCCTATCGCAGTTTTTTTTTGGGGGGGGGCAGCTGCCATGTACCCAGGGTAGTTGTTACGTTGTAGGGTACTACTTATACTGACCAATTCTTTATCTAACATCTCTGGGTCGCCACTTATGACTTTTGCTCGGTGTTGTAAGCAACGGACGATCCCTTTCTTTACGCTGTATGGATGGTGGGAGTTGAAATTGAGGTACTGTCCGGTGAATGTTGGTTTACGGTATACGGATGTCTTGAACCCATGCTCTGTTCGAGATATTAGTACATCCAGGAATGGGAGTGTGTTGTTACTCTCTTTCTCCATTGTGAACTGTATCGAAGGTCTTATTGAGTTCACATGGTCCAGTAGAACCTGGACATCTTCCTGGTGTGGCCAGAGTATGAAGGTGTCATCTACGTACCTTAACCATGTAGTAGGCTTTACCGATATAGATTCTAATGCCATTTCTTCAATGTATTCCATGTATATATTCGCCATTGCTGGTGATAATGGCGAGCCCATTGCTAAGCCCTCATCCTGTCGATATATGTGTGATCCCATTCCGAAGTGTGTTGTTTGTGTACAGAAAGTCAACATCTCCAGAAAGTCCATCTGGTTGGATAGGATGGGAGCATATTTGGAACTAGAACAGTCTACCCCAGGGATCAAAATAAAGGATTCAGTTCGAAATTCCAACCACCTGAAGAAGGCCGGAGCGTACAACGGCCGAAACGTTGTGACAAATATGGCGACAAAGATGAGGACAATGGTCCGCATAATGTAAATATTGTACATAATACCTCATCTCAGAAATATAGACAAACTCTGAATTACTATTTTGTTTATATTTTCCTTTAAGCCCGAGACTATTCCCGACTTAGGCGGCATGACTATGACTATTCTTGGGAAATGTACTGAAACCGTTTCCTGTTGATTTCGGCATAGATGTATTCATGTTTACTTTCTAGATCTACTATCCCAGCAACAATAATGACTCCAGTTTGCGGATTTTTTTATACTACTTATTGGAAGAAAGTCAACTTCTTTCAGGAATTCCAGCGAAGGAAATGCAACGCACGTAGCTACAATTTGAACGCAGTTTCCTGATTATATTTTAAAGTCGCTAACCGTTATGCCAATGCCTCTATATAGAGAAGTTTCACGGAACACTAATTTTCAAAATGACTTGTGATGTTAGAAGCTGACACGTTGTAATTTCCTTAGGTCAATGAAAGCTTTGTTATCACTTCCGGAATGCTCGTTGTAGATGAGACTTTGTTAACGCAGATACTGCTACTTGTACCTCCTTGAAATAATACTCGCACTAATAATACCTGTTCAAATAGTAATCGCCGAATAGTAATTCGTTTAATGATCAGTATAAAGAAATAGTTTAGTGGATAGTATCGAGAAGAGCGATCACTTAGATGTCACGCTAATTCTCAGTTATGCGTTTCTTTTATGAACACGTGATCTTATTATTTAATAATGGAATCGTCCGTGTTTTTTCACAAGTGATCTGTGTTCAAACTACGGTGTCGGCAACGACACATTATTCCTATACAATAAAATATAATACGTGGAAACCAATCAGTTAATGATTGTTTTAATGCTGCGTTTTTTTATATGGCAATGAGCTAAAGCTGCAATAACAAATTTCGTAGTGATTTTACTGATCAAAGTAAATAGCTTGAATAAAGCTGGATCAGTCAGACAGCAACATCTGTGGGTGTCTGGGCGTTAGGTAATGGCTCGTAACTTAGTATCGTTGACAATTACACTGAAGTAGTGTGTTCGATCTTGCTGAGTTTGAAAATAGATCGACAGTGAGAAAATACAGGTGATCCGATTATTGAGTTATGTGGGCCACGTGATCACAGAGTACATGCATACGTAGGAAATCGCGTGACGTCTAATTGATCGCTGCTCTATCCTCTATAAGCATGCAGACCGCTGTTCTTTACTCTATTCACTGTACTATTTCTCTATTGAGATCATTATATAGTAGTTACTTTCGAGTGCGAGCGATATTCAACGGAGTCTGACATCAGCGTTGTTCAACGGCGTACTATAGTTGTATCTGCGATCATAAATTCTCTACTAAGCGCATTACGAAAGTGGCAACATGTATTCCTTGACATCATATAAGTGGCAACGAGTGTTCGTTGAGTCACAAAATATGAATAAGCTGAGATCAAATATTGTTCATCTCTGGTATATCAGATATTTCAACATCTTATAAAAATGAGGCGATCATCCCGAACAGAGTTTTATTCTCATTCTTGGTTTTATGCATAAACAGATAAAATGCTTTATAAATAATATAAGAGATTTATTTTAAATTTTATATTTGTAATAAAAATGAGATTTTATTCAATCAAATATTGTATGTTTGAGATTGTAAAAAAGCTTTAATCATTGAAGCATTTAATAAAATACATTTTCAGATATTATTAATTTTCTTCCTACTATTTTATTCACTCTCTGCTAGCGTGTAAGCAATCTATGTTTGGAGATATCAAAATAAATTATGTAAAGAAATCTATCTTTCTGCATATTATTGCAACAGGCGATACAAAATACGATATACATTATTTGAACTATTGACCTCATCTTTGTCACCATATTTATTACAACGTTTCGGCCGTTGTAGGCCCCGGCCTTCTTCAGGTGGTTGAAATGCCGAACTGAACCCTTTATTTCGTTAACTGGGGTAGACTGTTCTAGTTCCACGTGCCATGTTTAATGGATGTCAGTTATGAGTTATCTCCTGTTAATTTCCCTCTGAAAGTTCTCCACTGCCTTAACCGGGTATGGAACTCATACTCTTTGGGTCCTGTCACTGGATCTAACCAACGCTTTTATCCACTGTGCCATGTGTTTTTGAGGAAATATGATATATAAATCTGAACACACATATGGAGAGTGAAAAAACGACAATAGCTAAAGAAATAGGAAACCTTACTTAAATAAATCAAAGAAAAGTCATACTGGAGTGCAATCTAATATCTTCTATGGTGACGAATGCTGGACAATATCCTCACAGATGAAGAAGATATTTGAAGCAACATAGATGTTGTTTTTCCAAGAAATGCCGAGCATACCAAAGACGCAACATGTAACAAAGTACTGATAATAATGAAGAAAATGCATTAGGAATTTCTTAAAGATATAGTGAGAAAAGATGGTTTGCTGAATTTATCAGTCATGAGAAAAAAGTGGTAACTGCAATCGTGGCGCGATTGAAGAGCAAAATAAAAAGAAAACGGCAAAATTCTTTAGAGAAACAAAAGACAGTAAAACGTGGATAGACATGATCAAACATGTTCTGAAAATACATGCATTTTTAAAAGGACTTTGTTATTCTCTATCCGTATAGATGACCTTTCCGTATTTATTTATAATGCACTTTTTATCCAGAAAAAGGCAGTTGGATAATATTGAAATGAAAGCATCATTGTATTTAACCGCTAGTCAACTCGCTAAAGAAATATTAGTCAATTTGCATCAACCAAAGCCAACCACATGAGTTACTGAATGCAGGCTGGACGATGTAAACAAGTAGTTAAATACCATATGAGCTCAATTACGATTTCTCTAAAGGTAAGTTTTCAACAATTTAATCTTCGGTTTTCATCGGATTCCTTTGTTTATTTTGTGAACATCTCATGATGTCAGTTCATTTCATTCAGTTTTTTTTTTTAAATATGGAGTCATATATTGATGTTTTTTCTTTATTCCTCCGCCCGTTTTTTTTTTGTTTTTTTGTTGATTCTTTATTTTTTTATTCGTTACATTGTCCTATTTTTTCCCTTTATATTTGCATTCTATTTTTACTTTTGCTATTTCTTATTGTTTTGATATGCATTCTTTAGTCCAAAATATCACTTCCTGTCATGTGATACTAAAACTTGATATTCTATTAACATAATTATTCTGTCATTTCTTTACGTTATTCAAACTGATATTAATTTACCCTATTCATTCGATTCTATTCATCCATTATTCACGTGTTATTATACAAGTAATTGTATATTTCTATTTCGAAAACCTCTATATTTCTTCATTTAGCCAATTATTTTAATTATTTTCTTTAAATTATTCATTATCTCTTTCTCTAAGGAATATACCTACTTTTTTCATTCTTTTTATTCTCCGGCAGTTATATTCCATTCAAGCATTCTTCCATTCCTATATGGTACATCCTGTTTACTGTATACTTTTAATCTATAAAATCATTCTCTTTATAAATTCATTTCTTCTTATTCATTTCTTTCATGGTTATTTTGCTTTCTAAACTTTCACGTTTTTTCAATCTTTTTTTGTATTCTTCACTTACCATTTTATTTCTTTCTGTCCTGTTTATTTAACGTGTTCTTTTGTTTTCTGTACTCTTTTTTATATTTGAATTTATTCATTTTATTTCTAGTTTCATTTTTTGTCATTTCTTTTGGTTTTATTGATTTATTCAAAGTACTATGTTTATCGTTTTTGCTAATTTATTCTGTTATTCCTCTGTTCATTTTATTATACATACATTCTATTCAATTTATTATTCCTATATTCTATTCCTTTTTTTGTATTTCCTTTCCCCTGTTCATTTTATTATTCCTTCATTCTATTTATTTTATTAATCCTATATTCTATTCATTTTTTTGTATTTCCTTTCATCTGTTCATTTTATTATTCCCACATTCTATTCATTTTACTATTCCCTTACACTATTAATTCGTTTATTCCTTTACGATATTCTTTCAATCTTTGCGCATTTTTTAAAGTTATTCTGTATTATTTTCCTAAGTATTTATTTGATATTTCAGTTAGCCTATTGCAACAAGCTGGGAAGAAAGCCCCCATTAATACTGGAAAGAGAGATAAGAGTTTAGAATGTTTCCTGTACGAGTAACGGATGTTATTACCATTATGATCCTCTTTATTTCGTGTTTTATCTGACATTTATTCATTTTTCTTTTTAAGTTCATTCTTTTTTCTTTCATTAAGTTAATCTTTACACAGTTTTTATTCTCTTCTATTTTTTTTGCTTCTTCGATTCTTCCCTTATTCTTAATCGTTTTCATTCATAAACTCTTTCCTTTTAAGTCTATTCATTCTTTATAACTGATTCTTTCAAGTTGTTTCTGGTCTCTTGCTTTCCTATTTATATTTTCTTTTCTTTTTTCTCCTTCATTTCCGTCTCTCTCCCGATTTGCTATCTCATTCTCTCTTCCTTTTCAATTCTATCTCTTCTTTCATTTTCTCGCATTTCACGTTCTCTGTACCTGGCAGACACCGTATTTTTCCCCCGACTTGCGCGCATCTGTGATCCTCCCATTCTTACCCAGCCGACCAACCGTCAGATCAGACTTTTCTCCCGGTGCAACCGAGATTAGTTCGTCACTCAGGGGA
>OZ010573.1:133916609-133936609 GCA_963932145.1 Acanthosepion lycidas | reverse complement strand
GGGCGGGGACTTACTCAGTGAAGCGGTGGGTAATTATTCTTTGTTTTAATTTTCAAAAATATTCAATATATGCTACATCTAAAGTCTTGGGAAAATATCAAATCTTTCTTCATTGCTTTTTCAACATTCTCTATGACTGAATGTGATTTCAACGCAGTTACACAGCTTTTTACTAAACATAGAAAGCATCTGCAATTACAAAAGTAGGAGATCATCCATTACTTCTAAGCAGAATGAAAGCTGGTATATGTGCTTTAACCACTAATCACCAAAGTCAACCACCGTATTGAAACCATTGAGATAATCTATCTAATAAACGTATTTTCGGATCTGTCTTTATTTCTGAGATGAGGTATTATGTACAATATTTGCATTATTCGGACTATTGTCCTCATCTTCGGTACCATATTTATCACAATGTTTCGGCCTCTATACGCTCCGGTCTTCTTCATGTGGTTGGAATGTTGAACTGAACCCTTTATTTCGCTCACTGGGGTAGACTGATCTAGTTCCAAGTGCCATGTTTAATGGATGTAAGTTATCAGTTATCTCCTGTTAATTCCCCTCTCCAAGTTCTCCACCACCTTAACTAGGTATTGAACTCATATCTTTTGCTCCTCTCACTGGATCTAACACACACTCTTTTAGATCCTGTCACTGGATGTAACTAACGCCTTTATCCACTGTGCAATGTGTCCTTGAGGTCATTGGTGTACGAATTTGTAATAATAGTATAAGAAACCTAATGTCTTCAGCAACCATTTAAACCAGTGCTAATATTGCATTTTTTTGCTGTTATAATTGGATTTTTTTCTTTATTAACAAGCTCAAATTTAAACTGTTTCGTTATTATTGCTTTTCTCTGGCACTCCTTATTACTGGTTCCCATATTGTATTCATTTCTATGTTTGGTCGGCTCAGGAGATTTTTGTGGCCTAGCATATGTGTTGATTCCTTAAGTTTACGAATTTTTCAATGATGTTCTTTGTCTATGATTTCAACCTGATTCCACAGAGGGCGGTGATCTCCCTTTTCACGACATATGTGGTCAGTCACACCTGATATTTCTTCTGTGTTTTTGCTTTCTGGTGTTCTTGAAGCCTTACCTTAAGGGGGTTGGCGGCCTGGCGCCCCTTTATATTTCTTTCCGCATCTGCACTGGATAGCGTACACACAGTCTTTAGTCATGTTCTCCTCTGTGACGGGGTTCTCACTCGGTAGAGATATCTGCGAAGAGTCGCCGAATCTTTGAAGGTTGTGCTGGTGTTATATGGACCACAGATCCTTTGTCTTTTCTCTGATAACCCCTTCACATAAGGCAGGCAGTCTGTTTTCTGAGTGTTGTTGTCCTCCTCTTGTACCCACTTATCCCAGTTTATTAGGGTTGCTGTTAAGTTGTAGGGTACTATTTATATCGACCAATTCTCTGGGTCACCACTTATGACTTTTGCTCGGTGTTGTATGCAGCAGACGACCCCTTTCTTTACGCTGTATGAATGGTGGGAGTTGAATTTGAGGTACTATCCGGTGAATGTCGGTTTACGGTATACGAATGCTTTGAACCCATGCTCTGTTCGCGATATTAGAACATCCAAGAATGGGACTGTGCTGTTACTCTCTTTCTCCTTTGTGAACTGTATCAAAGGTCTTATTTAGTTCACATGGTCCAGTAGAACCTGAACATCTTCCTGATGTGGTCAGAGTATGAAGGTATCATATACGTATCTTAACCAGAGTGTTGGCTTTAGAGGTATAGATTCTAATGTCATTTCCTCAATGTATTCCATGTATATATTCGCCATTGCTTGTGATAATGACGAACCCATTGCTAAGCCCTCATCCTATCGATATATGTGTGATTCTATTCCGAAGTCTGTTGTTTGTGTACAGAAAGTCAACATCTCCATCAGATTACCTCTTGTTCTTTTTTAGCATTTTAATCAGTAATGAAAACAATATTAAAATCATTTCACACCAATACCTAAATATTTTTCTATGAAAGATAAATTCATTATAATATTAAAAAAAAAATTTGACAGTGATGCGTTGACAAAATTATTTGTGACAAAGGGGGCATAATTCTGCCACAGCTTGATTGGTGGCGTGTAGGACAATATCGTGACGTAACTCTGACGAAAACATGTCTGTTAACTTGCTGCAAGTAAACGATTTCTCAAGGTCCGTATTAATACACCTGCGTCATGCTATGGATGTAGTGTGGCCTGCACTTACAAAATGCCGTTCTTAACGAGATTCTCTATGATGTGACTTTCAAAATCATCTCTATGGGTGTCTTGATGTTACTTCGACCACAAAGCACGGATGCATTGTATCGCCCATTGCATGCGTCAAATTCTCTGAATTAAGCTGTGGAAGGCTTACAACACAACCCATTAAAATGGCTCTTATTGAACAAATGAAGAACTTGCCTGTTTTAACAGAAAACTTTCACCATATTTACACACAATGAAGAAGTACAATGATAGTCGATGCTAAAATTGCGACTAAATAGTGAGTTCGATCATCGTTGCGTATTCAATACGAAATTTT
This sequence comes from Acanthosepion lycidas, assembly GCA_963932145.1. Taxonomy (NCBI): domain Eukaryota; kingdom Metazoa; phylum Mollusca; class Cephalopoda; order Sepiida; family Sepiidae; genus Acanthosepion; species Acanthosepion lycidas. The sequence goes on along the minus strand of OZ010573.1, from coordinate 133,934,059 downwards.
AGAATAAATAACCAAATAATGATTGACCTTATTTACATGCGAAATATTGTCCTCATCTTTGTTTTATTAGCACACTGTCTCGACTGTTGCGCCCTCCGACCTTCATCAGGTGCTTTTTGATATGCTTCCTTTTCAATGAATTTAGAGTGAACTACTTTTTTTCTCTTTCCGCTTACGGACTCTTGGGATATCTCGTTTAGTTCTTATTTAGTGTAGCTCTGTTATTTCGCGCTCTGTTTCCACAGATCCCAAATACAAGGTGAACAGCCCAATTAAACTCACAATTAATATGAAACAATTTCACGAAGCAAAGTTTTAATCCTCTAAACTGTTATCGCGTGGGACAATCATAAGTGTAGAAGCTGGATCCTTAAACCTAACCTGCCTGATAATGCTTGTGACATTTCACTGTACTCAAAGGGGATTCTCTTTTGCAGTTGTTGTTGCTGCTCCTGTTGATGTTCATATGAAACTTCGAAATTACTTAATAGTTAATCGGATCGACAAAAACATGATGAATAACTGGGTCACAACTGCCGAAATGTTATGATAATAACAATAATGATGAGGACACTCGTCCGCATATATATAATGTAAATAAAGATAACTATATATCTGTCTATATCTCTGAGATGACATTATAATTACTTGCATTATTTACATTATTTGGACTGTTATCCTCATCTTCTTTGCCATATTTACAACGTTTTGGCCGTTGCACGCTCCGGCTTTCTTCAGATGATTGGAATTTCGAACCGAACCAACGCTGTTATACACTGAGTCTTGTGTCCTCAAAGATTTTGATAGATCCATTGATTAGATCCAAAGAGTTGTGAGTACAATACCAGGTGACAGAGATTGTGAATAAAAAAAAACAAAACATAATCAAAACAAAAACAAAAAAACATGGAGAGCTGAATTAAAAGAAAATAATTGATACATCAGGAGAAGGCATGGAACGTGGAATTATAACAGTCTATCCCGGTCTACGAAATAAAAGGGTTCGTTCGAAATCTCAATCACCTGAAGGAGGCCGGAGCGTACAACCGCCGAAACATTGTTTAATATGGCAATGTAGATGAGTTTAACAGTCGGAATAATGTAAATTATACAGGATAACTATATTTTTTAGATGTTCTTGATAAATTAAAAAGTATATTCTGAAATTTTATTGGTATTGGCCTGGCATCTCGGCTTTCCCACTGCCGTAAAGTAGATTCTTTGTAACTTTTCTATAAATACTTCATGGTAAATGTTCTCGTGAACTTTCCACTATGGTACATAGACATTATGAATTTAAGTTCATGTCTAGTTTGGTGACAAGTTTATATCATTTTTTCAGTTGAAAATGGCTAAATGTAAGCGTAAGTTATATACTCAACATTTTTGTCACTCCTCACTTGCGGATTTCTCTTCTGTCTTCTATGTCAATCGTTAGATTCTGTCTTCTTAAGGTATTAATCCATCTCTTCTCCCCATCTATGAGGTGAATAGCTGAGCAAACTGGATCCTACCGCGAAAAGAAACGGCACCTACTACAGGTTTAATATTCTGTCAAGTCAGTCATTTATTGAAAGTGACATGATCAACCAAGCGTATATCAATGTGACAGTCAACTGACTGGGTAGATATCAACACCAACCTTCGGGGTGCTGCAATTTCACTTCCTGTAGATTTATTGAAACTCCTCAGTAAAAGCAAAACGACCTTTTCAAAAAAGAAATATATTTGGTATTTTGACCTAATTTGTTGGTCGTGCCGTGAACTTTTCATTATCTTCTCGTATATACATATGTACGTATATATATATATATATATATATATATATATATATATATATATATATATATATATATATATATATGCACGTTCGTTATATGAAGCTTTGAAGCATAAAATAGTGAACTGTTTGTTGGTTCTTCTTTTATTACCCTCACGTCTCGCTTACCTTCTTAAAGGTCTTGCACTGAATTGGCTGGAATGTGACCATTTAACTGCCTAATCACATTAAGTGCGGAACTTTCGCATCTAGCAACGCGTCAACAGAAATCGGCCAACCCCGATCAGAAACTCCCGTTCGTTGTATAAATCACAGCAAATCACGAACCTAACATCACACTTTCTTTTTCTTCTATTCCCGCTAAAAATGTTCGCGCCTTTGCCAAATCATTTCCCTCATCCCTCTTTCAAATGAATTTCTTTCGTTCTTCTTATCGTTCTTTCCTTTTACTCTTTTTTTTTTCACTTAGTATATTTATTTATGACTATTTGTCTGATTTCCGATCTTTCCTTTCTTACGCACTACTTAACCGTCTCATTCATCATATTCTTTCTTATATATTTTCTGTTTTGTAAGTGGCAGTCATTACTTCATCTCCCTCTTTCCATATTTCCTTCTTTTCGATAACTCTATTTTCCATCTTCTTGTATTCTTTCTTTCTTTCTTTCTTTCTTTCTTTCTTTTTATCTCTCACTGCCGCTGCTTGCTTCATTTTCATTTGTTTCTCTCATCTTTCTTCCACCTTCATTTCCATTCTCTCATTCTTTCTTTTTTCATTATTATGTTTACCTTCTCTCTATGGTCTCTTCTTTCTTTCTTTCTTTCTTTCTTTCTTTCTTTATGAATGTCAAACTGACACCTGACCTCAGATTGAATTCCTATATAAAATCCATCTAAAATATAAACTACCCCTTATCGTATCACTCTACCTTGAGAGACCTCGAGTCTTGTACAGCGCATCTTATTTTATGATTTTTCTTGGTTTTCCCGTATTTCACTTCTCTTCTACCATAATATACTTCACCCCTTTTTCGAATTATCAATCTCTTTAATTTCTTTCTTTCGTTCAATCTTTATTCATGATTGGATATATATGTATCCTTTCCTCTTGTATTTCTGTTTTTATGACTGCTTCCATCTTTTAAAATATTTTTGTCTCTCTTTTTGTTTTTTTTTAATTTCATCTGCTAATTTCTTCTTTTTTTTTTAACTTCATTCGCTTATTTCTTTTTCTCTCATTTTCATTACTTCTTTCTTTTTTTTCTTTCTTTCTTTCTTTCTTTCTTTCTTTCTCACTTTCTTTCTTTCTACTACATTTTGTTTTAAGCATTTCACCCCAAACAAGACGGGATGCCACTAGGACGCAAGGGGTTACAGAGAGTGGGAACTAGTGTAAAGAGACGTGATTCAGCAAATGATGACGAGAAGGACAGGGAACAGATCAAGGCATCAAGAGATATCGATTGACATTACAATTGAATAGGTGGAGATTATAGCTATCAGAGAAACAAGTAATAGGAAGTAAATTCCAAAGACTCCAAAGTAGAAGAGACGGCTACATTTAACCGTTTCGACAGTAAAAGAGTGGGACCGAGATGCCAGCCTAGTTGCACGTTTAAATTCATGCAATCTGGGAACTAGCGAAAGTAGCTCGTCGAAGCAGCTACCATGAAAGTATTTGTAGAAAAGATAGAGGAAGGCAACGGTATGTCTGTGAGAAAGCGAGTGTAGACGCTTGCATTTAAATTCCAACTCTTTCTTTTCATCTCTGAAACTTCTTACATATTCTCCATTCCCACATTTCCTTATTTCTATCTTGCCTTTAGTCCCCCAAAGCTCTTAACTCTTCACGTTTATTTAAAACTTTGCTTCACATTTCCTTTATGTTCTATAAATTTTGTTTCTGATAATACTCGCCGTATTATCGAACTAGCATCACAATATTCTTTAATAAGCACAGATTATTCATTCATGAAAGTATTTCCTCATTGACCATAACATTAGAAGGGTAGCCATTCTTGACAAATAACGGATTTTCTTCTCCTCCACCTCCATGCTTTGAAAAGCCTGCTGAGAGTGAAACAGTTTTAATATCCAATTCGATAATCTGCCAACTAGAAAAATATATTCTACTGAAGACAACTCTGATTGTATATTTGGTATTCATTCTGAAACGACTTGTAAATTATAATATACACCATATCAGAGACTCATATTATGTGCGGTTTAATTAAATATTGTTCATCTCGTTACACCAACACTTTTATTTCAGAAGAAAAGTGAGAAAACTGTTTATTTTCACAGATCTATCTATGAAATAAAACCATAAACGTAGGGTTTTGTAAAAAGTCTGTGTAAAATAAAGGGAATGCTTTAAGTTTGAAGATTTAAAATAAATATATCCTAAATAATATACGGCCACACAGGCTAGTAGAAATATATTCTATTTCAGAAATATGATATATTTTCTAGAGTCGGTTAATGGCCACAAGTCCCGTTAGAAAAAATAAGGAGAATGGGGCGTGAATGGGCCTTTTCATTAGTCCGTGAAATGACAAATCAGCAACCAGCGAGTACGTGAGATTTCCTGGTAAAAGAGAAAAAAAGATTTTTCTCCACCAAAAAATTGTAATAGTATATTTTGGCTTGGGAACGAAAAGATGATCTTCACAGTACTATGTTAGGAAAGTTTTCTCACTGATATTCACCCTCTGTATCACAAGTAGTCAGCACAGATTCCCTACTGGAAGCAATGAGAATAGCTTATAAAAACCGTGCCTTCGAGTATTTATTATTTCGTGAAAACAATTCTCCTGGTGAAAAGAATGGTGCTTTGATTTTCAGTAAGAAACAGAGACAATCTAACTTTGGTTTATTGGGCGAAAGAGTGCCTTGAAAAATAATTAAGTAACACAACTAGTACCCAATGACAAAACACCAGTTCAAACAAAATATGATGACGTGATAATGTCACAAAATCATGAAGCATTTAATCTTCATTTGTCACTTTGATCATATGTTTAAAAGACATTTAAAATTAGGGGCCAAAAATATCTACCATGTGACAGAAAATTTTTTGAATATAAAAAAATAAAAATAGAAGAGCAATTTTTTTTACAAGTGCTTAGTGATGATAGATAAGAGGCTGGAGATGAAGTTAATGGCAGGGATTTATCCCGCAATTTTTTAAGGACCATTTAAAGAAGTTTATTTTCTCAAATGGAGAGAAAAGTGTTGTTACAAAATACAAGCTCTTCATTTATATTAAACTAGCAGCATGGCCCGTCGTTGCCCGTGCTTGATTCAAAAGCATACAGCAATCACTATCACTTGACTTAAAATATTTTTGCCCTTCCTTGCCTTTAAAAGAATGCGCTTTGCCGTGCTGATATTGCTACATGCCTTACTTATTGCCTATCTTACACTGCGAATTTTTTCTAAGCTCTATACTAAACATTAAATCTGTTACGAAAATAGAACTAAACAAAATGAACACAAAACGATCAGCTTTAAAAAAGGACTCGTAACTGGAAAAACCGAATGAAAAAAGTATGTTAACAACAAATACTTTTTTCACACCCATCCTAGTTTTGCGTGTTTTGGCTTGTCAACACAAACCTATGACTTTACTCACAACATTTCAAAAGGCACACACAGACAGAGAATTTTGTAATACATATATACATAACTCTCTGTGACTCAGCCAAGTTCAACCAACCAGGACTCTGTTGATTTCTCTAACACAACACACTTTTTGATCAATTGTATACTTGTGTTATCTATTCTAAGAACAGACTTGTTCTAACATTGATTCGTGAACATTTCTCTCTCAAGAGAACTTTCTTTCGAACAATCAATCACAAATCAAAAATACAGTTAAAAGGGGGGCAACTTCTTTTCCTTTAATCTATACGTTTCATCGCATGTTTGTTCTTGTATGTTATTTAAATATATACTTGTTGATTCACATTTGGAGTTTTGTTGTTTTCTTGAACCATAAAAAATACAAAAGTTTATGCGTTTAAGAACACGCATCACATACTAATCTTTATAAAGGCTTAATTGTATTTATAGCTGAAAATGTAAAGGACTTGCAAAATTAGGCCAAAAACAGTAAGACATAATCAATCGATAACAAGGGGGCGGATAATCAGAGATTACCGCCTGTGATCCAGTATCGCGGTTATTCTATTTCAGTATGATGAGATTATCACTTCTTTTCATGTTTCCTGAAACAGTCATTTGAATTGAAAAGTTAATTCCACTTCAAAATATAATGCTTCCTCCATTGGCTATTTTCATTACGTCTTTAATCATAGAAATGTCAAGCATCAATGATTTACGACATAACAGCCTTCAGCCGATAAAGATTAGTTTCTTCTCGTTTCTACTAAGAATATATGTATGATTGAATAGCAAATGGCATCGGTTTTTGTTTAACAATTTTATTCTTCAAAAATAAATACAATTATATTTTATTCAATCATATATTCAACGTCATCTGTATTTGCTTCTTCCCAATTCTCAGGCAAATCATAGATAATTAATTACACTAGTTACATTGTTCTGTCTATTGTTCTCATCTCTGCTGTCATATTTACAATGTTTTGGGCGTTGTACGCTCTGGCCTTCTTCAGGAGATTGCAATTTTTAACCGAATCGTTTATTTCTTCCCCAGGGTTATATATTTTTTTTAATTTACTGTGCCTTGCCTCTCCCGGATATCTCATTTTCAGTTATTTTCTTTTAACTCTTATTTTTATTCACTTCTGTTGTTGCCAAGTATTGAACGCACAACTTTTTGGGTCATGTCACTGGATTTCTTCGATCAACGCTTTTATCCACTGGGCCATGTATCCTTGAGCGTACAACGAAACATCGTAAATATGACAACAAAGATGGATGAGGAAAACACCCCGAACAATGTTAATGACGTAAATAGTTACAATACCTCATCTCAGAAATACAGACAGATATCTTGATTAATGTTAGAGAAAAATTCAACAGGTATTAACGACACACTTTGAATCTGATTTTTAATAGAAATGTATTCCGCATCAAAAAGTTCTGGCTGGGAAAGAAAAAAGTGTCAATCGGTTGGTATAATTTCAAGTCAATATGTAGGTTTTGTCAGAAAAACACAACTGAGTTGCAAAACGTTTTTGCCACCTTGATATAAAAACCGCATTTAAGCCCGAAACATTTAACATTGTTGAACATTAAATCCATATTGTCTCTATGATAATGAGTACAATTACTCCATAAATATTACAAACTTTTAACAATATATTTTGGCGAGTGCTTTAAATTGAAAGCCTCTCGTATTTACAGGGCGTCCATAAAATCTCGACATAGAGAAACTGATTAACTAAATATGTGTTGCCTACACAGATTAAACATGGTTTTGTTGATAGAAGAAAAAAACTACTTTTTCTGGGGTATACTAAAGGAGAAGGTGTACGCAATAAAAACACACTTGATTGAACGCATAAACAAAGAATGTGCTAAAATTGAAGACATTGTGGAGTTATTCCATCGATATCACGTGAGTCTTGCAAAGCGCATCAAACTTTGCATCACAAATGTTGGAAATCATATGGAAGACGTTATCTGTAAATTCAATATAATGTTGCTGAAAATGTAACTTATTGAAAGTATGCATTTTTGCCTATCTGATAAGACATTAGGCACACCTTATATATATATATATATATATATATATATATATATATATATATATATATATATATATATATATAGATATATATATATATATATAGGGAGAGAGAGAGAGAGAGAGAGAGAGAGATAGAGAATTATACCTAAAGAGCCAGAACTTTCCTGCTTCCCTGACGATCCACGTAGGTGAAACCTTGGTAGCTTTGTCTGGCTCTTTAGGTATAATTAGGTCTGTTCTACTTAACGTATTGAACAATTTATTTAGTTATTTTGCTTACTCGTATCGTTTTTTTTTTCTTCTTTGCACTCTGAACTTGGAAGCTAGACGATTATTTTCGGCTGATGTTCTTTGTTCTTTCTTTTTTTTATATACTTTTTTCTCCTTTGGTATTGGTTTGATTATTTGCAAATTAAGACACCGAATATATATATATATATATATATATATATATATATATATATATATATATATATATATATATATATATATATATATTTTCTTCCAAATCTAGTTAATTAAAAGCTACACTCTTTTAAACAATAGAGAATACGGAAATTCCATACTATCGTTAATTACTATAATTTTTTATTCCGTGGCCTGCTGTGGCATTATATGTAATGTAGCCACATATTTCTTGGAAGATGGCCTGACGGAAACCAACACTCTCAGGCCGGTTTCGAATTCAGAGTTTTTCCTTCTCCTAGATGGTTGCCCCCCCAAGTTTATAGAACCCGGTCTGTCCTGCTATTTATCCATAGCTGGCGTAGGGAGAAGAAGGGGATTCATCCCTTTCCAAAGAGCATTAGAAAGTAAAGTTAATATATTGGATCCGACTGAAATTCATCCTCGGCTCTGTCCGAGCTGCTATCTAATACTCCACCGTGTACCCAAATGAACTCTTATGATCTTGGCAATTCATAATAACTGGACTTTAAATTGAACATTGATTAGTCATTTTATAAATGATCCAATCACTTTTCAAAGCTTTTCAACTGTTTTCTCTAACACAATTCAACTGAGCCTTTTGAAACATCTATGCTTAGATTAAAAGAAAATAGGAAAATATACAAAAATTAAATAAAACTTTTGAAACGCTTATTTTCTTCTTTTTTTTTTAATGAATTTATTTAAATATTTCTTGTGATCTTGATTATACCAGTTTTATTCCAAGGATATGTTATTTCTCAGAATGAAAAAATCTCCCCATCACTGACTTTCGATAATACTCAATTTACAGATTTAACGGTTTTCTAGCTCGACATTATATCTAAATGTCCGACCAAAACAAAACATGGCATTAATATTTTAAAAGTCTTTCGCATAATCAGCGATTAAAATCAAAATAGGTATGCAAATTTTATTGTTTGCGTTAATCCATCATTCAGAAAATCAGTTGCTCGTGAAAGCCTCAGTATTTTACATAATTGCTTCGGTTCAAGAAGCCTCAACAGATTCTAAATAAATATATTTAATCATTGCTATTCTGATCATTATAATGTTATGCACCGTAGTTTGTTTTGGCTTTGAGGCATTCTGATGAGAGTACGGAAATATTTATATAAAAATGAAACAGAGCATTGGAAGGAGGGCGCTCTAACATAAGTGTCTTAGATTTTATTGTTGACAGAAGTCATCAGCGACAAGTTGGTGATGGTAGAGAGTGAATCCTGCTTCAAATAATCAATATGTTTTTCATTAATAACGATTGTAATAATAATTGAAACCATTGATATATATCGTTAGTTGACGAATGTTTATAGAGAAGAAACAGTGGAGTTATACACATTCTGGCTTTGGGGAAAACGTCTCGTAAGATAAGAAATGAGGTCGCCTCAAAAATACATAGCCAATGGCATTGATTTTAACCAATGAATTGTGGACCATTCTTGTTACATATTATTTTCGTCGGTGCACTGCAGCCATAGAATCAGGTCATGTGTCTCAGTACCCATCTTACTTCCGGCTGTTTTACAGTTATTCTTCCGGGAGTCTTTGAACAGCTGTTATGTAACGAAATGAGATTGCATAAAAATGAATAGCCAGTGGCATTGACTTTGAGAAAATAGTCTACAATTTCCTATTTACGTATATCGATGCACTACATGTACTAAAGTCATAGATGTAGGTATGGCTAAGGCAAGAAATCTTGCGGGGCCTGCATCTGCTCAGTATTTTTTTGATATAATGGAATATGCATACACCTGTGTTCCCCATCACTGGAATATTATTGGCTGGTGTCCGTCATAAATACCGACGGACGTATAGTAGCGTCAAGAGCCTTAGTCTGAGAGCTAAGTCTATAACGACGCCCATTGGACTACGCCATTGATCTACACTTCTTCCCTGCGACTACGACGCGTATCAGTCGATTACTGCTACCATATTCTACTTGCTTATAATAGTCAAAACCACTTAGCTACTTCGTTCAAATATATCCCTTTCTGGGACATATCAGTTTTTTTTTATTATTCATTGTCCTACTACTAGTTGCCACCAAGTCTAGAGAACTCAGTCTTTTGCTATTTAACCCATAGCTGTTAGTATATAGATGTATTCATACATTCTACAAAGGACAAACTCGGCAAGCTCATTTGTTCTTCTAATGGCGTTAGAATTAGTCTATCCAACGGCAGTATGCTCCTGTAGTTTCCTTAAAAATAATGGGAAATATTACGTCAGGAGAGGCCTTTCAATTTAGCGGTATTCTTTTACTTTCTAAAATGCGTTAATTTTACAAAAACAAATTCCCGCTAATTTACAACGGGGTGATACTTTGATGATGGCATTATAGCCATGTTTAAAAAATGATTCTTCAAAGAGGTAACTATTTAACGTTAATTTTTACTAAATGCTGTCTTATTTAATAATAATGAATATTTATTTGTAAATGCGTAAGATTATGGATTCATCAGGAGGAAGAATTCTTTTTTTTCTCTTGGAGTGTAACCGATACGAACGCGACGGATTAGCAAAGACATACTATGCCCCACGTTTATTTTAACCTAGCTTACTTTATTAGCTAATTCCTTACTATAGCAAATGAAGTAAGAGTTCAGAACAGATGTTATACTGCGCTATTCTTCCAAGTCGTTTTAATCTTAGATTTCTTCCCAGGCGAGGTCAACAAAGATTCATAAATTAAGCGAAATTATCTCAACCAGAATGTCTGGCCATATTTATTAAGTTTAATTTAATATTACATAAGAGTAGGCAAAAAAGGTTATTATTGGAACGATTATTCTAATATCTTACTTCTTTGCTTAAATTGTAGACACAGTCGTGCATCGCTCGCCCTTCGAAAAAGGTTCTATATTAATCAGCAATTTTATTATATTCTGTAGAAGAGATCTCTATTCTAGGGCCAATAATTTATATACAACTTTCGAGGGAACCTACTTATAAATGTTGTATATAAACGTTCTAATTCACCCATACATCACATCAAACTTAAAGCCATTGTGACTTCCACTATAGTTTCTTAACAGAATATGTACTTCATCAGGGCTAAATATGATTTTCAATTAAGAGTTGTCTTCTCTTATACTGGTAGAAAACCAAGTCTGAAAGGGTTTGACTCCGCCCTACTATTTAATAACTTGCTGGGATCGTTGCCAAGATTATTTGCGCGAAAGTAAATATTAAATAAATGGACTTGAATTTAAACTCACCGATTTATCTATTATACAACACCCACTCATTCAAACGACAGTAGCAGGATATTTTTAGGAATTGCTGAATAAGCTGGTGCTGTCTATAGAGAATTATGAAATAGGTAAATGTTTCTAGTTTCTAAATACAAAATGATAATTTATGATCTCATTCTCATCAACTATAATAAATATATATTTCGCTATCTGTACACTCATTTTTCACAGATAGTTTTGATGCTCGAGAATTTAAATCTGTAAGATTTAAAATCCTTTGTGCAATTTATAGTTATGAAATGAATAATGTAGCATAATATGGTAGTTGTATAACACGTGGTTGACTGATTTTTACGGTTTATCAACCTTTTATGGTTTATTTAAAACCAGAAAATATTTTTTTTCATTGTAATAATGTTTTGAACATAATAATGATTTTCTCATACATTTCCTACTAATTAACCCATAGCTGGAGCGGAAAAAAGTGGAATTATTTCTTCCCCAAAGATATTTAAAAGTAAGTGAATATAATGAATCCAAATTGAACTGAAACGTGACTTTCCGAATTATTCTGAGCCGTTATTGATTACACCACCCGCACATCCTTTTATATAGATCCTGGTATTTCCAAGCGATCACCCATCTAGGTAATGGCTAGGTTTCACTGGTTAACTTCTGTGATCGTACGAGAACCGTTGTTTCAATCCTGTATGATATGGGACGATGAGGAATTAAACTCACGTGATATTCTGCGTTGGGTGAATAACACTAAGGAAGCACAGACTGTTTCTATTAGGGAAGGATAATTATCTTTACATTAATGCCCTTCTCTTCCAAAGAAGAGTCAACTTCTTGTTTGGGAACAACATAATTTCATTGGTTAAAATCCCTTTAGTAATTTTATACAACAATCTGATTGCGAGCAGTTGATGCCTCCAAGTGGGTGGCATATTTATTCGTCGTTCGAACACTAAGGAGTAATAAAACGAATCAATGATGTGGAAATGACCAACGATATTATAGTCTAGTGGTTTGGAGTAAAATAAAAATCAACCTGCAGAGAGTTCACTGATGCGTGAAACATTTGCTAGACAACATCCGTCCATCATCAAATTGTCCTGTCGAAAGTTGTTGTATATTGTCCAACGTCTCCTCCGTGTTTCCTTAATAGAGCACTCTTGATGTCTTGATTTTAATAATGAAAACTATCTACATTATTTACATTATTCGGACTACTGTCCTCATCTTTGTCGCCATATTTATCACAACGTTTTGGCCGTTGTGCGCTCCTGCCTTCTTCAGGTGGTTGTAATTTCGAACTGAACCCTTTATTTCGCTCACTGGGGTAGACTGAGGACACGTGGCACAGTGGATAAAGGCGTTGGTTAGATCCAGTGACATGACCGAAAGAGTGAGTTCAATACCCGGTTAAGGCAGTGGAGAACTTTCAGAGGGAAATTAGCAGGAGATAACTGATAACGGACATCCATCAAACATGACACGTGGAACTAGAACAGTCTAACTCAGTGAGGTAAAGAAAACGTTCAGTTCGACATTCCAACCACATGAAGAAAGCGGGAGCGTACAACGGCGGAGAAGTTGTGATAAATATGGCGACAAAGATGGGGACAATAGTCCGAATAATGTAAATAATGTACATAATAACTCATCTCAGAAATATAGACAGACTCTGAAAACTATCTAGTGAAAATACCAGAAGTCATCGCTCTTTTTTTAGCTCCCCTTAAAATTTTGCGTATTTCTTTGTTTACTCTTAGAAAATATGACAAATGTCAAGTACGTAAAACCGTTTGTATTTTTCCGTTGTGTAAAATCAATTGAAATGTATATCAAATGAGCGTGAAGCTGCTATAGGAAGGTAAACGATCTCTATATTCTATTTCTTCTTTTATATGCAATGGCTCTTCAGAATGTGAACCGTAGTAGCTCTCCCGAACTTCCTGTCCTTTGTAGCCCTTAGTAAAGTTTGTCATTTTTCTCGAACTTCTAATCCCTAATTTGCCAGACATTTACACAAGCTCGTTAATTAGGTTATACGAGGTTTTTGTCTGTCCAGTTTGCCTTCAACATATCCAACGAGTGTCAAATTTTCGAATCCCTTTTTCCTCATTAATTTGCTAAAAATTTAATGTTACATATATGTAATCTTATTTCAATTTACTCTAAAACAGTATTGCTCAGATGGTATTCTCAGGATCCATCTGAAGAACTACAGTTCTATTGCACCAAGCCATTTCGCCATTTGTGATAAAATGGTGAACCACTTACTGGCAAATTCGACGATCGATATTGCATAAAATTTCAATACACTTTTGTTCTTAAAATAAAAAAAACATTCTGTAGCATTTGCAAAATTTACCTTATATGCTTATATTTTTTGATTGATGAGGAAATCGAAATTCTATGCAAAAAGAATAGAGCATATATAATTCTTCCATTTGTATAGCAAATATACATACAAACTGTTAAATATATATATATATATATATATATATATATATATATATATATATATATATATATATATATTACATGAATTATACATACAAAAAAAAAGATTAGTGAAGCTAATGCTGTAAATGGCGAGAATACATCTTCGCAAATAAATTTATTAAAATTACGTTAACCCACGAACCTCTAGATGAATGTTTTGAACCCTGTTATTAATAAATTCAACTTATATAAGGTCTTTTTTGCAAGTACTTTCATCTGTTCATACAAATATCATCAGACAGAGAAATTGATTTGTTTCTTGTTTTAATCCATCCAGGTAATAACGGGACACGAAAGATTAAATGTGAATCGAAATATGTTTTTTTTAGAAATGTGTTAACTGTGAGAAATATTGGAGCGTGCGGTCGCAACGCTAAGGTTGAATTTTTTGAAAATTTAAAAGAAACTGCGTTTTTTTTACTAATATGGTAATTGGAGAATGCTTTTGTTGTAGTAGTTTTTTTCAGTCGATGTGGCATTAACTAAATTGTTCAATAAATGGAGGAATGTTACAGGTATTATCCCGAAAGTTGCACGTCGGATCAGTTCTTTTTAAATCATATATATATATATATATATATATATATATATATATATATATGTGTGTGTGTGTGTGTGTGTGTGTGTGCTTGACAAAGTTAATTACTATGAAAGGATGGCCCTAGTCTTAACCAGAGTTTCAAGCTCACACGATCCTCAGAAGACATGTCTAGGTAATGTAGACGTTGAATACTTTAGGTAGGTGTTTGACTCTGTGTCTTTTCATTTTTTTCTTATTGTTCTCCTTGTTTGAGATTTTATCTTGTTTAATTTATTTTGGTAAGTCGTCTGTTAGTTCCATCATTGGTTTTTGTTATTCATTAATAACATAATATCGTGTGTATATGTGTTCGAGAGAGAGAGAGAGAGAGAGAGAGAGAGAGAGAGAGAGAGAGAGAGAGAGAGAGAGAGAGAGAGACTGTTCAACGTGTTTCCGTCTTTATACTAGACTTCCTCAGGCCAGAATGAGAGACAAGTCCGCGTGTATGAATTTTTTTTTCCTGGAAGGGGTAATAAATGTCCTTATCATATGATGCGACCAGAAAGTTTGTTTTTATTTTTCGTACTTAAGCCGTTATGGTTTACTGCATTTCAAATTTATCCAACTTCATGTTGATGATATTTCTCTCCATTAGCTCGTATATCGCATTTGCTAGAAATATATTTGCGATGATGGGTGAGATTGTATATACGTACAATCTGAGGTTCACTTTGGAGAACTGAGAAATCAATGTATTTTCAATTTATCTTCTTCATGTTTAACTTTTCACTTTTAATATCACAGGCTATAATTTTTACTTCAGATGTTCAATATTATCTAGCAACTGTGCATAACATTATTTACTCAAATGACATCTTCTTCTTCTTTTTCTTCTTCTTCTTCTTCTTCTTCTTCTTATTATTATTATTATTATTATTATTAATATTATTATTATTGGTACTGTAAAAGTAATTTTAGCAGCAATAGAGGCGACGCGTTTCGGTAGCCGATGATCTGTTATAGCTACATTATGCCTCAGCATACTACTAATATCAACCATTTTGAAACTAGGAAAGAAGGGTAACAGAAACTAAATGACCGTCAGGTAAAACGCTTGCCTGGAAAACATCCTATTTAGTTGAAAGGGAAATATTACATACAAAGTGACAAAAGAAGAAAGAACTTTAGAGAGGTTCCTGTATTGTGATTTTTAAAAAAATTCAGCCGTAATGCTAGCTTTATTTATATATTTGGTGATTTTTTAAGCGTTGCTTAGATGTGGCACAAAGGCGAAAGTATAGGACATTTAGTGAGAATCGAACTCACTTGCAATTGTTCTAGTGAGACAAGCTTGCTACTCATTACACCACATCGATTTGCCCAATGATTTTCTAAATGTAGCTTAGATGTGGCACAAGACCGAAATTATTGGAGACACAGTGAGGATAGAACTCAATATTGAGTTTTAATTGATGTAGCAAGACAAGTTTTCTAACTGTTATCACACGTCGAATTTCTTAATACATTTCTGAGAGTAGCTTAGATGAAGGCCGAAAATATGTGGCAGCCAGTGATGATCGAACTCACTATTCAGTCGGAGTTGATGTACAGAAACAAGCATGCTAACCATTATATCCCACGTTGAAGTATTATAACTGATTTAATCTATTCATCTTGCAATGTACAGACAGTTTTCTCTTCATATTAACACACCTAACTACAGTTAAAGACGTTTTTCATGTATATCTTCTACTGGAACGGGGTGTGCCTAATATACCCGTGTGTCATTTATGACGACAAAATACGTTGTGATAGCGTTACTATTATTACAATTGTTAATTATCGAAGTTACTTATATTTAACTGGAGGCACAGTTACGGTTACTTTTAGTCGACAATATTTTTGAAGTAGGACAATGAGACAGATCGGTTGATGTTAGGAATTCCCAGGCTAAAATTCCGAAAATGTGTATCTCTTGTAATTTTAAACTGCTCGTGACCAGAATGGGATGCGTTTAACACCATTCGATAGATGCCACTCGGGAACTGTCTTTGTTTTGCGCATGATCTGACCGTAGCAAACCGATATCGCTTGGAAAAACAAACACTAAGCACGTAGAAACAAGCATGTAGTATGCAGAAACGTGTTTCATAAAAAGCCAGGATTTAGTTTCTTATGGATCTTCTGGGGGTTTTGAGGGTTCGTGGTAAAGCCGTAAATTCATATCGTTCAGAATTTTCGTTGACCTATAAGTCATTATAAGTCAACAGTCAAAAAAAAATCTTTTTTATTGGCTAACATGATCAGTTCAAGTGGGACATCAATTTGCAACTTCCTCGTTTGTCCCGCTTAAATAAATAATAAATATAGCCAACAAACATACGTTGTGATTTTAACTCTCTCGATGAACTTCGCTGAGGAAATATATGGTGGGCTAAATTTATTTTTTGACTTCTTACGATCTCACCCCATGTGTATATATAATAGGTGTGAATTTTTTCCAGTCTATCTACCTAGTTTTATATAGCGATCCTACAATGCATTTCCAGTCATCATGAAAGTAGGGATTGCAAATATTTTCTGAAAAAAAAAGACATACATTTCTTACATTAAATATTACCGAAAAAATCCTTTATCTTTCTGTATAATTAATTCTCGTAAACATACGCCAAAAATCAAACACATACTCACTCTCTCATTATATTTCCCACTCTCACTCTCTACACGCAGACATGCATGTATGTATATTTCATTACAATATAGTTTATGATATGGTATAATTATGGTGAAAATGGTCGAATATCAGAGATAGAGCGCATATAAATATAAAATTGGGTAATAGTGCATATATATATAAAGAACAGTAAATTATATATTCCGGTGTTTTTATTGATATTTTTTTTTATTTTTACGAAATAGTCTCAATGTAAATGTACAGAGTATTAATAATAAAAATTAGCTAATTTAAAATATGTTTTTCGCTACACAGTAATAACTATGTTTCAAAAATGTATTCTAACAGCTTCGAATTTAATTTTGTAATTAAATTAAAAAACATTAGTTCCATTTCATCCTCAAGCGAATTTAGTTATTACTGTGTACCGAAAAAACTATATTCTAAATTAGTTGATTTATAATATATATATATATCGATTAGTTTATTAGATAATGACATTGGTCCTCATTTTTTCTGGTGAAATACACTCATTGCTATATATATATATATATATATATATATATATATATATATATATATATATATATATATATATATGGCATGACCCTGGGTTTCACGCCCTTTACGATCGTCAG